>CM031951.1:11188996-11503996 GCA_018749465.1 Paracanthobrama guichenoti
TATTGTACATTAACAGGATGCAACAGTAACAGTGTAAATTACTATATTTATTAAAATTATTAAATGGATGCTGCCTTAATGGGACAATAAAAGCCCTCCCTACACCTACCCCTAACCCTACCCAATAAATACTTTTATTCTAAAAACGTTGTTAGGCACTTTATTTTGACTTTTAGAACCTTTTCTTCATTTTTATTGAAAGTAAATGCCTTTCCGATGTGATATGTGACGGGAAAAGGGAGAAAAGTGAGCTCGGCAAAAGGCGGATTCAAACCCGGGTCGATCGCATCAAAACCGGCAAAAGGGAGATTCAAACCCGAGTCAATCGTGATCAAAACCGCAAAAAAGGCGGATTCAAACCCGGTCTATCGCTTCAAAACCGCAAAAGGTGGATTCAAACCCGGGTCGATCGCATCAAAACCGGCAAAAGGCGGATTCAAACCCGGTCTATCGCTTCAAAACCGGCAAAAGGCGGATTCAAACCCAGCGGATTCAAACCCAGGTCAATAGCTTCAAAACCGGCAAAAGGCGGATTCAAACCAGGGTCTATCGCTTCAAAACCGGCAAAAGGCGGATTCAAACCCGGCGGATTCAAACCCGGGTCAATAGCTTCAAAACCGGCAAAAGGCGGATTCAAACCAGGGTCTATCGCTTCAAAACCGGCAAAAGGCGGATTCAAACCCGGCGGATTCAAACCCGGGTCAGTAGCTTCAAAACCGGCAAAAGGCGGATTCAAACCCGGCGGATTCAAACCCGGTCTATTACTTCAAAACCGGCAAAAGGCGGATTCAAACTCGGGTCTATCGCTTCAAAACCGGCAAAAGGCGGATTCAAACCCGGGTCGATCGCATCAGAATCGGCAAAAGGTGGATTAAAATCCGAGTCGATCGCATCAAAACCAGCAAAAGGCCGATTCAAACCTGGGTCTATCACTTCAAAACCGGCAAAAGGCGGATTCAAACCCGGGTCGATCGCGTGATCAAAACCGGCAAAAGGTAGATTCAAACCCGAGTCGATCGCATCAAAAACGGCAAAAGGCGGATTAAAACCCTGGTCTATCGCTTCAAAACCGGCAAAAGGCGGATTCAAACCCGGGTCTATCGCTTCAAAACCGGCAAAAGGCGGATTCAAACCCGGTCGATCGATCAGAATCGGCAAAAGGTGGATTCAAATCCAGTCGATCTCATCAAAACCAGCAAAAGGCGGATTCAAACCTGGGTCGATCGCATCAGAATCGGCAAAAGGCGGATTCAAACCCAAGTTGATCGCATCAAAACTGGCAAAAGGCGGATTCAAACCCGGGTCGATCGATTCAAAACTGGCAAAAAGCGGATTCAAACCCAGGTCAATCGTATCAAAATCGGCAAAAGGCGGATTCAAACCCGAGTCGATCACATCAAAACTGGCAAAAGGCGGATTCAAACCCGGGTCGATCGCATCAAAACTGGCAAAAGGCGGATTCAAACCCGGGTCGATTGCATCAAAACCGGCAAAAGGCGGATTCAAACCCGAGTCAATCGCATCAAAACCGGCAAAAGGCGGATTCAAACCCGGGTCTATCGCTTCAAAACCGGCAAAAGGTGGATTCAAACCCGGTCGATCGCATCAAAACCGGCAAAAGGCGGATTCAAACCCGGGTCTATCGCTTCAAAACCGGCAAAAGGCGGATTCAAACCCAGCGGATTCAAACCCAGGTCAATAGCTTCAAAACCGGCAAAAGGCGGATTCAAACCAGGGTCTATCGCTTCAAAACCGGCAAAAGGCGGATTCAAACCCGGCGGATTCAAACCCGGGTCAGTAGCTTCAAAACCGGCAAAAGGCGGATTCAAACCCAGCGGATTCAAACCCGGTCTATTACTTCAAAACCGGCAAAAGGCGGATTCAAACTCGGGTCTATCGCTTCAAAACCGGCAAAAGGCGGATTCAAACCCGGGTCGATCGCATCAGAATCGGCAAAAGGCCGATTCAAACCTGGGTCTATCACTTCAAAACCGGCAAAAGGCGGATTCAAACCCGGGTCGATCGCATCAAAACCGGCAAAAGGTGGATTCAAACCCGAGTCGATCGCATCAAAAACGGCAAAAGGCGGATTAAAACCCTGGTCTATCGCTTCAAAACGGGCAAAAGGCGGATTCAAACCCGGGTCTATCGCTTCAAAACCGGCAAAAGGCGGATTCAAACCCGGGTCGATCGCATCAGAATCGGCAAAAGGTGGATTCAAATCCGAGTCGATCTCATCAAAACCAGCAAAAGGCGGATTCAAACCTGGGTCGATCGCATCAGAATCGGCAAAAGGCGGATTCAAACCCAAGTTGATCGCATCAAAACTGGCAAAAGGCGGATTCAAACCCGGGTCGATCGATTCAAAACTGGCAAAAGGCGGATTCAAACCCAGGTCAATCGTATCAAAATCGGCAAAAGGCGGATTCAAACCCGAGTCGATCACATCAAAACTGGCAAAAGGCGGATTCAAACCCGAGTCGATCGCATCAAAACCGGCAAAAGGTGGATTCAAACCCGGGTCTATCGCTTCAAAACCGGCAAAAGGCGGATTCAAACCCGAGTCGATCGCATCAAAACCGGCAAAAGGCGGATTCAAACCCGAGTCGATCGCATCAAAACCGGCAAAAGGCGGATTCAAACCCGAGTCGATCGCATCAAAACCGCAAAAGGCGGATTCAAACCCGGGTCTATCGCTTCAAAACCGGCAAAAGGGGATTCAAACCCGGGTCGATCGCTTCAAAACCGTCAAAAAGCGGAATCAAACCCGGGTCGATCGCATCAAAACCGGCAAAAGGCGGATTCAAACCCGAGTCGATCGCATCAAAACTGGCAAAAGGCAGATTCAAACCCGAGTCGATCGCATCAAAACCGGCAAAAGGCGGATTCAAACCCGGGTCGATCGCATCAGAATCGGCAAAAGGCTGATTCAAACCCGGGTCGATCGCATCAAAACCGGCAAAAGGCGGATTCAAACCCGGGTCGATCGCATCAAAACTGGCAAAAGGAGGATTCAAACCCGGGTCGATCGCATCAAAACCGGCAAAAGGCGGATTCAAACCCGAGTCGATCGCATCAAAACCGGCAAAAGGCGGATTCAAACCCGAGTCGATCGCATCAAAACCGGCAAAAGGGAGATTCAAACCCGAGTCAATCGCATCAAAACCGGCAAAAGGCGGATTCAAACCCGGGTCTATCGCTTCAAAACCAGCAAAAGGCTGATTCAAACCCGGGTCGATCGCATCAAAACCGGCAAAAAGCGGATTCAAACCCGGGTCTATCGCTTCAAAACCGGTAAAAGGTGGATTCAAACCTGGGTCTATCTCTTTAAAACCGGCAAAAGGCGGATTCAAACCTGGGTCTATCGCTTCAAAACCGGCAAAAGGCGGATTCAAACCCGGGTCAATAGCTTCAAAACCGGCAAAAGGCGGATTCAAACCCGAGTCGATCGCATCAAAACCGGCAAAAGGCGGATTCAAACCCGAGTCGATCGCATCAAAACCGACAAAAGGCGGATTCAAACCCGGGTCTATCGCTTCAAAACCGGCAAAAGGCGGATTCAAACCCGGGTCGATCGATTCAAAACTGGCAAAAAGCGGATTCAAACCCAGGTCAATCGTATCAAAATCGGCAAAAGGCGGATTCAAACCCGAGTCGATCACATCAAAACTGGCAAAAGGCGGATTCAAACCCGGGTCGATCGCATCAAAACCGGCAAAAGGCGGATTCAAACCCGGGTCGATTGCATCAAAACCGGCAAAAGGCGGATTCAAACCCGAGTCAATCGCATCAAAACCGGCAAAAGGCGGATTCAAACCCGGGTCTATCGCTTCAAAACCGGCAAAAGGTGGATTCAAACCCGGGTCGATCGCATCAAAACCGGCAAAAGGCGGATTCAAACCCGGGTCTATCGCTTCAAAACCGGCAAAAGGCGGATTCAAACCCAGCGGATTCAAACCCAGGTCAATAGCTTCAAAACCGGCAAAAGGCGGATTCAAACCAGGGTCTATCACTTCAAAACCGGCAAAAGGCGGATTCAAACCCGGCGGATTCAAACCCGGGTCAGTAGCTTCAAAACCGGCAAAAGGCGGATTCAAACCCAGCGGATTCAAACCCGGTCTATTACTTCAAAACCGGCAAAAGGCGGATTCAAACTCGGTCTATCGCTTCAAAACGGCAAAAGGCGGATTCAAACCCGGTCGATCGCATCAGAATCGCAAAAGGTGGATTAAAATCCAGTCGATCGTGATCAAAACCGGCAAAAGGCGGATTCAAACCCGGGTCTATCGCTTCAAAACCGGCAAAAGGGAGATTCAAACCCGAGTCAATCGCATCAAAACCGCAAAGGCGGATTCAAACCCGGTCTATCGCTTCAAAACCGCAAAAGGTGGATTCAAACCCGGGTCGATCGCATCAAAACCGGCAAAAGGCGGATTCAAACCCGGTCTATCGCTTCAAAACGGCAAAAGGCGGATTCAAACCCGGCGGATTCAAACCAGGTCAATCTAGCTTCAAAACCGGCAAAAGGCGGATTCAAACCAGGGTCTATCGCTTCAAAACCGGCAAAAGGCGGATTCAAACCCGCGGATTCAAACCGGGTCAATAGCTTCAAAACCGCAAAAGGGATTCAAACCAGGGTCTATCGCTTCAAAACCGCAAAAGGCGGATTCAAAGGCGGATTCAAACCCGGGTCAGTAGCTTCAAACCGGCAAAAGCGGATTCAAACCGCGATTCAAACCCGGTCTATTACTTCAAAACCGGCAAAAGGCGGATTCAAACTCGGGTCTATCGCTTCAAAACCGGCAAAAGGCGGATTCAAACCCGGGTCGATCGCATCAGAATCGGCAAAAGGTGGATTAAAATCCGAGTCGATCGCATCAAAACCAGCAAAAGGCCGATTCAAACCTGGGTCTATCACTTCAAAACCGGCAAAAGGCGGATTCAAACCCGGGTCGATCGCATCAAAACCGCAAAAGGTGGATTCAAACCCGAGTCGATCGTGATCAAAACGGCAAAAGGCGGATTAAAACCCTGGTCTATCGCTTCAAAACGGCAAAAGGCGGATTCAAACCCGGTCTATCGCTTCAAAACCGCAAAGGCGGATTCAAACCCGGTCGATCGCATCAGAATCGGCAAAAGGTGGATTCAAACCGAAGTCGATCTCATCAAAACCAGCAAAAGGCGGATTCAAACCTGGGTCGATCGCATCAGAATCGGCGCAAAAGGCGGATTCAAACTGGCAAGTCGATCGCGATCAAAACCGCAAAAGGCGGATTCAAACCCGGTCTATCGTGATCAAAACCGGCAAAAGGCGGATTCAAACCCGGGTCGATCGCTTCAAAACCGTCAAAAAGCGGAATCAAACCCGGGTCGATCGCATCAAAACCGGCAAAAGGCGGATTCAAACCAGTCGATCGCATCAAACCGGCAAAAAGGCAGATTCAAACCCGAGTCGATCGCATCAAAACCGGCAAAAGGCGGATTCAAACCCGGGTCGATCGCATCAGAATGGGCAAAAGGCTGATTCAAACCCAGGTCGATCGCATCAAAACCGGCAAAAGGCGGATTCAAACCCGGTCGATCGTGATCAAAAACTGGCAAAAGGAGGATTCAAACCCGGTCGATCGCATCAAAACCGGCAAAGGCGGATTCAAACCCGATTCAGTCCAGGTCATCGCATCAAAACCGGCAAAAGGCGGATTCAAACCCGGGTCTATCGCTTCAAAACCGGCAAAAGGCGGATTCAAACCCGGTCTATCGCATCAGAATCGGCAAAAGGCTGATTCAAACCCGGGTCGATCGCATCAAAACCGGCAAAAAGCGGATTCAAACCCGGGTCTATCGCTTCAAAACCGGCAAAAGGTGGATTCAAACCTGGGTCTATCTCTTTAAAACCGGCAAAAGGCGGATTCAAACCCGAGTCGATCGCATCAAAACCGGCAAAAGGCAGATTCAAACCCGGGTCAATAGCTTCAAAACCGGCAAAAGGTGGATTCAAACCCGGCGGATTCAAACCCGGGTCTATCACTTCAAAACCGGCAAAAGGCGGATTCAAACCCGGATCTATCGCTTCAAAACCGTCAAAAAGCGGAATCAAACCCGGGTCGATCGCATCAAAACCGGCAAAAGGCGGATTCAAACCCGAGTCGATCGCATCAAAACCGGCAAAAGGCAGATTCAAACCCGAGTCGATCGCATCAAAACCGGCAAAAGGCGGATTCAAACCCGGGTCGATCGCATCAGAATCGGCAAAAGGCTGATTCAAACCCAGGTCAATAGCTTCAAAACCGGCAAAAGGCGGATTCAAACCAGGGTCTATCACTTCAAAACCGGCAAAAGGCGGATTCAAACCGAGTCTATCGCAAAAGGCGGATTCAAACCCGGTCGGCGGATTCAAACCCGGGTCAGTAGCTTCAAAACCGGCAAAAGGCGGATTCAAACCCAGCGGATTCAAACCCGGTCTATTACTTCAAAACCGCAAAAGGCGGATTCAAACCGGTCTATCGCTTCAAAACCGGCAAAAGGCGGATTCAAACCCGGGTCGATCGCATCAGAATCGGCAAAAGGTGGATTAAAATCCGAGTCGATCGCATCAAAACCAGCAAAAGGCCGATTCAAACCTGGGTCTATCACTTCAAAACCGGCAAAAGGCGGATTCAAACCCGGGTCGATCGCATCAAAACCGGCAAAAGGTGGATTCAAACCCGAGTCGATCGTGATCAAAAACGGCAAAAGGCGGATTAAAACCCTGGTCTATCGCTTCAAAACGGGCAAAAGGCGGATTCAAACCCGGGTCTATCGCTTCAAAACCGGCAAAAGGCGGATTCAAACCCGGGTCGATCGCATCAGAATCGGCAAAAGGTGGATTCAAATCCGAGTCGATCTCATCAAAACCAGCAAAAGGCGGATTCAAACCTGGGTCGATCGCGATCAGAATCGCAAAAGGCGGATTCAAACCCAAGTTGATCGTGATCAAAACTGGCAAAAGGCGGATTCAAACCCGGATTCAAACCGGGTCGATCGATTCAAAAACTGGCAAAAGGCGGATTCAAACCCAGGTCAATCGTATCAAAATCGGCAAAAGGCGGATTCAAACCCGAGTCGATCACATCAAAACTGGCAAAAGGCGGATTCAAACCCGAGTCGATCGCATCAAAACCGGCAAAAGGTGGATTCAAACCCGGGTCTATCGCTTCAAAACCGGCAAAAGGCGGATTCAAACCCGAGTCGATCGCATCAAAACCGGCAAAAGGCGGATTCAAACCCGAGTCGATCGCATCAAAACCGGCAAAAGGCGGATTCAAACCCGGGTCTATCGCTTCAAAACCGGCAAAAGGCGGATTCAAACCCGGGTCGATCGCTTCAAAACCGTCAAAAAGCGGAATCAAACCCGGGTCGATCGCATCAAAACCGGCAAAAGGCGGATTCAAACCCGAGTCGATCGCATCAAAACCGGCAAAAGGCAGATTCAAACCCGAGTCGATCGCATCAAAACCGGCAAAAGGCGGATTCAAACCCGGGTCGATCGCATCAGAATCGGCAAAAGGCTGATTCAAACCCGGGTCGATCGCATCAAAACCGGCAAAAGGCGGATTCAAACCCGGGTCGATCGCATCAAAACTGGCAAAAGGAGGATTCAAACCCGGGTCGATCGCATCAAAACCGGCAAAAGGGAGATTCAAACCCGAGTCAATCGCATCAAAACCGGCAAAAGGCGGATTCAAACCCGGGTCTATCGCTTCAAAACCAGCAAAAGGCTGATTCAAACCCGGGTCGATCGCATCAAAACCGGCAAAAAGCGGATTCAAACCCGGGTCTATCGCTTCAAAACCGGCAAAAGGTGGATTCAAACCTGGGTCTATCTCTTTAAAACCGGCAAAAGGCGGATTCAAACCTGGGTCTATTGCTTCAAAACCGGCAAAAGGCGGATTCAAACCCGGGTCAATAGCTTCAAAACCGGCAAAAGGCGGATTCAAACCCAGTCGATCATCGATCAAAACCGGCAAAAGGCGGATTCAAACCCGAGTCGATCGCATCAAAACCGACAAAAGGCGGATTCAAACCCGGGTCTATCGCTTCAAAACCGGCAAAAGGCGGATTCAAACCCGGGTCGATCGCTTCAAAACCGTCAAAAAGCGGAATCAAACCCGGGTCGATCGCATCAAAACCGGCAAAAGGCGGATTCAAACCCGGGTCGATCGCATCAAAACTGGCAAAAGGAAGATTCAAACCCGGGTCGATCGCATCAAAACCGGCAAAAGGCGGATTCAAACCCGGTCGATCGCATCAAAACCGGCAAAAGCGGATTCAAACCCAGTCGATCGCATCAAAACCGGC
This sequence comes from Paracanthobrama guichenoti, assembly GCA_018749465.1. NCBI lineage: Eukaryota > Metazoa > Chordata > Actinopteri > Cypriniformes > Gobionidae > Paracanthobrama > Paracanthobrama guichenoti. The sequence goes on from CM031951.1 coordinate 11,197,334, forward strand.
AAAAGGCGGATTCAAACCCGGGTCTATCGCATCAAAACTGGCAAAATGCGGATTCAAACCCGGGTCTATCGCATCAGAATCGGCAAAAGGCGGATTCAAACCCAGCGGATTCAAACCCGGGTCGATCACTTCAAAACCGGCAAAAGGCGGATTCAAACCCGGTCTATCGCTTCAAAACCGCAAAAGGCGGATTCAAACCCGGTCTATCGCATCAGAACCGCAAAAGGCGGATTCAAAACCGCCGATTCAAACCGGTCGATCGCATCAAAACCGGCAAAAGGCGGATTCAAACCCGGGTCTATCACTTCAAAACTGGCAAAAGGCGGATTCAAACCCGAGTCGATTGCATCAAAACCGGCAAAAGGCGGATTCAAACCCGGGTCTATCGCTTCAAAACCGCAAAAGGCGGATTCAAACCGAAGTCGATCGCATCAAAACCGCAAAAGGCGGATTCAAACCCAGTCGATCTCATCAAAACCGGCAAAGGCGGATTCAAACCCGGTCTATCGCTTCAAAACCGCAAAAGGCGGATTCAAACCCGGTCTATCTTAAAACCGGCAAAAGGCGGATTCAAACCTGGGTCTATCGCTTCAAAACCGGCAAAAGGCGGATTCAAACCCGGGTCAATAGCTTCAAAACCGGCAAAAGGCGGATTCAAACCCGAGTCGATCGCATCAAAACCGGCAAAAGGCGGATTCAAACCCGAGTCGATCGATCAGATTCAGAACGGCAAAAGGCGGATTCAAACCGGTCGATCGCATCAAAACCGGCAAAAGGCGGATTCAAACCCGGGTCGATCGCATCAAAACTGGCAAAAGGAGGATTCAAACCCGGGTCGATCGCATCAAAACCGGCAAAAGGCGGATTCAAACCCGGGTCGATCGCATCAAAACCGGCAAAAGGCGGATTCAAACCCGAGTCGATCGCATCAAAACCGGCAAAAGGCGGATTCAAACCCGGGTCTATCGCATCAAAACCGGCAAAAGGCGGATTCAAACCCGAGTCGATCGCATCAAAACTGGCAAAAGGCGGATTCAAACCCGGGTCTATCGCATCAGAATCGGCAAAAGGCGGATTCAAACCCAGCGGATTCAAACCCGGGTCGATCACTTCAAAACCGGCAAAAGGCGGATTCAAACCCGAGTCGATCGCATCAAAACTGGCAAAAGGCGGATTCAAACCCGAGTCGATCGCATCAAAACCGGCAAAAGGCGGATTCAAACCCGGGTCTATCGCTTCAAAACCGGCAAAAGGCGGATTCAAACCCGGGTCTATCGCATCAGAATCGGCAAAAGGCAGATTCAAAACTGGCCGATTCAAATCCGGGTCGATCGCATCAAAACCGGCAAAAGGCGGATTCAAACCCGGGTCTATCACTTCAAAACCGGCAAAAGGCGGATTCAAACCCGGATCTATCGCTTCAAAACCGTCAAAAAGCGGAATCAAACCCGGGTCGATCGCATCAAAACCGGCAAAAGGCGGATTCAAACCCGAGTCGATCGCATCAAAACCGGCAAAAGGAGGATTCAAACCCGGGTCGATCGCATCAAAACCGGCAAAAGGCGGATTCAAACCCGGTCGATCGCATCAAAACCGGCAAAAGGCGGATTCAAACCCGAGTCGATCGCATCAAAACCGGCAAAAGGGAGATTCAAACCCGAGTCAATCGCATCAAAACCGGCAAAAGGCGGATTCAAACCCGAAGTCGATCGTAAACCCGAGTCGATCGTGATCAAAACGGCAAAAAACATTCAAAAGGCGGATTCAAACCCGGTCGATCGTGATCAAAACTGGCAAAAGGAGGATTCAAACCCGGTCGATCGCGATCAAAAACGGCAAAAGGCGGATTCAAACCCGGGTCGATCGCATCAAAAACGGCAAAAGGCGGATTCAAAAGTCGACGCATCAAAACCGCAAAAGGGAGATTCAAAACCCGAGTCGATCGTGATCAAAACCGGCAAAAGGCGGATTCAAACCCGGGTCTATCGCTTCAAAACCAGCAAAAGGCTAATTCAAACCCGGGTCGATCGCATCAAAACCGGCAAAAAGCGGATTCAAACCCGGTCTATCGCATCAAAACCGGCAAAAGGTGGATTCAAACCTGGGTCTATCTCTTTAAAACCGGCAAAAGGCGGATTCAAACCTGGGTCGATCGCATCAAAACCGGCAAAAGGCGGATTCAAACCTGGGTCAATAGCTTCAAAACCGGCAAAAGGCGGATTCAAACCCGAGTCGATCGCGATCAAAACCGCAAAAGGCGGATTCAAACCCGAAGTCGATCGCATCAAAACCGGCAAAAAGGCGGATTCAAACCCGGGTCTATCGCTTCAAAACCGGCAAAAGGCGGATTCAAACCCGGGTCGATCGCTTCAAAACCGTCAAAAAGCGGAATCAAACCCGGTCGATCGCGATCAAAACGGCAAAGGCGGATTCAAACCCGAGTCGATCGTGATCAAAACCGGCAAAAGGCAGATTCAAACCCAGTCGATCGTGATCAAAACCGCAAAAGGCGGATTCAAACCCGGTCGGTCGATCAGAATCGGCAAAAGGCGGATTCAAACCCGGTCGATCGTGATCAAAACCGGCAAAAGGCGGATTCAAACCCGGGTCGATCGCATCAAAACTGGCAAAAGGAGGATTCAAACCCGGGTCGATCGCATCAAAACCGGCAAAAGGCGGATTCAAACCCGGTCGATCGCATCAAAACCGGCAAAAGGCGGATTCAAACCCGAGTCGATCGCATCAAAACCGGCAAAAGGCGGATTCAAACCCGGTCTATCGCATCAAAACCGCAAAAGGCGGATTCAAACCCAGTCGATCGCGATCAAAACTGGCAAAAGGCGGATTCAAACCCGGTCTATCGCATCAGAATCGCAAAAGGCGGATTCAAACCAGCGATTCAAACCCGGTCGATCACTTCAAAACCGCAAAAGGCGGATTCAAACCCGAGTCGATCGCATCAAAACTGGCAAAAGGCGGATTCAAACCCGAGTCGATCGCATCAAAACCGGCAAAAGGCGGATTCAAACCCGGGTCTATCGCTTCAAAACCGGCAAAAGGCGGATTCAAACCCGGGTCTATCGCATCAGAATCGGCAAAAGGCGGATTCAAAACCGGCCGATTCAAACTGGTCGATCGTGATCAAAACCGCAAAAGGCGGATTCAAACCCGGTCTATCACTTCAAAACTGGCAAAAGGCGGATTCAAACCCGAGTCGATCGCATCAAAACCGGCAAAAGGCGGATTCAAACCCGGTCTATCGCTTCAAAACCGCAAAAGGCGGATTCAAACCCGAGTCGATCGATCAAAACCGGCAAAAGGCGGATTCAAACCGAAGTCGATCGCGATCAAAACCGGCAAAGGCGGATTCAAACCCGGTCTATCGCTTCAAAACCGCAAAAGGCGGATTCAAACCCGGGTCGATCGCATCAAAACCGGCAAAAAAGCGAATTCAAACCCGGGTCGATCGCATCAAAACCGGCAAAAGGCGGATTCAAACCCGAGTCGATCGCATCAAAACCGGCAAAAGGCAGATTCAAACCCGAGTCGATCGCATCAAAACCGGCAAAAGGCGGATTCAAACCCGGGTCGATCGCATCAGAATCGGCAAAAGGCTGATTCAAACCCGGGTCGATCGCATCAAAACCGGCAAAAGGCGGATTCAAACCCGGGTCGATCGCATCAAAACTGGCAAAAGGAGGATTCAAACCCGGGTCGATCGCATCAAAACCGGCAAAAGGCGGATTCAAACCCGAGTCGATCGCATCAAAACCGGCAAAAGGCGGATTCAAACCCGGGTCTATCGCTTCAAAACCGGCAAAAGGCGGATTCAAACCCGGGTCTATCGCATCAGAATCGGCAAAAGGCGGATTCAAAACCGGCCGATTCAAATCCGGGTCGATCGCATCAAAACCGGCAAAAGGCGGATTCAAACCCGGGTCTATCACTTCAAAACTGGCAAAAGGCGGATTCAAACCTGGGTCGATCGTGATCAAAACCGGCAAAAGGCGGATTCAAACCCGGGTCAATAGCTTCAAAACCGGCAAAAGGCGGATTCAAACCCGAGTCGATCGCATCAAAACCGGCAAAAGGCGGATTCAAACCCGAGTCGATCGCATCAAAACCGCAAAAGGCGGATTCAAACCCGGGTCTATCGCTTCAAAACCGGCAAAAGGCGGATTCAAACCCGGGTCGATCGCTTCAAAACCGTCAAAAAGCGGAATCAAACCCGGGTCGATCGCATCAAAACCGGCAAAAGGCGGATTCAAACCCGAGTCGATCGCATCAAAACCGGCAAAGGCAGATTCAAACCAGTCGATCGTGATCAAAACCGGCAAAAGGCGGATTCAAACCCGGGTCGATCGCATCAGAATCGGCAAAAGGCTGATTCAAACCCGGGTCGATCGCATCAAAACCGGCAAAAGGCGGATTCAAACCCGGGTCGATCGCATCAAAACTGGCAAAAGGAGGATTCAAACCCGGGTCGATCGCATCAAAACCGGCAAAAGGCGGATTCAAACCCGGTCGATCGCATCAAAACCGGCAAAAGGCGGATTCAAACCCGAGTCGATCGCATCAAAACCCGCAAAAGGCGGATTCAAACCCGGGTCTATCGCATCAAAACCGGCAAAAGGCGGATTCAAACCCGAGTCGATCGCATCAAAACTGGCAAAAGGCGGATTCAAACCCGGGTCTATCGCATCAGAATCGGCAAAAGGCGGATTCAAACCCAGCGGATTCAAACCCGGGTCGATCACTTCAAAACCGGCAAAAGGCGGATTCAAACCCGAGTCGATCGCATCAAAACTGGCAAAAGGCGGATTCAAACCCGAGTCGATCGCATCAAAACCGGCAAAAGGCGGATTCAAACCCGGGTCTATCGCTTCAAAACCGGCAAAAGGCGGATTCAAACCCGGGTCTATCGCATCAGAATCGGCAAAAGGCGGATTCAAAACCGGCCGATTCAAATCCGGGTCGATCGCATCAAAACCGGCAAAAGGCGGATTCAAACCCGGGTCTATCACTTCAAAACTGGCAAAAGGCGGATTCAAACCCGAGTCGATCGCATCAAAACCGGCAAAAGGCGGATTCAAACCCGGGTCTATCGCTTCAAAACCGCAAAAGGCGGATTCAAACCAGTCGATCGCATCAAAACCGGCAAAAGGCGGATTCAAACCCGAGTCGATCGCATCAAAACCGGCAAAAGGCGGATTCAAACCCGGGTCTATCGCTTCAAAACCGGCAAAAGGCGGATTCAAACCCGGGTCGATCGCTTCAAAACCGTCAAAAAGCGGAATCAAACCCGGGTCGATCGCATCAAAACCGGCAAAAGGCGGATTCAAACCCGAGTCGATCGCATCAAAACCGGCAAAAGGCAGATTCAAACCCGAGTCGATCGCATCAAAACCGCAAAAGGCGGATTCAAACCCGGGTCGATCGCATCAGAATCGGCAAAAGGCTGATTCAAACCCGGGTCGATCGCATCAAAACCGGCAAAAGGCGGATTCAAACCCGGGTCGATCGCATCAAAACTGGCAAAAGGAGGATTCAAACCCGGGTCGATCGCATCAAAACCGCAAAAGGCGGATTCAAACCAGTCGATCGCATCAAAACCGCAAAAGGCGGATTCAAACCCGGTCTATCGCTTCAAAACCGCAAAAGGCGGATTCAAACCGGTCTATCGCATCAGAATCGCAAAAGGCGGATTCAAAACCGCCGATTCAAACCGGGTCGATCGCATCAAAACCGGCAAAAGGCGGATTCAAACCCGGGTCTATCACTTCAAAACTGGCAAAAGGCGGATTCAAACCCGAGTCGATCGCATCAAAACCGGCAAAAGGCGGATTCAAACCCGGTCTATCGCTTCAAAACCGGCAAAAGGCGGATTCAAACCCGAGTCGATCGCATCAAAACCGGCAAAAGGCGGATTCAAACCCGAGTCGATCGCATCAAAACCGACAAAAGGCGGATTCAAACCCGGGTCTATCGCTTCAAAACCGGCAAAAGGCGGATTCAAACCCGGGTCGATCGCTTCAAAACCGTCAAAAAGCGGAATCAAACCCGGGTCGATCGCATCAAAACCGGCAAAAGGCGGATTCAAACCCGAGTCGATCGCATCAAAACCGGCAAAAGGCAGATTCAAACCCGAGTCGATCGCATCAAAACCGGCAAAAGGCGGATTCAAACCCGGGTCGATCGCATCAGAATCGGCAAAAGGCTGATTCAAACCCGGGTCGATCGCATCAAAACCGGCAAAAGGCGGATTCAAACCCGGGTCGATCGCATCAAAACTGGCAAAAGGAGGATTCAAACCCGGTCGATCGCGATCAAAACCGCAAAAGGCGGATTCAAACCCAGTCGATCGCATCAAAACCGCAAAAGGCGGATTCAAACCCGAGTCGATCGCTTCAAAACCGGCAAAAGGTGGATTCAAACCCGGCGGATTCAAACCCGGGTCGATCGCATCAAAAACGGCAAAAGGCGGATTCAAACCCGAGTCGATCGCATCAAAACCGGCAAAAGGCGGATTCAAACCCGGGTCGATCACTTCAAAATCGGCAAAAAGCGGAATCAAACCCGGGTCGATCGCATCAAAACCGGCAAAAGGCGGATTCAAACCCGGGTCTATCGCATCAGAATCGGCAAAAGGCTGATTCAAACCCGGGTCGATCGCATCAAAACCGGCAAAAAGCGGATTCAAACCCGGGTCTATCGCTTCAAAACCGGCCAAAGGTGGATTCAAACCTGGGTCTATCTCTTTAAAACCGGCAAAAGGCGGATTCAAACCCGAGTCGATCGCATCAAAACCGGCAAAAGGCAGATTCAAACCCGGGTCAATAGCTTCAAAACCGGCAAAAGGCGGATTCAAACCCGGATCTATCGCTTCAAAACCGGCAAAAGGCGGATTCAAACCCAGGTCGATTGCATCAGAATCGGCAAAAGGTGGATTCAAATCCGAGTCGATCTCATCAAAACCAGCAAAAGGCGGATTCAAACCTGGGTCGATCGCATCAGTATCGGCAAAAGGCGGATTCAAACCCGAGTTGATCGCATCAAAACTGGCAAAAGGCGGATTCAAACCCGAGTTGATCGCATCAAAACCGGCAAAAGGCGGTTTCAAACCCGAGTTGATCGTATCAAAACCGGCAAAAGGCGGATTCAAACCCAGCGGATTCAAACCCGGGTCTGTCACTTCAAAACCGGCAAAAGGCGGATTCAAACCCAGGTCTATCGCATCAGAATCGGCAAAAGGCGGATTCAAACCCGGGTCGATCGCATCAGAATCGGCAAAAGGCGGATTCAAACCCGGGTCGATCGCTTCAAAACCGTCAAAAGGTGGATTCAAACCCGGGTCTATCTCTTCAAAACCGGCAAAAGGCGGATTCAAACCCGGGTCTATCGCTTCAAAACCGGCAAAAGGCGGATTCAAACCCGGGTCGATCACTTCAAAATCGGCAAAAAGCGGAATCAAACCCGGGTCGATCGCATCAAAACCGGCAAAAGGCGGATTCAAACCCGGGTCTATCGCATCAGAATCGGCAAAAGGCTGATTCAAACCCGGGTCGATCGCTTCAAAACCATCAAAAGGTGGATTCAAACCCGGGTCTATCTCTTCAAAACCGGCAAAAGGCGGATTCAAACCCGGGTCTATCGCTTCAAAACCGCAAAGGCGGATTCAAACCCGGTCGATCACTTCAAAATCGGCAAAAGCGCGAATCAAACCCGGGTCGATCGCATCAAAACCGGCAAAAGGCGGATTCAAACCCGGGTCTATCGCATCAGAATCGGCAAAAGGCTGATTCAAACCCGGGTCGATCGCATCAAAACCGGCCAAAAGCGGATTCAAACCCGGGTCTATCGCTTCAAAACCGGCAAAAGGTGGATTCAAACCTGGGTCTATCTCTTTAAAACCGGCAAAAGGCGGATTCAAACCCGAGTCGATCGCATCAAAACCGGCAAAAGGCAGATTCAAACCCGGATCAATAGCTTCAAAACCGGCAAAAGGTGGATTCAAACCCGGCGGATTCAAACCCGGGTCTATCACTTCAAAACCGGCAAAAGGCGGATTCAAACCCGGATCTATCGCTTCAAAACCGGCAAAAGGCGGATTCAAACCCAGGTCGATTGCATCAGAATCGGCAAAAGGTGGATTCAAATCCGAGTTGATCTCATCAAAACCAGCAAAAGGCGGATTCAAACCTGGGTCGATCGCATCAGAATCGGCAAAAGGCGGATTCAAACCCGAGTTGATCGCATCAAAACTGGCAAAAGGCGGATTCAAACCCGAGTTGATCGCATCAAAACCGGCAAAAGGCGGTTTCAAACCCAGTTGATCGTATCAAAACCGCAAAAGGCGGATTCAAACCCAGCGGATTCAAACCCGGGTCTGTCACTTCAAAACCGGCAAAAGGCGGATTCAAACCCAGGTCTATCGCATCAGAATCGGCAAAAGGCGGATTCAAATCCGGGTCGATCGCTTCAAAACCGTCAAAAGGTGGATTCAAATCCGGGTCTATCTCTTCAAAACCGGCAAAAGGCGGATTCAAACCCGGGTCTATCGCTTCAAAACCGGCAAAAGGCGGATTCAAACCCGGCGGATTCAAACCCGGGTCAATAACTTCAAAACCGGCAAAAGGCGGATTCAAACCGGCGGATTCAAACCCGGCGGATTCAAACCCGGGTCTATCACTTCAAAACCGGAAAAAGGCGGATTCAAACCTGGGTCTATCGCTTCAAAACTGGCAAAAGGCGGATTCAAACCTGGGTCGATCGCATCAGAATCGGCAAAAGGCGGATTCAAACCCGAGTCGATCGCATCAAAACCGGTAAAAGGTGGATTCAAACCCGGGTCAATCGCATCAAATCCGGCAAAAGGCGGATTCAAACCTGGGTCTATCGCTTCAAATCTGGCAAAAGGCGGATTCAAACCTGGGTCTATCGCTTCAAATCCGGCAAAAGGCGGATTCAAATCCGAGTCGATCGCAGCAAAACCAGCAAAAGGCGGATTCAAACCTGGGTCTATCGCTTCAAATCCGGCAAAAGGCGGATTCAAACCCGGGTCGATCGCAGCAAAACCAGCAAAAGGCGGATTCAAATCCGAGTCGATCGCAGCAAAACCAGCAAAAGGCGGATTCAAACCTGGGTCTATCGCTTCAAATCCGGCAAAAGGCGGATTCAAACCTGGGTCTATCGCTTCAAATCCGGCAAAAGGCGGATTCAAATCCGAGTCGATCACAGCAAAAACCAGCAAAAGGCGGATTCAAACCTGGGTCTATCGCTTCAAATCCGTCAAAAGGCGGATTCAAATCCGAGTTGATCGCAGCAAAACCAGCAAAAGGCAGATTCAAACCTGGGTCGATCAGTCAAAACCGGCAAAAGATGGATTCAGTTAAATATTATTTTTAGATTGTATATAATTTTCTAAATGTTGTCATAAACTCAGATTCAGAGTTTACTGCCTCTTTACACCTTGTCAATTTATGTGTTTTTACTGATTTGTTAAAACTGCCTATAACAAGCTTGAGAGTAAAATTTCATATGTCCAAACATATGTGGCTTCAACAACCAGATGCATTAACACTTGTCCAGTTTCGTCTGAAAGGCGTCTCAAACCTCCTCCTGAAGTGGTTTATGGATTTAAATCCATCTCAAAAGCATTTCGGAGGGCATTTACACCTGGTCTTTTCACGATGGGATAGTTATCGATCATAGAAAAGGCATAAAGTGACCAGGTGTAAACAGGCCCTAAAGTTCTGCTTTTCAGTAACTGCAAGGCATGATGGGAATTCGGATAGACTATATCTATCCCTACCAGATTAAAGAGCAGAGCAACTGCTGCCATTTCATTAAGGAACGGCTTAATTAATGCTTGTCTGTTGGCTGGTCAGTGAACGCGCTTTTTCTCGGAGTAAATGATGACCGAGGCTCATTTGTATGCAAATGACAGTGACACAGATAAACACGCTGGATCTGTAGAAAGCAATTATTCACAGTCAACATCTGTCAGTTAGTACAGGCTGTAATTTATTCACCTCTCTCTCTCTCTCATCTGCAGTGTTATGTCGTTTTCTGTGGTTAAAACGATTTCTTGTGCTGGTTTAGTGCAGCTGATTATAGGAAGCGTTTAAAAGTCTTCACAACACAAGCATAAATTACTACCTATTTTAAGTCTTTACTTATAATTTGGATTTCTATGACATATTCACTTAATTTTGTTTTTATTATGGTTTAAATTCTAAATGAGAATGGATTCCAAACAGTTTACTGTATATTATGGCAAAAGTTCTAGAATGGAATTTAGTGTAAACTGTCATGTTGTGCCATATGCCATATGTCTTGAAAAGGATTTGTATAACAGAATTGTTTGCAAAGTTGAATGAATGAGTCAATGACTCACTCATAAATACTTCACTTGTTTCATTACTGGATGAATCAGTGCTTTTGAATGAATCTCTTGAATGAATGATTCAATGACTCACTCATAAACACTTCACTTGTTTAATTACTGGATAAATCAGTATTTTTGAGTGAATCTTTTGAATAAATGATTCAATGACTCACTCATAAATACTTCACTTGTTTCATTACTGGATGAATCAGTGCTTTTGAACAAATCTCTTGAATGAATGATTCAGTGATAAACATTTAAAAGTCACTTGTCGCCGCCTACTGGTGTAACAATGTAATTGATACAATCATTATTTGAGGCTACTTTCTTAAGGTGATTTGCTCTATGTTGATCACTGCCAAGGACATCAGTGTTTATATCTGAATTATAAACCTTTTACTTCAGTGATCATTTTAAATGTTTGTAAGACAGAAATAGTAATACTGTATAGTTGAAAAGACAGTTTGTGAAGCTGTTTCAGTGCATCCAGAAAGTATTCACAGAGCTTCACTTTTTCCACATTTTGTTATGTTACAGCCTTATCGCAAAATTTATTAAATTCATTATTTTCCTCAAAATTCTACAAACAGTACCCCATAATGACAACGTGAAAGAGGTTTGCTTGAAATCTTTACAAATTTATTAAAAATAAAATAAAATACATTTAAAAAATTCATATGTACATAATTATTCACAGCCTTTGCCATGTCAAAATTTATCTCAGGTGCTCCTGTTTCCACTAATCATCCTTGAGATGTTTCTAAAACTTGATTGGAGTCCACATGTGGTAAATTCAGTTGATTGGACATGATTTGGGAAGGCACACACCTGTCTATATAAGGTCCCACAGTTAACAGTGCACGTCAGAGCAAAAAACCAAGCCATGAAATCCAAAGAATTGTCTGTAGACCTCTGAGGCAGGATTGTATCAGCACAGATCTGGGGAAGGGTACAGTAACATTTCTGCAGCATTGAAAGCACAGTGGCCTCCATCATCCGTAAATGGAAGAAGTTTGGAAACACCAGGACTCTTCCTAGAGCTGGTCCGTCTGGCCAAACTGAGCGATCATGCAGCAGCATCATGCTGTGGGGATGTTTTTCAGTGGCAGGAACTGGGAGACTACACAGGATCGAGGGAAAGATGAATGCAGAAATGTACAGAGACGTCCTTGATGTAAACCTGCTCCAGAGCGCTCTGGACCTCAGACTGGGGCAAAGGTTCATCTTCCAACAGGACAACGACCCCTAAGCACACAGCCAAGATAACAAAGGAGTGGCTACGGGACAACTCTGTGAATGTCCTTGAGTGGCCCAGCCAGAGCCCAGACCTGAACCCGGATTGAACATCTCTGGAGAGATCTGAAAATGTCTGTGCACCGACGCTCCCCGTCCAACCTGATGGAGCTTGAGAGGTCCTGCAAAGAAGAATGGGAGAAACTGCCCAAAAATAGGTGTGCCAAGCTTGTAGCATCATACTCAAAAAGACTTGAGGCTGTAATTTGTGACAAAGGTGCTTCAACAAAGTATTGAACAAAGGCTGTGAATATTTATGTGATATTTTTTCAAGATTTCAACCAAACTTCTTTCACGTTGTCATTATGGGGTATTGTTGAAGTTGAAGTTGAAGTTTATTTGTCATTACACATGTACAAGTACAGTATAACGAAATGAAGTTTGGAGCAAGCCTCCGGGCCGCAGCCGATTATTCAGGCGCCGTTTGTAGAATTGAGGAAAAAAAGAATGAATTTAATCCATTTTGGAATAAGGCTGTGACATAAATGTGGAAAAAGTGAAGCGCTGTGAATACTTTCCAGATGCACTGTATCTATGCATGATAACTGCTCTCTCCGGCTCAGTGGCAACACGTATCTGAATCGTTGTGATTGATAATCGCTGAACTGAGATTGCGATCTTTTAATGATTAATCATGCAGCTCTTGTTGGATCGCCGTTGTTTGCTAGATGTTGTTGTGTATTTTTTAAATTACGTGCACATATAAATCATTTATATTAAACACTATTATTTTTTTTTACTATAATTTTTGATTTCATGGTGATTTTAGGTTTACCTCGCTCTGTAGGATCATAACAGCATGGTTGAAGTGATGGTGCTCTAGTGTGGCTGATGTCCCATAAAGAAGAGAGAGAGCTGATCCCGTCCTGAGGAAGAACAGATGTCACAGATGTCATTGTATTTCTGTGCTGGAACCAAATCCACTCAAAGCTCAAGACATGCAGTTTATGTAACTCCAGCACAGATCCTCCATGCTTAGTGAACACACTTGACTTTTAAAAGACGTCAAACTTGAGCAGTGCTTGAGTAGTAGTAATTGAGTCTCACTTGGCCTGGAAAGCGTTGTTAGTTCCTCTGTGGTCCAAATCATGGCAGATGCAGCCCACTATCAGAGCCAGAGTCTCCATCTCAGTCAGAGTCTCCTGGAAGCCGGCCGTCTGCAAACAAACACACATGAACAAAAAGTCACACATCTGTGGTAAATGTAGCGAGAGGACACACACACACACACACACACACACACACACACACACACACACACACACACACACACACACACACACACACACACACCACTGCTTTAATGCTAATAAACATATTAGTAACATCAGTGTTTGGGAGGCTGCTTTAAAACACACTACAAGCTTGTAACAAAAGGTTGTTGAATGCATTTAACAATTTTAAATTAATTTAAATTAAAGTTTTTTAAATTAATTAATTTATAATCAGATTATATTTTCTATATCAACTTTTTTTGTTAGTCAATGTGACGAGCCAATTCTAATAGTGGCGTTTTGATGTTTATATCAGAATATGTGCCCTGGAATTATTTTGTATACGTTCTAACGTTTGGGGTCGGTAAGACTTTTAAATGTTTTTAAAGACCCACTGAAGTGCCTTGAACTGCGCAGATTCTCCCCTTTTAAAAAAAAATAGCCAATAGTGTTTCGTTTATATCACAGCTCGGCCAAAGCCGTTGAGCTCATTAAAGTCTTTCCTCCTAATCTCTAACCATTTCTCCTCCTAATCTCTTCCATATCACTTTAAAATACAGCATTCAGTGCAGAATTTAAACAGATCTGATAAGTTTCCTGGTCTGTGTCGACTCGATCACATGATCCGCTCTGTGCTATCATATCTCTGGTCCGACTCGATCACATGATCCGCTCTGTGCTGTCGTGTCTCTGGTCCGACTCGATCACATGATCCGCTCTGTGCTGTCGTGTCTCTGGACCGACTCGATCACATGATCCGCTCTGTGCTGTCGTGTCTCTGGTCCGACTCGATCACATGATCCGCTCTGTGCTGTCGTGTGTCTGGACTGACTCGATCACATGATCCGCTCTGTGCTGTCGTGTCTCTGGACCAACTCGATCACATGATCTGCTCTGTGCTGTCGTATCTTTGGACCGACTCGATCACATGATCCGCTCTGTGCAATCGTGTCTCTGTGCCAACTCGATCACATGATCCGCTCTGTGCTGTCGTGTCTCTGGACCGACTCGATCACATGATCTGCTCTGTGCTGTCGTATCTTTGGACCGACTCGATCACATGATCCGCTCTGTGCAATCGTGTCTCTGTGCCAACTCGATCACATGATCCGCTCTGTGCTGTCGTATGTCTGTGTCGACTCGATCACATTATCTGCTCTGTGCTGTCGTGTGTCTGGACCGTCTCGATCACATGATCTGCTCTGTGCTGTCGTGTGTCTGGACCGACTCGATCACATGATCCACTCTGTGCTGTCGTGTCTCTGGACCGACTCGATCACATGATCTGCTCTGTGCTGTTGTGTGTCTGGATCGACTCGATCACATGATCCGCTCTGTGCTGTCGTGTCTGGACTGACTCGATCACATGATCCACTCTGTGCTGTCGTATCTCTGGACCGACTCGATCACATGATCCGCTCTGTGCTGTCGTGTCTCTGGACCGACTCAATCACATGACCCACTCTGTGCTGTTGTATGTCTGGACTGACTCGATCACATGATCCACTCTGTGCTGTCGTATCTCTGGACCGACTCGATCACATGATCCGCTCTGTGCTGTCGTGTCTCTGGACCGACTCGACCACATGATCCGCTCTGTGCTGTCGTATCTCTGGACCGACTCGATCACATGATCCGCTCTGTGCTGTCGTGTCTCTGGACCGACTCGATCACATGATCCACTCTGTGCTGTTGTATGTCTGGATCGACTCGATCACATGATCCGCTCTGTGCTGTCGTATCTCTGGGCCGACTCGATCACATGATCCACTCTGTGCTGTCGTATGTCTGGATCGACTCAATCACATGATCCGCTCTGTGCTGTCGTGTCTGGACTGACTCGATCACATGATCCGCTCTGTGCTGTCGTATCTCTGGACCGACTCGATCACATGATCCACTCTGTGCTGTCGTGTCTCTGGACCGACTCGACCACATGATCCGCTCTGTGCTGTCGTGTGTCTGGACCGACTCGACCACATGATCCGCTCTGTGCTGTCGTGTCTCTGGACCGACTCGATCACATGATCCGCTCTGTGCTGTCGTATCTCTGTGTCGACTCGATCACATGATCTGCTCTGTGTTGTCGTGTCTGGACTGACTCGATCACATGATCCACTCTGTGCTGTCGTATCTCTGGACCGACTCGATCACATGATCCGCTCTGTGCTGTCGTGTCTCTGGACCGACTCGACCACATGATCCGCTCTGTGCTGTCGTGTGTCTGGACCGACTCGATCACATGATCCGCTCTGTGCTATCATATCTCTGGTCCGACTCGATCACATGATCCGCTCTGTGCTGTCGTATCTCTGGGCCGACTCGATCACATGATCCACTCTGTGCTGTCGTATGTCTGGATCGACTCAATCACATGATCCGCTCTGTGCTGTCGTGTCTGGACCGACTCGATCACATGATCCGCTCTGTGCTGTCGTATCTCTGGACCGACTCGATCACATGATCCACTCTGTGCTGTCGTGTCTCTGGACCGACTCGACCACATGATCCGCTCTGTGCTGTCGTGTGTCTGGACCGACTCAATCACATGATCCGCTCTGTGTTGTCGTGTCTGGACTGACTCGATCACATGATCCACTCTGTGCTGTCGTATCTCTGGACCGACTCGATCACATGATCCGCTCTGTGCTGTCGTGTCTCTGGACCGACTCGACCACATGATCCGCTCTGTGCTGTCGTGTCTCTGGACCGACTCGATCACATGATCCGCTCTGTGCTGTCGTGTGTCTGGACCGACTCGATCACATGATCCGCTCTGTGCTGTCGTGTCTCTGTGTCGACTTGATCACATGATCCACTCTGTGCTGTCGCGGTGTCTGGACCGACTCGATCACATGATCCGCTCTGTGCTGTCGTGTCTCTGTGCCGACTCAATCACATGATCCGCTCTGTGCTGTCGTGTCTCTGTGCCAACTCGATCACATGATCCGCTCTGTGCTGTCGTGTCTCTGTGCCAACTCGATCACATGATCCGCTCTGTGCTGTCGCGTGTCTGGATCGACTCAATCACATGATCCGCTCTGTGCTGTCGTGTCTGGACTGACTCGATCACATGATCCGCTCTGTGCTGTCGTATTCTGGACCGACTCGATCACATGATCCACTCTGTGCTGTCGTGTCTCTGGACCGACTCGACCACATGATCCGCTCTGTGCTGTCGCGGTGTCTGGACCGACTTCGACCACATGATCCGCTCTGTGCTGTCGTGTCTCTGGACCGACTCGATCACATGATCCGCTCTGTGCTGTCGTATCTCTGTGTCGACTCGATCACATGATCTGCTCTGTGTTGTCGTGTCTGGACTGACTCGATCACATGATCCACTCTGTGCTGTCGTATCTCTGGACCGACTCGATCACATGATCCGCTCTGTGCTGTCGTGTCTCTGGACCGACTCGACCACATGATCCGCTCTGTGCTGTCGTGTGTCTGGACCGACTCGATCACATGATCCGCTCTGTGCTGTCGTGTGTCTGGACCGACTCGATCACATGATCCGCTCTGTGCTATCATATCTCTGGTCCGACTCGATCACATGATCCGCTCTGTGCTGTCGTATCTCTGGGCCGACTCGATCACATGATCCACTCTGTGCTGTCGTATGCCTGGATCGACTCAATCACATGATCCGCTCTGTGCTGTCGTGTCTGGACTGACTCGATCACATGATCCGCTCTGTGCTGTCGTATCTCTGGACCGACTCGATCACATGATCCACTCTGTGCTGTCGTGGTTCTGGACCGACTCGACCACATGATCCGCTCTGTGCTGTCGCGGTGTCTGGACCGACTCGATCACATGATCCGCTCTGTGTTGTCGTGTCTGGACTGACTCGATCACATGATCCACTCTGTGCTGTCGTATCTCTGGACCGACTCGATCACATGATCCGCTCTGTGCTGTCGTGTCTCTGGACCGACTCGACCACATGATCCGCTCTGTGCTGTCGTGTCTCTGGACCGACTCGATCACATGATCCGCTCTGTGCTGTCGTGTGTCTGGACCGACTCGATCACATGATCCGCTCTGTGCTGTCGTGTCTCTGTGTCGACTTGATCACATGATCCACTCTGTGCTGTCGTGTGTCTGGACCGACTCGATCACATGATCCGCTCTGTGCTGTCGTGTCTCTGTGCCGACTCAATCACATGATCCGCTCTGTGCTGTCGTGTCTCTGTGCCAACTCGATCACATGATCCGCTCTGTGCTGTCGTGTCTCTGTGCCAACTCGATCACATGATCCGCTCTGTGCTGTCGCGTGTCTGGTTCGACTCAATCACATGATCCGCTCTGTGCTGTTGTGTCTCTGGACTGACTCGATCACATGATCCGCTCTGTGCTGTCGTGTCTCTGTGCCAACTCGATCACATGATCCGCTCTGTGCTGTCGTGTCTCTGTGCCAACTCGATCACATGATCCGCTCTGTGCTGTCGTGTCTCTGTGCCAACTCGATCACATGATCCGCTCTGTGCTGTCGCGTGTCTGGTTCGACTCAATCACATGATCCGCTCTGTGCTGTTGTGTCTCTGGACTGACTCGATCACATGATCCATTCTGTGCTGTCGTGTGTCTGGACCGACTCGATCACATGATCCACTCTGTGCTGTCGTGTCTCTGGACCGACTTGATCACATGATACGCTCTGTGCTGTCGCCTGTCTGGACCATCTCGATCACATGATCCGCTCTGTGCTTTCACGTGTCTGGTTCGTCTCGATCACATGATCCGCTCTGTGCTGTCTCGTCTCTGGACCGACTCGATCACATGATCCGCTCTGTGCTGTCGTGTCTCTGGACCGACTCGATCACATGATCAGCTCTGTGCTGTTGTATCTCTGGACCGACTCGATCACATGATCCGCTCCGTGCTGTTGTGTGTCTGGACCGTCTTGATCACATGATCCGCTCTGTGCTGTCGTATCTCTGTGTCGACTCAATCACTTGTGACGTGCCATGTTGGTCGTGCCAGTTTTGTGGCTATCAAATGTGTAAATAGCATCACAAGAAGTACACATGACAAAGCCAGCACTTTGGTCATCATCTTTCATTATTTTGGCAAATGTCTCCCACACTTTGCTTTTTCTATTTGTGTATTTGCAGAGTCTTCCACTTTACCTGCAGTCCATCACTACCTGCAGGCTGAGCTTGTGCGTCATATTCGCGCCAGTTATTCAGCCAATAAAGTGTAGGCCTATGTATTTCATAGAAAACGGTGTCTAGTGCTATATAAATTACAACGGTTTAATTGGCATCTTTATTTCAAACGACCCGAACCCGTGACCCGTGACCCGAATATCATTAAAAATATTTTTGGATGACTCGTAACCGCTCATTTTGGATCAACCCGCGCATCACTGGTGCCTTCGTTTCTCTGGACCGACTCGATCACATGATCCGCTCTGTGCTCTCATGTCTCTGTGTCGTCTCGATCACATGATCCGCTCTGTGCAATCGTGTGTCTGGACCGACTCGATCACATGATCCGCTCTGTGCTGTCGTGTCTCTGTGTCGTCTCGATCACATGATCCGCTCTGTGCTATCGTGTCTCTGGACCGACTCGATCACATGATCTGCTCTGTGCCTTCCAGTGATGTGCGCGGGTCAATGTATAAACAACCCGCACCCGACCAACATTTTCAACTAACCCGCACTCAACTCAAAAAATAAAATATTGTACCCGACCCGCTTCCTGACCCGCATTTTTTAAAAGTAGTAAATGCTCATTGTATCTTCTGTTAAAATCATCAGTCCACATATCAGTCGTTATTGCAAGCCCTCCATTATCATGCACCGCTGACTTCAGAACCTCGGATAAGGCTTCTTTCTCAACCATGGCCTGTTTTTTAGCTCGATCACAGTCTGCCTATGAGGAAGCACTCCATTTGCATCGACTGAGCCATAACGTGCTCCAATGTTGATGAGACCCTGTGCCACTTTCGTAAAAACCTTCCCCCGAAACAATATCAAAGGGGCGCAGGTCTGTGCAACAAAAGTCCAAGCAATAATTCACAAATTCACTTGAAGAGGAATTTTCATGTGGTCAGGGCGCATAAAGGCATCTATAGTTTGTGGTCTGGGTTGGCCTGACGCTGCTCTATTCGGCTGTGATGGCTTCCCAGGGCCGCACTTGTGACGCGCCATGTTGGTCGTGCCAGTTTTGTGGCTATCAAATGTGTAAATAGCATCACAAGAAGTACACATGACAAAGCCAGCACTTTGGTCATCATCTTTCATTATTTCGGCAAATGCCTCCCACACTTTGCTCTTTCTATGTGTGTATTTGAGGAGCTTCCACTCCCCAGTCTTCACCTTTTCTCTTGCCACCTCCATCTCTACCTGCAAGCTGAGCTTGTGCATCATCTTCGCGCCAGTTATTCAGCCAATAAAGTGTAGGCCTATGTATTTCATAGAAAACAACCCGACCGACCGCGACCCGAATATCAGTATCGGTGCTATTGTGTCTCTGGACCGGAGCTGCAGCGGTTCATGCGACACTAACATCAAACCAGACTTCATTCGACCCAATGGAAAGCATATTTACACTGAATCGTTCCCTGTCCCCTATATAGTGCACTCTCTGAATTGCTTCCTATCCCCTATACAGTGCATTGTCTGTATCGTTCTCTATCCCCTATATAGTGCACTGAATCGTTCCCTATCCCCTATTTAGTGCACTATGTGTCATTCACCATGTAGAAGATGAACAAGTGACCGATTTCAGCCGCAGCTTCAGCATCTGTTTATAATGTAGGGGGTGGGGCTTCAGATTCTAGAGAGCATTTGATTGGACAGAAAATCTGATGAGAAGCTTGTCACGACCGGCTTGAAGCCGGGACAAATGAATTGGAAGACACAATGATGTCATCAAAATCATTGATCCTTATTGGTGGAAGTGAGAGATTGTAAGTGACTGTGAGAGACATTATGTATGATTTCAAAGCTTGTTTCCTCACAGGGACCTCAATTTAGTCCCCATAGTCTGTGTGCATTCAAGTTGAAGTCCCCACTGGGATAGAAAACATGAACATACACACAAACAAACACACACACACACACACACACACACACACACACACACACACACACACACACACACACACACACACACACACACACACACACACACACACACACACACACACACACACACACACACACACACACACACACACACACACACACACACACACACACAGTAGGTCCCTCACCGTTAGCATGGAAAACATGCACTGGCAAACGTTGAATGCGTGTCTCCAGTTATGATACAGAACCATGCGATAGTTCTTCCTCACAGTCAACAGCCACCGACAAAGTGTCTAGAAAGAACAAGCAGAAATGTGATGTTACAATACAAAATAAAAAGGTGTTTGTACAACAGCTACAGAAGTTACTGTCTTCTAATTTGATTGGCCAAGAGTGCTGATATAGAGCATATCAACATGTTTCAGTGGGATGTTTGGAACGATTATCACTGACTAAAAACTGGCCAAATTGTGCTGCTTAATAATGAACTATTATTATATTTTGCTGATATTCAGTACAACAGCACTCTTGCTTGTGTGATACTGCTGAGATAAGAAATGTGGACCTCATAGTCTATTTTGAATTTCTGCACCATTCCCAGCTCCATAAACATCCGCAGAGCTGCAGTGACCATGGCGTCCACATCCAGAGAGAAGTCATCAAATGATAGTTTATCAATGCCCAGTTCACACACCAGAGGGATGTTCGCTGCCTGAGGAAAGAACAATAGAGAGAGAGAGAGTGTGTGTGTGTGTGTGTGTGTATGCAGAAAAGAGGGAGAGACGCAGAGTTTGCTCTCACATGCTTTAAAACAGATGCTTTGTGAATGGAGCGAAACTAGCGCCAGAGTTTTCAGTGATTCACGTGTGAAGCTCACAGCCGTGCTAATGAGACACTACACACACATTCACAGATCTAATGAGGGCCTGCTGAGCCGTGCGTGTTGTGACGTCATTAACACATTCTAATTGTGGATATTTACTAGTTTTTTTTACAATCGCTAGGACACATTTCTCAATTTTTCAAAACTCTTCACACAGTCTCCTAACCAACTTTCATCTTCACAGTAGTTAATTTCATATTCAAAATGCACTAAAACTATCAAAATACTTCATACATGTCTCAAATCAACTCATAACCCATCATTCAATAAAACTAGCAAAGGTTTTCAACCAACAAACACACAAATATCTTAAAAACAATAACAACAGGTAGCATTATACAATGATTTCTTTTGTGAAATTTCTTTACAAAACAAGAATGACACTCTCTAGTGCTTTTAATTCACTGCAGTTTGTTACACAGTCCATTACAGTACAAAATTATTCCTAAGTTTTCCTTTTTAGATTCAGAATATATTTCAATATGGTATTACTGTAGACATTTTGCAAATTTTGTTTTGTTAGGTTTTGAACAGTGAGATTACACTCTAAAAAATGCTGGGTTAAAAACAACCTTTTCTGGGTTATATTGGACAGGACACATGCTGGGTTATTTTTACCAAGCTTGTTGGGTTTTATACATCTTGTTTTTTTAAAGTGCTGGAGTCAGTCAATTTGATATTGAAGGTTTTTCATTTTAAATAATAAAAATGCAATCTAAACTCTCTGTTTTATATATATAGGACAGTTCACATACAATATTTTTATTCAATGGCAAGTCATTACAGTCATAAAATACTCAAAAACATTTAGCTGGCACTTTGTTCGGCTAGCGTTCCCAGCAGACATTAGCTGTGACATAAGGTAAAATGTGAGACTACAGACATTTTCCTCTTTGTTCAGAAATAACTTGATATGAATATAATGTAATACAAACCTTAATTTAAAGGGATAGTTCACCCAAAAATGAAAATTATCCCATGATTTACTCACCCTCAAGTCATCCCAGGTGTATATGATTTTCTTCTTACAGATGAACACAATCTGAGTTATATTAATAAATGTCCTGGCTAATCCAAGCTTAATAAAGGGAGTGAATGGCTGTTTCTGTTTTGAAGTCCATAAAAGTGCATCTATTCATCATAAAAGTGCATCTATCCATCATAAAAGTAATCCATTCAGCTCTGGGGGTTACGAATGCGGAAGCGCAGAGGAAAGAGCAAAACAAAACTTGGTTCTCATGAGAACTAGCATGTTCCCACCGGAGCGTCCGACATAATACGCTGGAACGCCAGTCTCTGAACGCGTACGACAGTTAGCGGAAGTTTAAGATTACAGTTTGTAAAGCAGTGGTCAGGAACCTACAGAGATCCTCTCTCTGCAGAAAAAGCAACCAATTACAATTCCCTTGTTGTACAGCCTATCGAAGTTAATGAAAAGTTTATGATAATAATAATAATAAGTTGTACCGGCCATCGTGCGTGTTCAGTGCTGTTCGCGAGTGTCCCGAGTTGCGACAGAAATCAACCACTTGCTCTTGCACTGGGATTCAAGCAGCTGTTTGAGGTAATGGCAAAAAACATTTTTAGAACAGCAGCGAAAATGTAAAAGTAGGCTATACAAACTTTAATATATCCTTTTATTGAAACTGGTGCTCTGCTGTGGGAAGAAACATTTGAAACATATGTTCCTTTAAGGTACTAATACGCTCTCTTATGGTACTGATATGCCTCCTTAAGGTACTAATACGCTCTCTTTAAAGTACTGATATGAACCTTTAAGGTACTAATACGCTCTCTTAAAGTACTGATGTGTACCTTTAAGGTACTAATACGCACTCTTAAAGTACTGATATGTACCCTTTAAGGTACTAATACGCTCTCTTAAAGTACTGATATGTACCCTTTAAGGTACTAATACGCTCTCTTAAAGTACTGATGTGTACCCTTTAAGGTACTAATACGCTCTCTTAAAGTACCGATATGAACCTTTAAGGTACTAATACGCTCTCTTAAAGTACTGATATGAACCTTTAAGGTGCTAATACGCTCTCTTAAAGTACTGATGATATGCTCCTTTAAGGTACTAATACGCTCTCTTAAAGTACTGATATGTACCCTTTAAGGTACTAATACGCTCTCTTAAAGTACTGATATGAACCTTTAAGGTGCTAATACGCTCTCTTAAAGTACTGATATGAACATTTAAGGTACTAATACGCTCTCTCTTAAAGTACTGATGTGTACTCTTTAAGGTACTACTAATACGCTCTCTTAAAGTACTGATAAGAACCTTTAAGGTGCTAATACGCTCTCTTAAAGTACTGATATGAACATTTAAGGTACTAATACGCTCTCTTAAAGTACTGATGTGTACCTTTTAAGGTACTAATACGCTCTTAAAGTACTGATATGAACCTTTAAGGTGCTAATACGCTCTCTTAAAGTACTGATATGAACATTTAAGGTACTAATACGCTCTCTTAAAGTACTGATGTGTACCCTTTAAGGTACTA
The DNA here is from genome assembly GCA_018749465.1 of Paracanthobrama guichenoti. Taxonomy (NCBI): domain Eukaryota; kingdom Metazoa; phylum Chordata; class Actinopteri; order Cypriniformes; family Gobionidae; genus Paracanthobrama; species Paracanthobrama guichenoti. Next base: position 11,220,667 of record CM031951.1, read on the forward strand.
ATACGCTCTTAAAGTACTGATATGAACTGATATGAACTTTAAGGTGAACCTTTAAGGTACTAATACGCTCTTAAAGTACTGATATGAACCTTTAAGGTGCTAATACGCTCTCTTAAAGTACTGATATGAACCTTTAAGGTACTAATACGCTCTCTTAAAGTGCTGATGTGTACCCTTTAAGGTACTAATACGCTCTCTTAAAGTACTGATATGAACCTTTTAAGGTGCTAATACGCTCTCTTAAAGTACTGATATGAACCTTTAAGGTACTAATACGCTCTCTTAAAGTACTGATATGCTCCTTTAAGGTGCTAATACGCTCTCTTAAAGTACTGATATGCTCCTTTAAGGTACTAATACGCTCTCTTAAAAAGTACTGATATGTACCTTTAAGGTACTAATACGCTCTCTTATGGTACTGATATGTTCCTTTAAGGTACTAATACGCTCTCTTAAAGTACTGATATGTTCCTTTAAGGTACTAATACGCTCTCTTATGGTACTGATATGCCTCCTTAAGGTACTAATACGCTCTCTTAAAGTACTGATATGAACCTTTAAGGTACTGATACGCTCTCTTAAAGTACTGATATGTACCTTTAAGGTACTAATACGCTCTCTTAAAAGGCAAGGTTTTTAATAATAAGATTATATTATTTTTACTGTGGCTCTTTTGGAAAAATGCATTAACCCAAAAAAAGGTTCCCGCCCCCTGTTGTAAAGTTTTAAATATGGATATTTTTCTTACACAAACCTCAACACAGAAACAGCCATTTACTGCCATCGTAAAGCTTGGAAGAGCAGGACATTTTTAATACAACTGTATTCGTCTGAAAGAAGAATGTCACATACACCTAGGATTTCTTGAGGATGTGTAAATCATGGGCTAATTTTCATTTTTGGGTGAACTATCTCTTTAATTCAGGAATTTCCCCTCAGGGTAAAAATATTAAAAAATAACTCAATAAAATGACCCAGCAGGCTGAACCCAGCATCTGGGTTAAAAAAAAATAACCCAGCAGTTTTTTTATGTAAGTGTATGTAAACATGCAAATTGAAGCAGTTTGCGTTCTCTTTTGCGTCTTATCACACTTGAAAGGTTTAAAGGCATTTGAATGAAGGACAACTTGATCATATAATGTAACACCAAAGGATGCCAAGAAAAAAACAAACTGATGCTGCATTAATTGCATTAAATACCATAGTGTATAATATTCCTGGATTTGGCTTTAGGCAGTGGATTCTTCATTCACTCTTCTAAAACAAGCTGGTACTTGTTAATGAAGTGCTATAAGAGCTCCTGGCAAAATCCAGTTAACACATGACAAAAATGAGCATTTCACTAGAAAATTAGCACATGATAAATGAGGCATTTCATAAACTCCACAGAGACTATATCAATAATGCACTAACACTGATGAGGTATTGAACAGCTTTGTTCTGAATTATACATTCTGCATAAACAACACAGATATACTGATATACAGAGGCTAATATATCATGAATCAAGTTTTTTGTTATCGATAAGATTCTGTTCTTTTAAACAGCACTGAAATGTCAGACGGCTATAAAATCCAATCTGCTAGATGCATTAATGTTTACCTTAAACTTATCCACCTCAGTCTTAGAACATGTGGCATGATATGACAGCACCTATGGAAAACACACACACACACACACACACAAAACCATAAAGGTTAATTTTTTTTTTTTTGCATTTCTATGTTAATAATATAGACATGATAAGATAAAAACATCACAGAGATCATATAGAGAACTGAATTGCATTAACTCTGACACTACAACAATTCACTGCTGCATCCCTCTGATTGGCTGCTGAGATTAGCGTCCATTCATAACATACTGACTGTCTGATTACAGGTCACAGGTCATGCAATATTCATTATAGTCTGTTGATGATCTATTCCAAATTAATATACTGACAATAATATTGTATATACAGTCAGATTTATCACAGAAGCCGACGCTGCATTCCCTGGAGAATGAGAAGAGCTTCCAGAAGTTAATTAATGCTCACACCCACTCTCTGCTCAGGCTGTAATGTAGTTACACAGCTAATAAACACAGCGTCCTCACTTCCGCTGCTTCATTTTCACATTGCTCTTTGGTGTCGTGAGGAAAGATGTCACTATGTCTTTCCGTTTGCCTTTAAAGTGTGCGTGTGTGTTAATGCATGATGTGTGAAATGAAATCATCACTTTCTCACCATCTAAACTGATCAGCAATGCTTGTGTTTTTTAGTTCCATGTTTTATGGGGACTTTCCAAATAATGGTTTTTATACTGGTTTTTAACTATATATTCTCTCCCCTTACACTAACCCTATCCCTAAACCTACCCATCACACAAAACTACAGGCATTTTTAAATTTTCAAAAGACTCAATCTGTATGATTTATAAGCCGTTTTCCTTATGGAGACCAAAAATGTCCCCAAACGGACAAGGATTACTGGTATTACTATGCTTGTGGGGACATTTTGTCCTCATAATGAAGGCTTTACCAGGAACACACACACACGCACACACACTGACTGCCACAAATTATCAGGGTTCAAGCATTTTAAGGCCTTTAAGCACATATGCATAAAAAAATATTATATTTTATTTAGCAAGCATGTAACCACTTAAGTCATAGAAGGAAACGACTATTTACAGCAAATACAGGCAATTTACCATAGGAAATGTACCGTTTTTAAAGCTTTTTAACAGTTTTAGCGCCACCTATGGTCCGATCTCCATAAAAGTTTGCATGCTTGTTTAGGATCATATGTCGCATGCGCTCACCAATTTTCGTGTAATTCCGAGTTTTTTTTAAGAGTTATAGGCTTTTGCATGCACTTGGCCACACCCATTTTCTAAATGACCCTGTTATAGCTACCCAAAGGGTAAAGTTAAACTGTTTTTGATAATTATTGATCTAGAGAGTCCAGAGAATTGTACTGCATTGGTTTTTATTGAGGTTGAGCGAAAAACCTTTTACATAATCATGAATATTTAATAAACGATTTGATTGACAGCAGTGGTTCTTGAGTTGTTCAGTATGAAGAGATCTAGCAAATGATATGAATATTGTGGATGTGTGAAACACCACATGATTACAAATGCATAACATTTCTTTCAAAATTCTCACAGACCTCTAGGGCCATGAGGTTCATAGTTATAGCCATTTTTATGTTTTTTCCATGTTATAGCATCACCAAGTGGCCAATCACTGCATGCTTTTTCACACGACCACAGAATGAGCTCTTACATCCATGAACTTGGTGAAAATATCTCATTCCGTTCTTGGGTTATAGCCATTTTAGTAAAAGTGGCCCTTAGGGACCGAGAATCGAAATTTCAACTTTTTTTGATAATTATTGACAATCAGACTCCAGAGAATCTTGCTGCACTGGTTTGGTTCCGATCTAGGACTAGTTTGCAAAAGTAGGTTTTTAAAAAAATACAAAATCCCTGAAAATTTCACCAAGAGTGAAAATCGATTCAAATGAATGCATTTTGTCCGTCTTATGTCAAGGTCAACGTTATGTCAACGATATAAGACATTTGAGTCTACGCCAAACAGTTTAGGAGTTATGAACGATTTCATACTTTTGACCGCTGTAGTGCCCCATCAGGCCGTTCGAGGCGAGCCTTGGTGATGTTGTGGGTGGTGTGAGTACTACCAGCCCTCTACGAGTTACGGTTTGGTCTGTCCGATCACTTTTAGGGTAGAATGCTGATCCTTGGAAAATTTAACAATTACAAAACGGTTTCAGCGATACGCTAAAAAAACCCCTATAGACTAGATGAGTGTTAGGACTGTAAACACACATCATCTGAGTTTAAAGTCGGTCGATTGAAGCTTTGAAGGTGGGGCTTTATTCCTGTCCCACTGTATTTGATTAAAGAATGAAAGGCTCATATTCTGTTCTTTTATAGCATTTTAAGTCCGGTTATATGTCAGTGAATGTTTCTTGCAGCAACACAATGATAATTTGGTTTGAATTGATCATTTTCCGGCCGCTCACTGAACAGGCTGTTTGTGAGTGCGACATCACAATTATAAAGACAGATACGTTTCAATAAATGTTATAAATGAACAGGAAGATTTGCGTGGCGAACATTACAGTAAGTCTACATAGACTCTTATTTCAAAACAGCAAGGAAAATCCAGTTTTCCATTATATGCTCCCTTTAATAGAGAAGACTGCAGTGTGAGTGTCAAACCTACTCTGAGTCATGAGTGAACACAGCTCCTCCGGCTCCTGCATTAAGCTCCGCCTCTAACAGGAACTAGGTCAATATTCCACTAATCACACGCTCACATCTTTGCTCATGTTGAATCATCCCACCAGTCTTATGTTTCTAGTCTAACAATGCACCAGTTAAAAATGCTCCAACTAATCAGCCACCACTTGGAAGTTAAGTGTGTGTCCGTGTGTGTTTTGGAGACATACATCCAAAGCGACAGACTGTTTGGCCCAGGACTTCTTCACTTGGTCATACATAATGGTATTATTGATTCCCAGTCCACAGAATATCACAAATGCCTAAGGAGAGAAAAAGAGATTGTGTAGTCACACGCAAGTCCTCAACAACCAATTTAAACCTCTGAAAGTGGGTTTTAAAACTTTGTTTCAGGAGTGTTTGTGTGAATCAAAGTTATTATAGTAACAGTTCAAGTTATAATAACAAAACGATTGATCAATTTAAGAAGTTATTTTACACATACACCTGTATATTGTATTGTGTATGTAATTTGTACAATAGTTCTTTCTGGTTCTCAATTCTGATTGGCTGAGAGCCTTTTCCAGTTGTGCGACATTCTCCCAGTATCAGCACTGGAGCCCTTTCACAGATTGTATCACTCCGCTTGTGGCGACTGTCATGGCGGCCTAGCAAATCCACCATATTTTTTACAAATACTACTGTTATTGTGTCACAGAATGTAGTTTTTTAAGCAAGAATGTACAGTTATTTAGACCTCAGATATGTGACTCATATATAAACATAGCGCCTATTTTATGATTTGTTGATCAGCTTCATCTCAGCCAGTTCTAGGGAATTTGCCACTGTCTCTTATGTAGACAGTGGTTAAACAAGACATAATTCATTTGTGGTATATCAAACGGCCAATCTTTGGTCTTATTAATCTATTACTTGTCCAGAGAAAAAGCTATTTGGCTAAAGGCAATGTTAAGTTTCAAAACTTTATATTTAGGGTATATTTAACTTGATTCCTAGAGCGCTGCTTTGTACATTTGACTGAATTGTTTGCTTGTGTTTATTTCCTATTGTCTTTTATAATGGCTATTGTTGTTAATTTAAGTATTGTTGTTCGATTATCATTATTTTATATAAATAATATGCCGTATTTGGTATTGAGAAAAGGTCCGTTAGTGATCATGAAATGGATTTCAGTGAAAGTTACATTATTACGCCATTAGATGGCAGCAAAGATTATCTTTATGAGTGAGTCTCTGGACAGAACAAGGAAGTTGTTTTAGGGCTGTCATGGGAATCCCCTTAAATTTTAAATGTTAAGGAAAACTATTGCTGTCCTCAGCAGACATTCAAAGCTGATTTTTTATAATGGATATAATACTATGGACATCGACCTGAAGAATGAATACTGTATCAGAAGAAGGTAATACACTCGTTTAGTCGATCTCTCGCTTATAATACTCTACTCAATGTTCCTTCATTACTAGATCTAAAGTTTATTTAAATACTTCTGCCGTCGAACTGTTGTATAAACACAATATCACACTCGTAGCTGTGCGATATGGCTGTATATCAGCACAGATATGATTACCTACAGCTATATCACACCGCTACCTGTGTGATATTGCTCATATACACTCACCTAAAGGATTATTAGGAACACCATACTAATACTGTGTTTGACCCCCTTTTGCCTTCAGAACTGCCTTAATTCTACGTGGCATTGATTCAACAAGGTGCTGAAAGCATTCTTTAGAAATGTTGGCCCATATTGATAGGATAGCATCTTGCAGTTGATGGAGATTTGTGGGATGCACATCCAGGGCACGAAGCTCCCGTTCCACCACATCCCAAAGATGCTCTATTGGGTTGAGATCTGGTGACTGTGGGGGCCATTTTGGTACAGTGAACTCATTGTCATGTTCAAGAAACCAATTTGAAATGATTCGAGCTTTGTGACATGGTGCATTATCCTGCTGTAAGTAGCCATCAGAGAATGGGTACATGGTGGTCATAAAGGGATGGACATGGTCAGAAACAATGCTCAGGTAGGCCGTGGCATTTAAACGATCCCCAATTGGCACTAAGAGGCCTAAAGTGTGCCAAGAAAACATCCCCCACACCATTACACCATGATGGATCCATGTTCTCATTCTGTTTACGCCAAATTCTGACTCTACCATCTGAATGTCTCAACAGAAATCGAGACTCATCAGACCAGGCAACATTTTTCCAGTCTTCAACTGTCCGATTTTGGTGAGCATGTGCAAATTGTAGCCTCTTTTTCCTATTTGTAGTGGAGATGAGTGGTACCCGGTGGGGTCTTCTGCTGTTGTAGCCCATCCGCCTCAAGGTTGTGCATGTTGTGGCTTCACAAATGCTTTGCTGCATACCTCGGTTGTAACGAGTGGTTATTTCAGTCAAAGTTGCTCTTCTATCAGCTTGAATCAGTCGGCCCATTCTCCTCTGACCTCTAGCATCAACAAGGCATTTTCGCCCACAGGACTGCCGCATACTGGATGTTTTTCCCTTTTCACACCATTCTTTGTAAACCCTAGAAATGGTTGTGCGTGAAAATCCCAGTAATTGAGCAGATTATGAAATCTGTGAAATCAGACCGGCCGTCTGGCACCAACAACCATGCCACGCTCAAAATTGCTTAAATCACCTTTCTTTCCCATTCTGACATTCAGTTTGGAGTTCAGGAGATTGTCTTGACCAGGACCACACCCCTAAATGCATTGAAGCAACTGCCATGTGATTGGTTGATTAGATAATTGCATTAATGAGAAATTGAACAGGTGTTCCTAATAATCCTTTAGGTGAGTGTATAATATGCATTGTACTATTACATATAATATTCTGTCATTATTAAAGGCATAAACATCTTATTATTCCCAAAACATTTATGTGTTAGCCCTAACTGTATTCAAATATTATAATTAATACAATAATCATTGTAATCAATATTACTTTATGGCAATATTCTATATTATAAGATAAAATAATATGTAAGCTGGGCTCCACACACAATAACATCTGAGCCCACTTTCCAGGCCAGGTTGGTGTATAGAGAACTGGATCTGTTTTTTTCTGATTCACTTTCTGATCCATAAAATAATTTTTATTCTTAGAAGGGTATGAGTTCATTTGTAGCATACACATAAGCCATGATTCTCTTAAATCGCTTTGAGACCCTTGAGTGAAGTGAAAGATATATGTATTTCAATCATTATGACAACTCTCGGAATAGCTTTAGCATGTTAATGGATATGACAATGTTAAAGGGCACCTATAATGTCCCTTTTTACAAGATGTAATTTTTTACAAGAAGTCTCAGGTGTCCCCAGAATGGGTCTATGAGGTTTCAGCTCAAAATACCTCACAGATTATTTATTATACCATGTTGTAAATATCCATTTTTGAGTTGAAGGAAAAACATGCTGTTTTTGTTCATGTCTCTTTAAATGCAAATGAGCTCCACCCTATCCAGAAGAGGGTGGAGCCTGTGCAGTTCGTGCCTCAGATACTCTGCGAAATACTAAAACATCAGGTTGGTTTTGATCATCATTTCTATTGTGGTCATGCTCACTTGACACTGCAGTTGTCAATCATGAAAGTGTATTGCCTGCATGAGTTTTAAAGCCATATCAGTCAAAACCTCTGATATATATTGTTTTCTGAGCTCACACACCCGAAGTATGCACACAGAAATCTGGATGAAAGTGAATTTTGCATAACAGTTCCCATTTAATGTATTTGGTCTTGGCAGACTAGATCTGCTATGCTGCTGCTGCAGAGCAAGTATGGACTTACTATTACCAGCAGATGCACAGACATGCTGCTGTGAGCATGTAAGATATGTTGCTGCTTCTGCATATGTTGCTGCTTCTGCATGCTTGCTGCTTCTCCCGTTGCAGATCTAGACAGGTGGAGCTGCGGGAGGTGGAGGGGTTATCGTGTTGCAGGACCAGCATACAGTGAACACTGAACATCTTTCACTTTACTGCAAGGGTCTAAGAGCGATTTGAGAGAATTATGGCTTGTGTGTATGCTCCAAATGAACTCATGTTAGAAGCATAGCGTACATAAGCATTCATAAAGAGATCTCACAGATGATTCATGACATACCTCAAACAGCCTCTGATCTGCATCATCAAACGGTTTCCCATCCAACCTGTTCAAGACCTGAGCCACACCTGCAACATACACACATGAAGACAGTCAGATTGCATGCTGTTTTTTACAACCCATATGAGGTTCTTTAAAGCACAGTAATGCATTGCAGATGAAGGTTTCAATCTGTGTTTTAGTGCAGGAATCAGGAATATCTTCCTCGCTGCACTTCCAATCTCTCTCTCTCTCTCTCTCTCTCTCTCTCTCTCTCTCTCTCTCTCTCTCTACATGGCTAATTAAACAGTATGCTGTGTTTTAGTATGCAATTAGAATGATTGTTCCTTTAAGTGCAACCCCCCCCCGGCCCCTCACACCTAACTCCTCCCCCATCCTCACCGTTTCATTACAGTCGATCATAAATGTAGAGCTTGCATTGGACAGGCTGTACCATGACACTGCTCATAATTACAACATTTATATCACATAGAGAAGCCCATTCGTCTGAAAGCCTGCTGATAAGTGCCTGACAATAAAAACATTTTAAGTAATCCAAAACCACAAGTTGTGTTCAGTCATCATCAGAAGTTATCAGAAGTTATACTGTGCATTTAATAACTCTAAAATGATTTTGGATGTTTTGGAATACCGCTCAGTGCATCTGCATAGTATATGAGTAATATTTTAAAAACAGTGAAACTGTAAGCATTAGGCAAAGATAAACACTGTATACGTGTTCTCACATGATCTCATTACATGCATGTGATATAGTGAGAGGTGCCTACTTATCATAAAAATTATTATTTTGCATGAAAAAACAGTTATAACATGAGAAAATGTTATAAGCAATGTAAAACCATAAAGAAAGTCTGAGCCAAATGTTGTTTGTGTAGTAGAATCTTGTTCAGTGTGTATGGAATTGTATTATCTTAAATATTATATATATTTTATACACAATAACACACAAACACATATGAGGAAATGTGAAATGTTAATCTTTTGTTCCCTATTGTGACATATATCTGAGTAAAAAGGCTTCTGGAACAGGAACACATGTAGGGCGTCATCAGAGAAGAAATGTTGCTGCAAGAGTTATTTTGATTAAAGATTATGAGGCAAATGAATTAAAAAAAAATATCATATGCACGCATAAATAACAAGAATTTATGGTGAATTTAAAAAGCAGCATACTGATATAGTTTCTCGTTCATTGGCCATTGCTGAAATAGAGGCGGAGCGCATTTTGGGATACATTATTTCATGTGTACTTTGTGTAGTGCACATGTTTGTAGTAGGTCATATTTCGTCCATACAGACAATTTGCAGTATACACTGCTGCGGAAGAGGGGGTGTAGTTTGGCAGCCGCTGCAGGTGGAGAGAGCAAGTGCGGGGGAATTGAATGGGAAACGCCTCTGGATAATGAGAACTAACAGGTGTTTGCACTTTGCAGTGAGTCAGTAGATGTGTGAAAAGGAGCAGCGTGAGTGTAGAGAAGCGGCTGCCTGGGGAGTTAGCTGTGCACGTGGAAGCCATGTTAAAGAAGTGTTTTGCGTACAGAAATCTGAGCTGCAGCTGAAAAGCCCTTGTGCTATATTTTTGTTTGCTTAACTGAAGTGTATGAATAAATTAGGTGTGCTGCACAGCCATTCTTTGACCCCTGTCTCCTTCATTCCCAGCACAAGTTTAAGCTTTGCCACAATGGTGCTGAAACCCAGAACCGAAGGGCACGCGTTGCCATGGAGTCTGCGCCCCTGAACCACCCCCATGACCAACATCAAGCCCTCCTGGAGTTGCGGTTGGACCAGGACAAGGGTCTGTTGCACCCTCCTGATGGTGCAACAGGAGGATCGACAGCTTTTGGGGTCGCTGAGTCCTCTTCCCTGGACACCCCTGAATCCCACACATCCCTCTACAAAAGATGAGCGCTGAAGACGATCCTGAGGCGTTTGTGGATCTCTTCAACCACACCGTGGAGGCATGTAGTTGGCCAAAGGATCAGTGGGTGGTGCGACTGATCAGCTCGTGGCATGAAAACAACCAGTGCAAAACCTCCTGGATTATTCTGACCTCAAGAAAGCCATCTTGCAACAGGTGGGCCGTAGAATGCAGCCAACCATTTTTGCCTTTGCTCAGCAGCTCCGCGAAGTTTGCCACCAGTGGAGTTGGTGGTACTGGAGCAATTTACCCTTCAATTCCCAATTCGGAAATAACCTGTTGCCGTCGACACAATACAGTTATGGGTACAAAAGCATAGAATAGCGGTGGCTAGGGTTAATCCCCACCTCAGCCACCCTATCATTTTGGGGACGAATTGGCCATTATTTTCGGATTATCTGAGGGGTATTTGCAAGGTTGGCCCTTGCAAATCGAGAGCCGACCAGGACGAGCGAATGGCTGAGGCTGGCGATTGGCCAGGCAGAGATGTTCGTTGGTGGTGTGCTTGTTCTTTTACTTGACACTGGATTTGACAAAGGGTATTGGCAAATCCCCTTAACACCAATGTCCAGTGAGAAAATGGCTTTTTCCACCCTGTTTTGTTTCCACCAATTTGTTATGCTTCTGTTCGGGGCTCCCGCAATGTTTCATGGACGGGGTCTTCCACTGCGTACCTCGATGATATCATGTGCAACACCTAAGAGCGGTCCTGAGGTTGCTGCACGCAGCGGTGCTCATGGTAAACCCAAAGAAGTGTGCAATTGGACAGGTGGAAGTACGGTATCTGGGGTTCCACTTGGGTCATGGGCAGGTATGGCCCAATATTTACAAAAATTTACAAATCTGCAGCAATTGTGACCTGCCCAAAACCCAAAAAGAGGGTGAGATGGTTTTTGTAGCTGGCTGGCTATTACAGGCAGTTTATTCCTAACTATTAGGATGTCATCAGCCCCCTGACTGATGAGGGAGCTTCAGACCTGGTCCAGTTGACAGAGCAGTTAACAGGCTGCACTATGTGGCGGGCCAGTATTGCATTCCCCTAATTTTGCTCTCCCCTTTGTCTTGCATACTACAAAAATGGTGATATGCTGAGTGCCATTCTGAACATATCCAAGGATTTCATAAAGACTACAATATATACAGCATATAGATATAACATATATCCTTTGTGGACTTAAGTGTCACAGACCAGAGATTTAGATGATTTCTCTCCTCACAGTGCTGAAATTTCTCACACTGGCTTCAGACACGATTTGAGAGAAAGGAAGACGCTCTGAAACTAAGAAAGCGAGAGAACAATCTTTTGAATGAAGACATCCTTGACTCTTGCTTCTACTGGCTGTTTGTGCTCATAATGACTTTCGGTCGTTGGCAGAGACTTCCCACACACACACACACACACACACACATCCACCCACGCACACACACTGCGCTCTGCAGCAGCACACACACACACGCTGATCTGACACAGAGATATACATTTAAACAGACATTATCATACATACACGTTTGTCCTCCATTTACTCACACAATGTAGTACTACACAGCAGAGCAGGGAACATCAGTACATACATACTATATGTAGTGAAACAACAGGGGTCCGTTAGATAACTTACCTATGATTTGGTGGTTACTGTTCCAGATAGGGACACACAGGACAGATCTAATATGGAAGCCAGAGAACTGATCTGCCTGAAAACAAACACTTGTCATCACATCAAAAAACAAATGATCTGACTATAAGCTTGTGAGGAGAAGTGAGCAACAGTATGAGATTGTCTGAAGACACAGTGTTATATAACATTGTGCTGCTGGCATTTAGAAGACACACAAGAGCCGACAGAGGTCCAAGGTCTCATGCAGAGCAGAGGTATCTCTCAACTTTAATCAGGCTCTTTAAAAGGAATATTCTGGGTTAAATACAACTGTAGCAGCTGTAATCTGCTGTCCATTACCACAGAATACAATTTCAACTGGTCCCTTAATAATAGGGTAACATTACACCCACAACACTGCAACAATATATAAACTTTGTATTATGTTAAAATTCTGCTGTGCTCTTTAGGTTCTTTGTCAAATTGACTTGTAAGAAATAAACTTCACCAAAAATAACAAGAACAAACTTTTAACATGAATGCTTCTCACACATTACAAACAGTATAGTAAACAAGTGAGAACATGTTATTTTAAAACTATATCTAACAACTATTTAAGATATGTTTATCACAAAATGTAAATATTGTAAACAGTATTTTAAATATTTTATTGATTTTTTTAAATTATTATTATATTACATTATTATTATTCACGTTAGCAAGATCATGGGTTTGAGTTACAGCAAAATTCACATGCATTAACTGATAAAAATGTATGCCTTCAAAACAGCATAAATGTTTTAATTTTTTCATATAAAAGTACTCCCAAAAGCATGAATTTCTTTTTTTATTGGTCTGTGTACCTGCCTTTAACCATGAATTTTGCTATTTTCGCTATTTCGCATTAAAATTTTCACTAACAGCATAATTGTAAAATAAATTTTGTGTGCACATTGTCTCAGAGTGAACAATCTGTTCATTTTAATTTCGTTTAATCGTTTTCTATTTTTCCAATCATGTCATGTGTGTGGCTTTGTAGGAAATGCCTGAAATCTGATCAGTTTGTAAAGTATAGAGGACCACAAGTGTCACTTGAAAATAAAATGACTGAATTGTGAATATTGTTGTGAATTGATCATTGATTTTAAGTGGATCTATATGCAGTTCAAAATGTGATACATATCCATGACTTGACCGTGACCTCTTGATATTGACCGATAACACTATGAACCAGGAAAGGCACGTACACACAAACAATAATCCACCAAGGGCAAGACAAAACACATGGTTAAATAACTGAGAAAACAATAGGATAGCAAGCTAATTAACATAAACAAAATAACTACAAAGACCATAAAAAGAACTACAAAGAACATTAACTCATGAATGGCCAGTTTCAAAATAAGAAACATGACATAAAGCTCAGGACCCTGACACACTCATAGTCCTCAATAGTTCAATTCTGTTTACATGGAGCAACTGCATCATTAGCACATAAACTCAAGCTCTGAATTAACAGATCACTTAATACCATTTTTACTGAATAATTCATGTAAGTGCTTTAAAAAAAAAAAACTGCACGTCTGCTTTTAAATCCTCTGGTACACTAGCCCCATTAACTTCCACTGCAAAAACAAAGGGAAAGTAAAAGTTATAATGGTAATAAAGTTTGTTTTTTTTTAAACCCAGAATACTCCTTTAATGGGAGGCCAAACATCAGCCATGCTTATATTATGTAATGGGCTTTATTCATTGATATATTGCTGTTTAGAGATCTTACTTCAGCGTCGAAGCGTGGGTCTTGGTAGGCATCACTGATATTCACAGGAAGCCCAGTGGAGGCGACCAGCTCTGCAATGCTGTTATTAATCAGCCAATCAGAATAGGACGATTTGTCCAAGCTGTCCTTGAAGCTGTGGACAAGACAAAGAGGAAATGATGCGTGCTGTATAACCCAAGACAACTATCACTTTTGCTATTGCTCATACTTAGGCTTACATTTAAACCCTACACTCTCCATATTAAACTTTTGTACAATTCATCCTGCACTGTTTCTGCTTTTGACATGGAAAGATATCTCAAAAATCTATAAAGCTTAAGATTTTTTTTTTTTTTAACAGTGATTTAAAATTTAGTTAAATTCAAGATAACTGATACATTTTCCCAGTCATCTCAATGGCAATTTACCTCAATTCACCACTACTTTATGTAAAACCTTTAATTTGGTGTTTTTACAAAGTGGACTTCTTGAAAATGTACTTAAGTGTGTTAAGAAATATAATCATGAAATGCACTCTCTTTAAGTACACTTAAGTGGCCATTTATTTCATGTAAATAGAGAAAAGTTGCTCCGCTACTTTGACAGGTGTCTGGTGTGGGAGTAGCAGAGGTTAGTTGCTCACAACAAGAAACGAGAAAGGTTGACATGGAGCTGCTAAATCTCCAACCTCCGGGAATCACCCGTTTTAAACAAACGCCAAACTCAGGAGAGTCTGCTAGCAAGAAGAGAACGAGACAGAGCTCGTAATAAAACAAGAATAAACATCGGCTTGGCTTTAGGAGATGTCGTGAACTGAGGAATGTTGTAAAAACAACGCAGAGATGATGCTGCTTTTATAACTCAACAGGTGAGTAAGGTGTACTCTAACAGAGTTCACTGTAAAGCATTATCTATGTGAGGGCTCATTTCATTTTGGTTGTTGTAGCCTGTGCTAGAATTTATTTTTAAGGAAGTAGCGTGTCTATCAATGGGTAAAACTACAGTAACATCTTCAGCTAGTCAGCTTGAGATCCTTTCCATCTAAACTGGCTATATCTTAAGCATTTAAAGTTTTATGAGCAGTAGGAGAACCACATTCATCCGCACAGTCACGCAGAGCCGAAGCACAACCAAAACAACAATTCACCAGATTTCGTCTCAAAAAGCAAAACAGTCTGCAGATCTCATCTGGGCCTCATTGTTGTCACGTAAACAGCTGTCACTTCAATTACACAAACGTAGGATGGTTCGGACCTGAAATTACAACGTAAAAACAGACCTGGGGGTGAAATTAAATGCAAATTCGGACCGAAAAAATCGTACAAAGTGTGAAGAGAGCCTTGCATGAAGAGCTGGAGGAGCTGACGGATGCTGAGGTCCACAGGGCAGCTGCTGCTCGCAATGCCATTCCCTCTCCAGTAATTTACAGCTAACTAACTTTTCTCTGCATTTTAATAAGGCTCTATGGAGCCTGCAACAGCAATGAGAAGTTAACATTCCGACTCTCATAAACGCCCACGTGCAGCGGAGACACAGTCCTGATGTAGCCTCTCTCTCTCTTTTAATCTCTCTCACGTGGTACATTTCAGGCTCTTGTGCTTTAGGCTGAGAGAGTCTGATCAAACATCTTCTCTCATACTCTCGATCACACCCCAAAGATCACATATGATTAACGGCACTGCGAGCTGCTGTCTGAGGAAATGCCAGAATCAAAGGGATGAATGAGAGCGCGTGAATGTGTGTAAGTGAGATCTGCACGTGTGTTGTGTGTTGCGTTCGTGTGCGTCTGGGTGAGCAGCGGAGATGCAACTCTCTCTCCCGTTTGGCCTCGAGCAGTTTCAAAGCATGGCAGAGGACAAATCATCCTTACATAATGGCTCCGGCTGTACCTTTAGAGAAGCCAACACAGAGGATGAAATCACTAAATAGCACACATAAAATCCCCTCTGGATGACAGTAATATATCATACTGATGCTATATAATTTCACAGCAGTGTGAATTTTTTTTTTTTCAGTCTGGATACAATCATTTTCTGTTTCTAAACAATATTTTACAAGTGTATGTGTTCATATAATCCTTTAGTAAAACCGAGTGATGTGTACCATTGAAAACTAGGTTTACACTTTAGCAAAAAAATTAAAAGAGTGCTTATTATGCAAATTATATATTTTAAAAGAATATACTTAAGGTCATTAAGGACATTAAGTGTGACTGAGCTGTGTGCTTAAATACTGTGGTGATGAGCTTGCTGATCAGATGCAGGTGATGAGCAGGAGGAATTCTGGGAATTGTAGTTTTGAGTGATATGGCTGGACTATGTGTGTGTGAATGGAGTATGGTGTGTATAAGGGAACAGCAGACAGGGGAAATGTGACATTACCCCTCTACCACCAGCCATGACGAGGAAGCTATGATCTGCCTCAGTGGCCGTAACAAGGAAGCTATGAGCATCCTCCATGGCCGTGATGAGGGAGCTATGATCGGCCTCCATGGCCATGATGAGGAAGCCATGATTGGCCTCAGTGGCTGTGACGAGGAAGCTATGATCGTCCTCCTTGGCCTTGACGAGGAAGCTATGATCGGCCTCCGTGGCAGTGATGAAGGAGCTATGATCAGCCTCCATGGCCATGACGAGGAAGCTATGATCGGCCTCCATGGCCGTGATGAGGGAGCTATGATCGGCCTCCATGGCCATGACGAGGAAGCTATGATCGGCCTCCATGGCCGTGATGAGGGAGCTATGATCGGCTTCCGTGGCTGTGATGAGGGAGCTATGATCGGCTTCCGTGGCTGTGACGAGGAAGCTATGATCGTCCTCCTTGGCCGTGACGAGGAATCTATGATCGTCCTCCTTGGCCGTGATGAGGAAGCTATGAGCATCCTCCATGGCCGTGATGAGGGAGCTATGATCGGCCTCCTTGTCCATGACGAGGGAGCTATGATCAGCCTCAGTGGCTGTGATGAGGGAGCTATGATCGGATCGGCCTCCGTGGCCGTGATGAGGGAGCTATGATCAGCCTCAGTGGCCGTGATGAGGGAGCTATGATCGGCTTCCGTGGCTGTGACGAAGAAGCTATGATCGTCCTCCTTGGCCGTGATGAGGGAGCTATGATCGTCCTCCTTGGCTGTGATGAGGAAGCTATGATCTGCCTTAGTGGCCGTGACAAGGAAGCTATGATCGTCCTCCATGGCCGTGATGAGGGAGCTATGATCGGCCTCCATGGCCATGACGAGGAAGCCATGATCAGCCTCAGTGGGCATGATGAGGGATCTATGATCGGCCTCCTTGGCCATGATGAGGGAGCTATGATCGGCCTCCATGGCCATGACGAGAAAGCCATGATCGGCCTCAGTGGCCGTGACGAGGAAGCTATGATCGTCCTCCTTGGCCGTGATGAGGGAGCTATGATCGGCCTCCATGGCCATGACGAGGAAGCCATGATCAGCCTCAGTGGGCATGATGAGGGAGCTATGATCGGCCTCCATGGCCATGACGAGAAAGCCATGATCGGCCTCAGTGGCCATGACGAGGAAGCTATGATCGTCCTCCGTGGCAGTGATGAGGGAGCTATGATCGACCTCCATGGCCATGACGAGGAAGCTATGATCGGCCTCCGTGGCCGTGACGAGGGAGCTATGATCGTCCTCCTTGGCCGTGATGAGGGAGCTATGATCGGCCTCCATGGCCGTGACAAGGAAGCTATGATTAGCCTCAGTGGCCGTGACGAGGAAGCTATGATCATCCTCCATGGCCGTGATGAGGGAGCTATGATCATCCTCCTTGGCCGTGATGAGGGAGCTATGATCAGCCTCAGTGGCCGTGACGAGGAAGCTATGAACGTCCTCCATGGCCGTGATGAGGGAGCTATGATCAGCCTCAGTGGCTGTGATGAGGAAGCTATGATCGGATCGGCCTCTGTGGCCGTGACGACGAAGCTATGATTGTCCTCCTTGGCCGTGTTGAAAAAGCTATGATCATTCTCCTTGGCCATGACGAGGGAGCTATGATCGTCCTCCTTGGCTGTGATGAGGGAGCTATGATCATCCTCCTTGGCTGAGACAAGGAAGCTATGGCCATGCCGAGGATCCTATGATCGGCCTCAGTGGCCGTGATAAAGGGAGCTATGATCAGCCTCCATGGCCATGTCGAGGGAGCTATGATCAGTCTCAGATGCCGTGACAAGGGAGCTGTGATCAGCCTCAGTGGCCATGATAAGGGGAGCTGCGATCAACCTCCATGGCCATAACGAGGGAGCTATGATCAGCCTCAGTGGCCATGATAAGGGGAGCTGTGATCAGCCTCCATGGCCATGACGAGGGAGCTATGATCAGCCTCAGTGGCCATGATAAGGGGAGCTGTGATCAGCCTCAGATGCCGTGACAAGGGAGCTGTGATCAGCCTCAGTGGCCATGATAAGGGGAGCTGCGATCAACCTCCATGGCCATGACGAGGGAGCTATGATCAGCCTCAGTGGCCATGATAAGGGGAGCTGTGATCAGCCTCCATGGCTATGACGAGGGAGCTATGATCAGCCTCAGTGGCCTGTGATAAGGGGAGCTGTGATCGGCCTCCATGGCCCTGACGAGGGAGCTATGATCATCCTCAGTGGCAGTGATAAGGGGAGCTGTGATCGGCCTCCATGGCCATGACGAGGGAGCTATGATCAGCCTCAGTGGCCGTGATAAGGGGAGCTGTGATCGGCCTCCATGGCCATGACGAGGGAGCTATGATCAGCCTCAGTGGCCGTGATAAGGGGAGCTGTGATCGGCCTCCATGGCCATGACGAGGGAGCTATGATCAGCCTCAGTGGCCGTGATAAGGGGAGCTGTGATCGGCCTCCATGGCCATGACGAGGGAGCTATGATCAGCCTCAGTGGCCCTGACGAGGGAGCTATGATCAGCCTCAGTGGCCATGACGAGGGTGCCTCCCTGGCAGTGGACAGATAGCCACCCCCCTCAAATTACTTTGGAAGACCCGATAGATAACACTGCTGGACAAGACTCCAGAGCCACCGGATTTGAGATCCCATCAGGGGATGTAGGAGAGGACCATTTGTTGTCCGAAATGAAGGAAGTAGAGGAATCTGGGTTGAGCTCATGGGCTAGAGTGGACTCTGGGCTGAGCTTTGGCAGGCAGCCAACTTGGGAAAGGTAGAGGAGCAGGTAAGCGGAGTAAATTGGATACAATTCTGTGTGGTACTTGGATGGAGCCAAGCTTGTTGGATTCATTCTGTGTTGACCTGGTCTTCTGTTGGATGAATGGATGAATAACAACACAGTGCTTTATTGTCCAAAGCAGGTGAGTATAGACAACAAACGATGAGCAGTGCAAGTATAATTCTTCAGTTCTTAGGTTTGCAGGTGACGATAGAGGATGTAACTTCAAAAGTATATCCACACACAACTATTGTAGTTGTCTGAATTAGACATTAGAGTGACTGAATAACAAACAATGTCTTTGTCTTACAGGGATATATAGTCTCAGTCTTCAGTTGGCAAATTGGAAATACTTCAGGAGTTTCAATGTCTTCCTCAGATCAATTCTACAGGATTTCCGGGAGACGTGTGTGTTGCATTCTTTAACAGTCTGCCTGGAAAAAAAGTTGTTGTGATGCCAAACCCCCTCATGGAAAAATAAAGCTGCCGTGTTTACAACTGTGACAATTAGCGCTTACCGGGATCAACTAAATGCTGGATTTTTAAAAGTATGTAAAGTTTGTGGCTCTAAACTCTTTAAATGCGTCCAGGAGTTTTACACACTGGTCTGTTATTGTACGACATCAGCGTTACATTTTTATGCCCCTAAATATGACACGGAACAAAACAAACTGTGATTGGTTGCTTAACGTGTCAGTTAGACGGCCTCTGGGCGGTCCTTGGCCAATAAAAGCTGCTATGGAGTCCAGACCTTCTGCCATCAGTCTGAAGGTCTGGCTATGCAAGATTAGTGGGAACACTGGAGCTGGAGCTGGAGAACAGATGAGGGAACAAGGAAACAGGAACTGTCACAGGAGGAAATCACAGGAAGTAAATATCTCAGGGAAGTACACAGGTAAGTAATCCGTTGTCCTTGTCGGAGACTAAACAATGTCTGTGACTTGTGGTGTGCATTTAAATACTGTAGTGATGAGCGTGTTAATCAGGTACAGATGATGGCTGAGTAAGTGCAGGTGATGAGCAGGAGGGAATGCTGGGAATTGTAGTTTTGAGTGATATGGCTGAATTATGTGTGTGTGTGAATGGAGTATGGAGCGTATGAGGGAACAGCAGACTGTGAGAGTAGGAGGACTTAAGTACATTTCATAATTACTTCTATTGTCTTTCAAATATGGTTAAAGTATAATATTGAACAACACACCACATTTGAACATATAATCAGATACTTTACATGTGCTTACATGTTAGTCGACACATCAAAATAAGCAAATATCAAAATAAAACAATTATTTTAAATGCATTTTTAAAGTAAAACTTTTAATTTGATGTTATTTCAAAGTGCACTTTAAAAGCATACTTAAGTGTGTTAAGAAACATTAAAGTGTACACTTTTTAAGTACACTTAAGTAGCCTTTCAATTCATTAATATTATATAATATAATATTATGCTTCCCATTAGAGCGAATGAAGTCTAGTTTTTGAGTTAAGCAGTGTATACCCGTGTGCTCCAGAGACAGGATAGCGCAGAGTTAATCATATGTGCACACCACAAAACGTATCTGACCCATTTGAATTCTACACAGAATAGTCTACATTAAAAAGCTCAAATGGTTAGGCAGCCGTGGCATTTTAAACAGCACTGATGCAGAAATGAGAAGACAACACTATGCCATGCACACAACGCCAAGCTGAAAGCAGGCCCAGGTACGTTTACGGTTGAGTAAAATGGATAACTTCAATTTTGGATCCCAAAAAAAAACTGAGGTAAGACATCACACAATATTATAACATAAAACATTGTTTATTTTATTTTACTTTGATTTGTTTGTGTTTATTCTCATCTCACACATTATAGTGTTGCATTCAATAGCTTTTTCAATAGCAACGGAACGTATTATTTTCAATAATTTAAATACCTAAGTGACACATCAATCTCAGCTTACAAGAAAGCAAAATGGCTATACATAACAAATAAACATATTCCCCCTGGTTTCACACACTAGTCCCAGACTAAAATGATTGTTGTTTTAACTGAAAGCAATACAGGCAATCTTAAAATATGTGAGTGCCATTGTTTTGTCTCAAGGTGCACACCAGTAATGTCCTAATTGAACAAAGCCCTACTCCTGGTTTAATCTGATATTGTCTGTGAAACCAGTCCCTAGAATTCAGGGTTTATTGTTCAAAAAAAGACAATGTTTAATAACGTTTTAAACATTGTTGTGAAATCTCCTTTTGTGAGCTGATGTGGCTTCTTATCACAGAATGAGGTAGACAGTATATTATTTTATAGTATTCTATACAATAATAAGGCTCCCAGCAAGCAATAGCTGTCATTTCACCGTCTCGGTTAACTATAGACACAATATAGTCTGGCTATGAGTAACCCACTTCTAGCCAAAATAACCTTGAATTTGGTTCCATGTGGTTTTTGTTGTTAACTTGCGAGAGGTATGATATTCCATCATGTAAGCAAAGTCAACAGTGATGGCAAGGTGTTTGGTTTCATTTCTTTGACATGTTCATGTTCTTGATGACTAGTCATCATTTTGCTTTGTTTTAGCCTAGACGGCAGGGCTGTGTTTGGACGGTAATTAGACGTCTTTTAAATGCAAAATTGCTTGTTAGGCTATGTCGATTAGCATTGCATTATAAATATACTTTATTATTATGAAAATACCCAAGAAGACTTACATACACTGAGATCAGGCATAACATTACGACCTATATTTGTCTATTATGTGTATTTGTGTTGGTTCCTAATATTGTGTTGGTACCACTTTGGCTGCCAAAACAGCCCTGACCCATTGAAGCATGTACTCCACGAGACCCCTGAAGGTGTGCTGTGGTATCTGGCACCAAAATGTTAGCAGCAGATCCTTTAAGTCCTGTAAGTTGCAATGTGGGGCCTCCATGGATCGGACTTGTTTGTTCAGCACATCCCACAGATGCTCGATTGGATTGAGATCTGGGGAATTTGGAGGCCAAGTCAACACCTCAAACTCATTGTTGTGCTCCTCAAACCATTCCTGAAGCATTTGTGCTTTGTGGCAGGAGCATTATCCTGCTGGAAGAGCCACAGCCACCAGGGAATACCGTTTCCATGAAAGGCTGTACATGGTCTGCAACAATGCTTAGGTATGTGGTACGTGTCAAAGTAACATCCACATGGATGGCAGGACCCAAGGTTTCCCAGCAGAACATTGCCCAAAGCATCACACTGCCTCCGCCGGCTTGCCTTCTTCCCATAGTGCATCCTGGTGCCATGTGTTCCCCACACACGCACCCGGCCATCCACGTGATGTAAAAGAACACGTGATTCATCAGACCAGGCCACCTTCTTCCATTGCTCCGTGGTCCAGTTCTGATGCTCACGTGCCACTGGTGGTGCTTTCGGCGGTGGAGGGGTCAGCATACCCATACGCAACAAACTGAAATGCTCTGTGTATTCTGACACCTTTCTATCAGAACCAGAATTAACTTCTTGAGCAGTTTGAGCTCCAGTAGCTCGTCTGTTTGATCGGACCACATGGGCCAGCCTTCGCTCCCCACGTGCATCAATGAGCCTTGGCTGCCCATGACCCTGTCGCCGGTTCTCCACTGTTCCTTCCTTGGAGCACTTTTGATAGATCCTGACCACTGCAGACCGGGAACACCCCACAAGAGCTGCAGTTTTGGAGATGCTCTGACCCAGTCATCTAGCCATTACAATCTGGCCCTTGTCAAACTCGCTCAAATCCTTACGCTTGCCCATTTTTCCTGCTTGAATTTTGAGGACAAAATGTTCACTTGCTGCCTAATATATCCCAGCCACTAACAGGAGCCGTGATGAAGAGATCATCAGTGTTATTCACTTGTTATTAATGTTATGCCTGATCGGTGTATACACCATATATTGCCGCAGTGCTGTGTTAATTGTCTTCATGTTTAATCAGTCGAAGCGTTTCTATCTTCTTTTTATTCAGCTACAGTGCTAGCTTCACATAAGGGAGTTCCTGAAAGCATCATTATTTTACTTCTCTAAGGGATATGTGGAGTTTCTGCGCGAGTGCGCCCTCTGGCTAGTATGAATGGAACAGACGCATGTTTAACGCTCAGCAATGTTATATATTTTATAATAAATAGTCATAGGCTGCCTGCATGTTAACTGGTAACCATGCAGTTTTTCGTAAAATATGTTTTCTGTAAAATATAAATATTATTATTAGTACTAGTATTATTATTATAATTTCCTTATTATTACATTGTTATATTTATTCTTAAATAGTCTATTTTTAATAATGAAAATGTTATTGCTATAGTAATATTTCTTATTTTGTTCAATATTTTTATTTAGCAATAATAATAATCATAATAATTATTATTAGTCATATTGTGCAGCCCTACAAACAAGCACAACAAACCAGATGTTCATATACATACATACATACATACATATGTTTAATTTATAAATGTAAAAATAAATAAATAATTAAATCGAAATTGTAATTTCACCCAGAACAAATCGCAATTTAGATTTTTCCCTAAATCGTGCAGCCACTATGGTGACAGCTCTATACAAGCCAAACTTGATGAAAAATTATACGAGAAAAACTTTGCTTGCTCTCTCCTCATCCTTGTCTGTTTCCTCATCACCTGAACACAAGATCGCAGGCTTCCGCAGTGCCTCACCTTATAAGTGACTGCATAAACACTGACTTCAGTGGCATCCAAGTTTACTTCTGTATGACAAAGTGCCATCTTTGATTTTGTTCTTTTGCTCATGTGAGTCAGTTCAGAACTATGACCAGTTCACACTCTATTTTTTAAATGTGGCAAATATCACACAAAGAAATTGGATCTGAGCAATAAATCAGGACTGGCCAAGACTTGCAGTGTGAAAGTATTGTAAGCTGTTTTAAGCCTGGATTCCTTGAAGTTTTACATGTGAGATCACAGCTCAGTAGAGCTCTGTTTAAATAGTAATTCAGATACAGTTTGACAATAATGTGTTTTTTTAATATCTCAGAGCACTTTTAGTCAGATGTAAAGTGATTGCATGTGATGTTTTGTCCCTCGGATGCTGTGGGTGGCTTGAGAGATGGTGATGGTGTATGATCACCCCAGACAGAGCTCTGCTGGAACATTAGACAGCTGCAGAGAATGAGATGATATGTGTGACTGAACACACACACTGTAGTGTGAAAGCACCCATATGGCAACTGAGATCTCCAAACCTGCGCGCTTCGTTGTCATCGGCTACACAAAAGAGCCACAAACAACAGAGCTATCTGCTGAACGTTACACAAAGGAACATGTTTGCTCTTATTCCTGGGATCCTCATTGGGTGTGTGTGTGTGTGTGTGTGTGTGTGTGTGTGTGTGTGTGTGTGTGTGTGTGTGTGTGTGTGTAGTAATGTAGTGTGTGTTGGTCTAAGAGCTGAGCTCAGGCTTTTGAGACACCACTAGTGCTGAGTAGCGGACATACTGGAGCGCTGCAGATAACAGACATCACACAATAACCCTGACCTGCTGTACACACTGCAGCACCGGTGCAAAATTACAACTGCTTTCGCTAATTGAATTAAAGCTGGAATAAAATAAAATATAACACTAACACCCGTGCAGTGGCGTGCATCGCAGTCGCTCCTACTAGCCACTTTGGTGGGTTGAATTTTATATATATAGCCTAAATATAAAAGTTTAAATTGTAGTCTTTTAAAAAGGCATCTGAAATAATAAAGTACAATGTAGTGTTGTCAATCAATACTAGATATACAATACCAGCGTCTCTCTTTCGCGCTCTCTCTCTCTCATCTCTCTCATCTCTCCGACAGCGAGTGACACACAAACCTGATTCTCCTCACTCGCTCACTTCATTCGCTCCGGATGAATGTTGTTGCTGTTACAGGGCTTGAATTTTGGTGTTCGGTGCGTGTATTGTGCATAATTTTACTCATTCCCTCAGAATTTGTGCTCAAACACCCAAAGTACACGTACATAAAGCCGCCTCTCAGGACTAAATTGAGTTCTTTTTCGCTGCTTATTGTGCTTTAACAGTCTAATACACACAAAATAATGTCAAAATGCTGGTCTTGGCGAGTGAGGAAAATGTTAAAGTCAATCCCTGGAAACTGGATTTATTTATGTATCTGTTAATATTATTTAAGGCAGCAGTGTGTAAATAGTTGTTAGATGCTATTTCTACTTAGTGCAAATAGTGGCAGATACTATTTGCACCTCAGTGTATTGTAGTATGTTGCAAAAAAACATTTGCAATAATTTTTGTATTTTTTATTTTTAAATAAACTCTCTCTCGAGCTGATATGTGATATGAAAAGATAAAAGAATGAGTTCAGAAAAAAGGCGGATTCAAATGCGTGAAAAGCTAACATCATGATTACAACACATCTTTGCACACACAGATATACATGCACAATAAAACAGGAATACACCCGTGCACACAAAAAAGTACACAATGAGTACATTTAAAATATTTAATTATACACTACAGTAAGTACTTTACATGTACTTTATATGTTAGTCAACACATCAAAATAAGTGTACTTCTTTAAAACATGACAAAAGATTATTAAAACACGATTTAAAATGTACTTTAAACTATGACATTATTTCAAAGTGCGCTTTTTGTGTGTACATAAGTGGTAAGAAAGTCTCTCTCTCTCTCTCTCTTTCTCTTTCTCTCTCTCTCTCTCTCTCTCTCTCTCTCATTTCATTAATATTATATTATCTGCAAGTACAGTTTTTAAAATATACTTTTATGATTTGAAGTGCACATCCACACAAGTGCACTTCTTTCCACAAGGGAAACACGCTCAACCTACACTGCAAATACAAACACGAACATACCATACATGAATACTTCAACACAGAAATGCTGTATGCTGTAAATGCTGTAAATGCAACACGGATCACAAAACGCTGCAGGTGGCATTAAAAATGATGATGCTACACTGTATATTAAAATATGCTACAACCTCTAATGAGCTAATTACTGCCTCATCTTTAGGTTGGAGATGCAGTTTGTGCTGTGGGTGTGTCACCCTTAAAAATGGTCAAACACACAGAATCACACACACACCTCATGCAAACACTTGGAGGTGAGACTGACATATCTCTCTCAAGCTTTGCGTGTGCGTGCGTGCGTGCGTGCGTGCGTGCGTGCGTGTGTGTGTGTGTGTGTGTTAGAGGTCGTAGCAGAGAAACTGTTGTCAGTGTGGGGGCGACACATCAACACATATGCGCCTGCAGTTAACGGCAAACAAACACTGCCACACTGAAATGGCCTCATTAGCACTACAGCAGCACTGCTGGGTCTCAACTCCTCTCTGAGGATATATAAAGTAGAAGTATGTTTGTCTCTGCATAGTGTGTGTATGTGTGTGTGTGTGTGTGTGTGTGTGTGTGTGTGTGTGTGTGTGTGTGTGTGTGTGTGTGTGTGTGTGTGTGTGTGTGTGTGTGTGTGTGTGTGTGAGAATGTTTAACCTGCCGTTAGTCGCACCTGTTCTCCATGTCGGCACTGCACTTGGGTGACAGAAGCTCAAAGGACTTGGTGAACTTCACCACCTGCAGGAGACATGAAAGCAGGATTAGAGCGATACGGCAGGCAGGGGATGAAGAAGAAGAGGAAGAGGAGGGATCAGAGCGTACCGGAGATTCAATGTCCTCCAGCAGCTGGACGGAGCAGCGTTCACACTTCAGCAGCGTCTGAGCTCGATGCATGATCTTCCTCACGATCTTCTCCAAATCAGTCTGCTCCTCGAACAAATCGTTCACAACCTCCAGAAGAGCCTACACACATAGACACGCACAGAAACATACACAAACATAGTTGACACAAGTGTATGAATGCAAATATTTCTAGCTAAGCAACTAGATGGAAGTGCATTTCATGCATCATTACATTCTGAGATGTGTTACATTCCCAAGTATGCATTGCGTTCTGTGCGTTTCTGCAAGGGCCCAAAGGGAATTAGTGTAAACTCTCTTTTTAATGGCTAGTTATGACTTTCAGGTCAACTGCATGTTTAAAGGGATAATTCATCCAGAAAATAAAAATCTGTCATTTACTCACCCCCATTTCATTTTCTTTCTTGAATGTAATGCAATTCACTATTTCTCAATACTTGTGTCACTTTTTCAAAACTCTTCACACAGTGAGCACAACATCAGTCTGTGTGAGCTAATCCGTGAATCGTTTATCATTGCTTTGGCACAAAATGCATTCAATGACTAAATTACACAATATTGCCAAAAGTTTTGGGACGCCAGCCTTTACATGCACATGAAATTTAATGACATCCCATTCTTAATCCATAGGGTTTAATATGGAGTTGGCCCACCCTTTGCAGCTATAACAGCTTCAACTCTTCTGGGAAGAATTTCCACAAGGTTTAGGAGTGTGTTTATGGGGATTTTTGACCATTCTTCTAGAAGCGCATTTGTGAGTGCACTGATGTTGGACGAGAAGGCCTGGCTCCAGTCTCCGCTCTAATTCATCCCAAAGGTGTTCTATCAGGTTGAGGTCAGGACTCTGTGCAGGCCAGTCAAGTTCCTCCACACCAAACTCGCTCATCCATGTCTTTATGGACCGACGCTTTGTGCACTGGTGCGCAGTCATGTTGGAACAGGAAGGGGCCATCCCCAAACTGTTCCCACAAAGTTGGGAGCATGAAATTGTCCAAAATGTCTTGGTATTCTGAAGCATTAAGAGTTCCTTTCACTGGAACTAAGGGGCCAAGCCCAACTCCTGAAAAACAACCCCAGTCAGGCAAGTACCGTTCTCCTGGCAACCGCCAAACCCAGACTCGTCCATCCAGACAGAGAAGTGTGATTGGTCACTCCAGAGAACACGTCTCCACTGCTCTAGAGTCCAGTGGCGGCATTTGCATTGCACTTGGAGATGTAAGGCTTGGATGAGCTGCTCGGCCATGGGAACCCATTCCATGAAGCTCTCTACGCACTGTTCTTGAGCTAATCTGAAGGCCACACGAAGTTTGGAGGTCTGTAGCTATTGACTCTGCAGAAAGTTGGCGACTTCTGCGCACTGTGACCCTCAGCATGCGCTAACCCCGCTCTGTGATTTTACTTTGTGGCTGAGTTGCTGTTGTTCCCAATAGCTTCCACTTTGTTATAATCCCACTAACAGTTGAGCGTGGAATATTTAGTAGTGAGGAAATTTCAGGAATGGACTTATTGCACAGGTGGCAACCTATCACGGTACCACGCTTGAGTTCACTGAGCTCCTGAGAGAGACCCATTCTTTCACAAATGTGTGTAGAAGCGTCTGCATGCCTAGTGCTTGATTTATACACCTGTGGCCATGAAGGGATTGAACACCTGAGTTCAGTGATTTGGAGGGGTGTCCCAATACTTTTGGCAATATAGTGTATATGTTAAACTTAACTGATATACTTATAATATAAAACTGAATCTAATCTAAAAAAATGCTTTCAAAACAATTAGATGTACAGTAGCTGAACACCTACACAGGTGTTAGTCTTTCAATTTTATTACCATTTGTTCAAAAGGGAATCAGTTTGGAATAATTTTGTACTTTAACGCAAACATGGACCATGTAACTGCAGTGAATTCTGAACATCAGAGAGTGTCATTTATGTTTTGTAAAGAAATTATACAAAAGAAAACATTGTATAATGCTACCTGTTGTTATTGTTTTATGTGTGATTTTTGGGTGAAACCTTTGCTATATAGAACGGAAGAACGGCTTGATTTGAGACATGACATAACACTAGGTTTAGTGACTTCTGAATGTAAAATTAACTGCTGTGCCAAGCTGAAAGTTGGTTATGAGAACTGTGTGAAGAGTTT
The DNA here is from genome assembly GCA_018749465.1 of Paracanthobrama guichenoti. Classification (NCBI taxonomy): domain Eukaryota; kingdom Metazoa; phylum Chordata; class Actinopteri; order Cypriniformes; family Gobionidae; genus Paracanthobrama; species Paracanthobrama guichenoti. The sequence continues at coordinate 11,249,285 of CM031951.1, forward strand.
TGAAAAATTATTGAGAAATTGAAAAAAACAAAAAACAAAAACTCGTAATTGTCACGTGTTGATTTGCAACACACAAACAAGACGTCGGTAACAAAACAAACAGTCTTTATTTAGAATCCATAACACCCTGGAGAACTCAGGTGAAAATGTAGAAGAAACGACACCAGCAACAGATAATCATAAGTAACCATAGAAATCAGTAACCAAAGAAAACCGAAACTAAACAGAGCAGGGAAACTAAAAATATTATATTATATAAGCAAAAGGCCACTTAAGTGTACTTAAAGAGTAAAAGTGCACTTTGTAATAGTCAAATTAAAAGTTTTACTTTGAAGTACATTAATAATTAAGTTTTAATAATCTTTGTCATGTTTTAAAGAAGTACACTTATTTTGATGTGTCGACTAACTTACTAAAGCACATGTAAAGAACTTGATTATAATTTGAACTGTAGCGTGATATTCAAAATTAGCTACATTTAAAAGTGAATACATTTTAAATGTATTAAATTGCAACTGATTATATAGGCCTATATATAATTACATATATTTCACTTTAAATACATTTAAATGCATGGCATACAAGTTTCAATGGAAATGGCATTGAAGTATTATTTTAGTTTATCATAAATGCTTGTCAGTACATTTAGCCGTACACTTTAACCATATTCAAAATATATTAAGTAATTAAAATTAAAATAATTTAATAATAATTAAAATAAAATTATGAAATTAAGATGCCATACTAAACTACTTAAGTATTTTTATACTTAAAGTATATTATTTCCATAATAAGTACTCTTTAAAACAATTTAGCCTACATTTTTTTGGACATGTTTGCACTGTTACCAGATTTAAATAATAATTTAGTGAATCAGGAATGACCACCGACATGTTTGTATTCCCATTTGCTCCAATAGCAAAAGAAAAAAATCTGTGATAGTGTTTCCACGACTTTCCAAAATAGGGAAAAGCAAATACTGAGAGAGTGATTACAGCCAGAAGAGAGTTGTATTAGTAATACCCTTGAAACAGCATTAATTTGTGTTTTTTTATATAACACAAAGTATAGTGTTAGAAATGTTTTTTTATGAAAATATGAACAACACATTTGTTTTGTGATGTTGATAAGTGTGGAAATGTATCACTCTGTGAAAAGGGTCCATATCTTTCTCATTCTCTCTCTTTACGTTCTTGTTTTCTCGCATTATGTTCCTCTGTGATCGATATGAAAATGTGTTGATGATGCTCTAAAGACGCCACGACACGATTTATGCTTCCCCAGCCACACACACACATCTCTTCTTGATTCAGAACCTCTCGATGCAGGAACAGAGCGTGTAGGAAGCAAAAGATCAATAGATATATGCACACATACTTCGTAATAAACACCCACCTGACATTTATAGTGCGCACACAGCGCTGTCCTGTTACAGTAGGAGGGGTGCAGCGATATAATGCAGTTTTAATGAAGTCAGTGTGTTCTTACCCTGCTCCTGTCGTACTCTTTCCTGGAGGCAGCGAACAGTTGGGCGTTTGAGATGGCAATGCCACAGAAGGGAAGGTACATCTGCAACACCTGCACAGACACAAGAGTGTGTTGAAGCATCGATGTGTCTTGGACAAACACTGGAACAACCGTCTCTCCAAAACACAAAGTGGTTTGCAAAGGACTATCCCAGTAATTATAGTAAAATTACATCATAAACAGAACAAATAACATACTTGTGATCTGAATTGATATGTGAGATAATTCTGGTAATTCTAATTCATGTTTCAGTTTTACAAAATGTAATCAAATGAATTGCATGGTATTATCCATTAATTGATCACGTCACAAAATGCTCTGAGACTTTAGGTTGAAGATCCAAACTCAGCATTATTGAGGGTAATCTATAAAACAGCCATTAGGTCAAAAACAATGGCCAAGACACAGGCACATCCAGGGAGACAAGCAGAAGATCAAAACCAAGACACAGGGAACCAGGATAGTGCTCAGAAATGCTGCGTGACACTAAACATACAAGACTTCGCACTCAATGAGTGAAAACACAGGGCGTATAAAGGCACAAACAATAATGAGTCCAGGCAATGGGTTATGGGAATTGAAGTTCATGATGGGAAACCAAGGGAGTTGGGAGGAATGCCCTCTGGTGGAGCTCATGGGCACTCTAGCTGGTAGATGTAACAAAATCAAAATAAACCATTAAAGTGCCCCTATTATTGTTTTGGACAATACTTTCATTTTCTCATAATATACACTGCACATCACCACATTGTTCAATGATTCTCAAACAACTCAAGGGATGAATCAGTCTCTCTAAAACCCTCCTCTCCACGAGCCTACTTTGCTCTGATTGGTCAGATGGCTCAGTCTGTTGTGATTGGTCTACTCTGCTCTGATTGGCCAGATGACCCAGTCTGTTGTTACTGGTCTACTCTGCTCTGATTGGCCAGATGGCCCAGTCTGTTGTGATTGGTCTACTCTGCTCTGATTGGGCTGCATCTTGACATTGATTGGTTTGTAAATGGACGTGCGTCTGACATCAGCGTCTTTGACAAGAATGAATGAACAGATGCATATCATTCCCACTAGTGAACAGTGCGCATTGCTTAACTATTTCTTTTAGTTTCAAATTGTTTCATTTAAAAGTGGACATTTCAAGCTTTCTAAACAAATATTTATCATGTCTGTGAGGCAAGTAGCCTGCTGAGTTTTGGTTTATTTATGAGACATGTTCAAGAGCAATGCAAGTGATCGCCCTGGCGCCTCCATGTCACGATTGCTGTCTGCTATAGCCTATTTGCTTCTTATTTATTAAATCCAGGCAATTGGCTGATGAAACATTGATTAAAATTAAGAAACAATTTCACTTTAAAGAAAGGCTTTCTACAAAACAAAACAATGAAGTGGTCAAAATCATTTCTGACCTTCTGTCTTCTGGCATATTGCTCATCTTTTCACTTTTCATAATCAATATAGCCTAGATGAAATTTAAAAATAACATTATCATATTTTAAACATAAACAGGAACTTCCTGTAAATGGTCTGAAAGTCCGAACCATACAAAAAATGCTTTCACAAGAGAAATGAACCAAACCTTTGTTAAGTTTGATCCGAATCAAGTCTACCTCCAAATTTCATCTTTTTGGTCCGGACCATGGCCCGGGGGAGGTTTCACACCTGTAATTTTGATTCGGACCAAACTGAAAAGTTTGAAAATCCAGACCAAAAAGGTATCTAGGCCCTAAATCCAGGCCCTAAAGCTCAGTGATTGTACACACTGTAAAGACAGTAATGATAACGTCAATTTTACCATATCCATATAATTTTTCAGACCCATCTTTTCTCGGTCCGCTGGTTTGGTGCACTCAGGGTTCAGATGGCAGCGTTCACACATATTCAAATGAACCGCACTAACAGAGCAATCGCACCAGAGTTTGTTTTAATCCAACCAAACCTGATAAGTGTGAACACACTGTAAGAAAAGATGGTAACACTTTATAATAATTGCATGCTATGAATCATTAGTAATAGTTAATTCATAATTTATAAATCAATAATATACATTAATAAGTAGTTTATAAATGCAGCTATAAATGCCTTATTCTTAATTTATAAGCATATCTATAATGTGTTTAATAATTGTATTTTCATACTTTATTAATTATCAATTTATCATTTCTAAATTAAGTATTACATTATTTACAAACCAGTTATTTCAAAGTTGTCAGTGGTTCATAAGATAATTTAGAATGTAAGTAAACAATTAATAAACTTTAAATTTATACATCTTATTATACTCAGACATAGCTACTCAGTGTTAATAAATGCTTTATTAACATGTATTCATGCTGTAAATTATGATTAATCCAGGTAGTTTAGTAGTTGTCTACTAACTATTTGTGTGAGCTCATCTAAAGTGTGGACTATTTATGCATCGTAAAGCTTTTACAAAGATGATTTAAAGGCTCATTTTTGGTTCACTGCAGTTTTAAGGAGAAAATACTGTCATGGTGTTGACTTATGAATTTGCACATGGTTTGTCTTAAAGCACCACATAGACATATAAACAACACAGAAAACTTAATTTTCACCACAGGGGATCTTTAATAAGCCCATAACTATTAGTGGTCCCTATATGCATGCATGTGTCTGTTGTTTTGCTCATTCTGTTAAATAATGTAAGCATGTGATTTTATGGTCTCCCTGCTATTCCACTGTATGAGGCCATCTTGTGTGTCTCAATAACTCAATATCTTATAAACTCAGCCTAACTGCAGTCCAGAATACAAAGAAGTGTGAAAGAGACACTAGAACTTCATTGTCCTGATTACACTTTCTGTTTCCTCACTCATGCACCGCTGTGTTTTTAAAGGTCTGAGATCTCCTCTAGCACTCCCAGAATGCCAAACACACACTGACTGCTGTCAGAATGACAAAAACACACTCACATTTCTCTTCTTGAGAGCCTCTCTGAGAGAAATGAGTGTAGTCATAATGTTAAGAATAAACAGGTTCATATTAAAATTCTGTCAGGAACCACATCAAAACCGGCCTCAGGACAAGTCAGCGTGACACCACAGAGAGGCCTGGATGAATGTGTCAGTCCTGAAGTCACAGAGAGCGCAGGTAAATGGGGTCCTGGAGTAATTGGATTCTGTCTGACTGCCCATTAGTCTAGGCTGCATGGGAGACTGCTGCATCGAGCCTGTTTACCGCACTCTTAAAGCGTTTAATAAAGAGTGGATGTGACCTGAACCTGTGGGAGCGATCAACAGATTCTCACAGCACACTTTCTGCTCATTTAAAACGTTAAGCTAATGAAACAAGAGAACTCCTTCACATGGAAACACACAACAACTTCATACAAGTTATGACTGAACTATTTAATTCCTATTTCCTTCCACTGTGGGCCTTCAAAGTTTTGTGGCAGGTATTTTTCCTAAACTTCTTTATCACTGGAGTCTACTTATGTTTCTGCACCATAATTTAGTTTCTCATGATCCTTTTGCACCTGCTATACCTTTAAGAGTTCTATGTAAATGACCTTTGATTGGCTAAGCTCTTTTAAAGTAACTAAATACTAATTGAATACTACAAACCAAATTCCAAAAAAGTTGGGACACTGTACAAATTCTGAATAAAAAAAGAATGCAATAATTTACAAATCTCATAAACTTATATATTATTCACAACAGAATTTAGATAACATATCAAATGTTGAGAGTGAGACATTTAGAAATTTTGGATTTCATGAGAGCTACACATTCCAAAAAAGTTGGGACAGGGAGCAATAAGAGGCCGGAAAAGTTAAATGTACATATAAGGAACAGCTGGAGGACCAATCTGCAACTTATTAGGTCAATTGGCAACATGATTGGGTATAAAAAGAGCCTCTCAGAGTGGCAGTGTCTCTCAGAAGTCAAGATGGGCAGAGGATCACCAATTCCCCCAATGCTGCGGCCAAACATACTGGAGCAATATCAGAAAGGAGTTTCTCAGAGAAACACTGCAAAGAGTTTGAAGTTATCATCATCTACAGTGCATAATATCATCCAAAGATTCAGAGAATCTGGAACAATCTCTGTGCGTAAGGGTCAAGGCCGGAAAACCATACTGGATGCCCGTGATCTTCGGCCCTTAGACGGCACTGCATCACATACAGGAATGCTACTGTAATGGAAATCACAACATGGGCTCAGGAATACTTCCAGAAAACATTGTCGGTGAACACAATCCACGTGCCATTCGCCGTTGCCGGCTAAAACTCTATAGGTCAAAAAAGAAGCCATATCTAAACATGATCCAGAAGCGCAGGCGTTTTCTCTGGGCCAAGGCTCATTTAAAATGGACTGTGGCAAAGTGGAAAACTGTTCTGTGGTCAGACCAATCAAAATTTGAAGTTCTTTTTGGAAAACTGGGACGCCATGTCATCCGGACTAAAGAGGACAAGGACAACCCAAGTTGTTCTCAGCGCTCAGTTCAGAAGCCTGCATCTCTGATGGGATGGGGTTCATGAGTGCGTGTGGCATGGGCAGCTTACACATCTGGAAAGGCACCATCAATGCTGAAAGGTATATCCAAGTTCTAGAACAACATATGCTCCCATCCGTCTCTTTCAGGGAAGACCTTGCATTTTCCAACATGACAATGCCAGACCACATACTGCATCAATTACAACATCATGTCTGTGTAGAAGAAGGATCCGGGGACTGAAATGGCCAGCCTGCAGTCCAGATCTTTCACCCATAGAAAACATTTGGCGCATCATAAAGAGGAAGATGCCACAAAGAAGACCTAAGACAGTTGAGCAACTAGAAGCCTGTATTAGACAAGAATGGGACAACATTCCTATTCCTAAACTTGAGCAGCTTGTCTCCTCAGTCCCCAGACGTTTGCAGACTGTTATGAAAAGAAGAGGGGATGCCACACAGTGGGAAACATGGCCTTGTCCGAACTTTCATGTGTTGATGCCATGAAATTTAAAATCAACTTATTTTTCCCTTAAAATGATAAATTTTCTCAGTTTAAACATTTGATATGTCATCTATGTTGTATTCTGAATCAAATATAGAAATTTGAAACTTCCACATCATTGCATTCTGTTTTTATTCACAATTTGTACAGTCACAACTTTTTTGGAATCAGGTTTGTATTTGGCCAGTGGAAAATATTGAGAATCTCTGAAAACTTTCTCTGAAATGTTTTATCATTTATTTATTTATTTATTCTAAAACAAGGCACAAATACTGAATGATTTTTAGCAATGTAACATGATGGCACATAGTCCATATCTCATATTTTCTTAATGCCTTGTACCGTTGAACATAGGAATATGCATGGAAATGATATGCAGATGAGGATATGCATAGTAAAACTAGGCGTTGTAAGCTCCATATACAGTTATTTCGAGGAGGAGACAGAGTAGACATGCACGTACGTATGTGAGAATATAGTTTGAATGAATTTCTTTGCATGACACAGGACATTACAGTACAGAATAGCTCTTTCGCCGCTATCCTGAAAATTGTATAAGCATTACACTGCATTCACACGGGGCGTCAGCGTTAACGCTTGACGGATGGCGTGGCTGAAGCTTGGTGCTGAAGCGACCATTATAGTGACAACACCCAATCACATTACTTGCCGCTTGGACCACAACACAACACAACACAACACAAAAAGGCGCCTTTTGACAGCTAACCTGTGAGATTCACCAACCGTCTCTGCCACCTCCTTCCAGGCCTGGTCTCTCCAGTTTGTTTCCCGGGATGTATACAAAGATTGGTCATACAGAACCAGGTGATTACCCACCGCGATTATCAGGTTTTCCTCCATTTTGATCGTTCTTCATTCAACAGTGTTTTAAATGAACGCAATTGGCTAGTGTCTGCTGTAAGGGTCGCATGAACGCAACTGGCTAGCGTCTGCTCTAGGGTATTTGCATAGGGTGATGTGATTGGATGACGCTATCATTAAGATTTTTGCGCATCATTAAGATTTTTTTTTTAAAAAGACACAAAAGTATCACGAAATTATACAATGTCATATACTGGTGTAAAACAAACCGAAATTGAATGTATTATTTAATGAAAATCCTGATATTGGAAGTTGTTCTTCTGAGCACAGATGAAGCACACCTGCACCAAACACAGACAGCTTCTGAAAGCTGAAGCAAGACGAACGCTGGCATGCAGGGAGTATGGTCATGTGACGCAGTGTCTCTTTCCCTATTCAGGGAACTAAGGTTACATACGTAACCAAGACGTTCCCTTTCAAGGGAACTTGCACTGTGTCACCGCTATAGTTACGACAATACCCATGTCCCCATAAGAGCCAGATACCCGCCCGTGTATTATTGTCTACAGGACGAACACCTGTGCCCCCGGAGTAGCGTTGAGGTCAAGTTCATAGAACCTCACGAAAGTATGCAGCGAGGACCACCCTGCCGCATCACAAACTTCTTACAGGGAAGCCCCTGCTAGTAGTGCCTTAGAAGCAGCCAGAGGTGAAGGCTGACCGGCCACCTCATAAGCAAGTGAGATAACCTCAACCACCCACTTGCTCATTCTCTGCTTGGATACTGGGCCCCCTCTCGAGGGTGGCCCGAAATACATGAACAACTATTCAGTTCTTCTCCACAGGGAAGCTCTGTGGACATAAGCATCTAAAGCCTGAACCGGGCAAAGCAGATTACGTTTTTTCTGGTCTGACGTCTGAAAGGAAGGAGGACAAAAGGCCTGTAGTACAACTGGTCTTACAGTAATAGTAGGAACCTTCGCAATATAGCCCGGCCTAGGGTGTAGGAAGGCATTAACCATACCGGGCGCTAATTCTAAGCACGAGGGTGCCACAGACAGTGCTTGAATATCTCCTATTCTCTTCAGGGAAGATGTGGCAAGCAAAAACATTGTCTTGAGAGTGAGAAACTTCTCAGGAACTTCTTCAATCAGCTCAAAGGGAGCCTCAGAAAGGCCCTGTAATACAATGGCCAGGTCCCATACTGGCACCCTTGTGCGAACCACAGGTCTTAACCTGAAAGTGAGTGTGGTAAGCTGCTAAGGCTGCCACATACACCTTTACTGTAAATGTGGCTAACCCTGTAGAGAACCTCTCCTGCAGAAAGTCCAGCACTGCACCCACTGGGCAGTTAACTGGGTCCCACTGGTGATCTTCGCACCATGAAGTGAAAAGTTTCCACTTTAGGGCATACAGTTTCCTTGTGGAGGGAGCTCTAGAGTGTAGAATGGTCTCCACAACCTCAGTTGAGAGACCTGAAATCATGAGCTGGGCCCCCTCAGAGGCCAAAACCCACAGATTCCACAGCTCTGGGCGAGGGTGCAGGATTGCCCCTCTCGCCTGAGAGAGTAGGTCCCTTCTGATTGGAATCTCCATGGGAGAGCCGTCGAGGAGAGACACCATGTCCAAGAACCATACTCGGGCTGGCCAGAACGGGCCTACTAGCAACAGACGGGCCCCGTCCCGACGCACTCTCTCTAAGCTGAGCTGACTGTGCTAGGATCAGCCAGTTGTTGTAATTGAGAACCTGGATTCCCTGCATGTGCATGGGAACCAAAGCTGCATCTACACATTTTGTGAAAGTGCGGGGTGACAATACTCGACCGAATGGAAGAACCCGATATTGGTACACATTGGTATACGCGGGCACCGTATACTGAGGTGGACACCGCCTGCCTTCGGAGGGGACTACCCTCACGACCCTGACACTTCTGGCATCAGGATCTTTTCGACGCAGCCTTCTTAGAGATAATGACGGTCCTCAGATCCGTCTTACCCTTCGAAGGCTGTGCCTGAGAGTGCCTGACCTGCTGCCGATTAAGCTTTGCCCACCAGCGCTGACGTAGCTCTTAATGGCTTAGTGGGCAATGTCGGGGCTTTAATGGACGATATCCATGTTTTTTCAGTCCCATAATGGACGTTTGGGGACTGAAAATTCTAGGTATGGATATTTTTCTTACACAATCATGCCACTTCACTTCAGAAGCCCTTTATTAACCCCCCAGAGTCGTGTGGAGCAGTTATATGATGGATAGATGCACTTTTATGGACTTAATAACCCAACAGTCACTGCCATTATAAAGCTCAGAAGAGCCAGGGCATTTTTAATATAACTCCGTTATATAATTATATAAATATAATTCGTCTAAAAGAAGAATGTCATATACACCTAAGATGACTTGAAGGTGAGTAAATCATGGTCTAATTTTCATTTTTGGGTGAACTATCCCTTTAATATCCGAGTGAGAGGAGAGGCAGTTCATTTGTATATTTGTTCGTGATGCATCCAGTTTTCTGCGATTCAGTTTCTCTCAAGCTACAATAATGCGCTTTCAACATTTATCATTAAAATTTGAAATATTCCGATATTTCCTTCCTGATACCGCTTCCGATACCTGGGCTTAGGGTATCGGCCGATACCAAGTACTGATCCGATACCTGGGTGTGTATCTGTATATACTACTAGCCCTGTATGAATTGCTAGAATTATTTTATGGTGTGCTTCAGACTTGGCAGCAGCGATAGCATCCGAGGTGGACCTGTTGGTCCGGTAGGCATACTGCAGGGGGTCGATGGTGTCCGGTATGCTACTCTGAATGTGGGCCAGCACCACTCTCTCGAAACACTTCATGATGATAGGGGTGAGAGCCACTGGCCTGTAGTCATTCAGGCAGGTGGGTGGACTCTTCTTAGGCAGGGGGACGATGGTCATGTTCTTGAAGCACAATGGTACGGTGCGCTGGCTGAGGGAGAGGTTGAAAATTGAGGTGAAAACGTCAACCAGCTCGTTGGCACATGCTCTGAGGGCCCGCCCAGGAATGTTGTCTGGTCCTGCTGCTTTGCGGGGGTTGATCTTCCTCAGGGCTATGTGTACTTGGGTTGTTGAGATGGTTGGTGGAGGGAGGGGGTTGGGTGGTCCAGGTGTGTGTGAGCTCCCTCTCTGCAGTGTCGCTGGGGGCCTCAAAGCGGGTGTAGAAAGTGTTGAGGTCATCCGGCAGGCTGTCTGTTGAGGCGATGATGTTAGTGGTGGTCCTGTAGTCTGTGATGTGCTGCAGGCCTTGCCACATCCGCCCTGAATCAGCAGTAGAATAGAAGCTGTCCAGCTTCTCTCTGTACTGCCTCTTGGCCGCTGTGATGGCTTTTCTCAGTCCATACTTCGCAGCTTTGTACTCGTTCTCATTGCCTGATCTGAATGCAAGAGAGCGAGCACGCAGCATGTGACGTACCTGACTGTTTATCCAGGGCTTCTGGTTGGGAAACTTCCTGATTTGTATGGTGGGCACGATGTTATCAACACAAGTGCTGATGTACCCAGTCACATACTCCGCATAGTCCTGTACGCTAATGGAAGAGTCCTCCAGAGTGGCTGAAGCTTTGAACACATCCCAGTCTGTCAGAGCAAAACAGTCCTGCAGGGTGATCTCGCTTTCTGGGGTCCAGAGTTTAATCTGTTTGGTGACAGGGTGTGCTTGTTTCAATCTTTGTCTGTAAGCAGGGTACAGGAACAAAGAGATGTGGTCCGAGTGTCCGAAGTGGGGGCGGGGTGCAGCCCTGTATGCACCACGTATGTTGCTGTAGACGTGGTCAAGAGTGTTCTTATCACGGGTGGGAATGTCCACATGCTGATGGTATTTGGGGAATACAGTCTTTAAACTACACTGGTTGAAGTCACCAGCAACAATAAAAACAGCGTCAGGGTGAGCCGTTTCTAACGCGCTGATGACGTTATGGAGTTTGCTGAGTGCTGCCGTGGAGTTAGCGCGTGGGGGGATGTAAACAGCGGCCAAAAACACAGCAGTAAATTCCCTCGGTAGATAATAAGGACGGCACTTCAGCAGTAACAACTCCACATCTGGTGAACAATGCTCGTCAACCGTCTGTATGTCTTCGCACCACGAGTTGTTTACAAACACACACACGCCTCCTCCTTTGTTCTTACCGGACACGGCCGTTCGATCACTTCGGTGAACCGAGTGAGTCTGTAGCTGAATGGCGTTCTCTGGGACTTTGTCTGAGAGCCAGGTCTCGGTGAAAATCAGGGCGCAGCACTCTCTGATTTCCTGATGGGTTGTAATCCTTGCTCGTAGCTCGTCCAGTTTGTTTTCCAGAGACCGCACATTCGCTAGCAGGAGGCTGGGTAGCGGTGGTCGGCTAGCACAAGCTTTTAGCCTAGCATGAAGCCCTCCCCTCTTGCCTCGCTTGCGTCGCCGTCTCCGAAGCACTCTCCTGGGGTCAGCTAACTCACTCGAGTCCGGTGCTTCGTGGTCCCCGGGGTGGTTTCGGTGGTGACTCTGGGGGTGAACAATGACTTGTATCTCCAGCGGAATAGAACTACTAAAATCAAGTGTCGTGAGTTGGCAATGTCCAATAATGCCTGTCGGTTGTATGTTAACAGTGCATGGCATTTGTGCACTGCAGAAAAAACGAAAAACACACAGAAACGAAGAAAAGTCCGACATTTAAGTGTGGAGCGAGCAAACACGTCTGCCGCGGGGGGCGCCATCCTGCATCAGTTTCAATACAATAGTCCATGGTTCAATACATACCTCGGTTTTTAACCACGGTTTTCGGTTCGGTTCTGATGGCTAGTCACATCAGTTCTTTACTATTCTATTCTTAGGTGACAAGAACAGAAAGAGGTTAAGGAGAATTATTTTTTTTTATTATTATTACTCTTTCTTTTACTTAAAAGACTTGAAAAACCTTACTTAAACTTAAAACTTTACTTTAAAAAAAAACCTTGTACACATTCTTAGTGTATTGTATAATATAAAATAAATATATATATAAAGATCTACAGTGGCAGCTCAGAGCTGTACAGCAGCATTTAAGTATGAAATTGTAAATAAATGTAAAATTAAAACACTACATAGCCTTCAATACAAAACATACATTGATTCTTATGAAAGCTACTGTATTAAAGTTTTTTTAGTCAAGAGCAGTGAGGGATTTTCTCTTTGTTTTATTAACATTAAAGGGATCGTTCACTTAAAAATTAAAATTCTGTCATTGAGTAATCGCACTCAAGTTGTTTAAACCTGAATAAAGTTCTTCTGTTGTACATAGAAGAATGTTGGAAACCAACCAGTTGCTGGTCCCCATTGTAGGAAATAATAATATGGGAGTCAATGGCTACCATCAACTGTCTGGTATTCAACTGTGTTCAACAGAAGAAATAAATACAGGTTTGGAACAACATTAGAGTGAGTAAATAATGATATCATTTTAGAGTGAACTGTCCCTTTAAGGACAAGTGGCAGCATGTTCACTAGGCTGCGCTGCTGTCAATTTAAGACCTGCACGCATCTAATATACAGACACACACCGTTTTTACTTTCACTTTAGACATAACCAACTGTGTTTATGTTAACCTAGTGTGTATTTGACAGTATTAGTGCAGAAAGACTACTTAGCCCAGTAATCACATGTTTGACAGGCTTGTAATGCGCACACTCAGCACATGTTAAAACAGTACATAAGCACGCAAATGAAATGTTTAACCGGCAAGGCTTTAAAACGCATGCAAATAATGAACTTTTATGATTGTGAATAACTATAGTGTTCCGTGAGTATAACTCTCTGACACCAGCATTGCAAGTGTGACTAAACACCCCCTAACTTTAGTGAATAGTGATTGGATATTTGCTCATATCAGCGCGTAGACTCACAGGCACACTCAAACAGAGCCGAAATAAACTGAGAGAAATATTTCAAATGGAGAGAAATAAAAATAATTAATTAAATGCAACTGAAAAAAACGCAATTCACATAAGCGTATTGAACCGTGAATGCCGTACTGAACAGTTCAATATCATATTGAGAATTGTGGCAGCCCTAGTATCAATAGATATTTTTGACAACACTACCATGTAGTTTGTTTCTCCAAACTTCCAGTCCATAAATCACTGAGCTCCTTCACTGTGTGATCAGCTTTCATTGTTATGATCATCAGCTCTTCAAAACCTACAGCAGCGGCGGATTATTCCGGTCCGTATGTCAGGGCTTTTATTGGTCGGATATCGGACTGGTTGGATATCTTTATTGGCTACCAAAATGCAGGTCAAAAGGTTTGAATATTAATTCAAATTTTAGCCGTACTCAGTAATGAATTGTGGTTTTTAAAAGTAACAGTAGATTATTTAGCTTAATTTGTATTTAAGTACAAGTTAAATTACAGACTTAAAAATGTACTCAAAAAACTACAAGTGCCCAAAAACTTTACAGTAACGTGAGTAGTTGTATTCTTTACTTCCACCTCTGGAGTCCAGTGAGGAGATGACAGAGGTAGAAGCCAGGGAGGAGATAATGGGAGGAGCCACAGTGGTGAGAGCGGAGGAGACTGACAGAATCCCAGGACGTAAGCCCATGGTGGAGTCGAGGGAGGGAGGAACCAGGGTGGAGTCTTGGCAGATGGAACCAGGGGGGTGACCGACTGAGACGAGGTGATGGCGATGACGTCATGGTGATGGTGATCCAGACAGAGCAGAGGAGTCCGGGCGATACTAAAGGTCCTGGGCAGAGCAACAGGGACGTGCGGACTGAGGCAGAGCCGGTGCACCTGAGGACTGAACTGGAGCTGGAGGGAAGGTGGAGCCCGATGGGTCCAAATGGGTAGAGGGATGAGTCACATCCCTCCACCCCATGAGTCCCATAAGTGCATGGCGACGGCAAAGCCACGACTGACCAAGGCAGTCGTAGAGATGAGGAATCCCGGTGGAGCAGTAGGGACGACAGCCCCAGGTGGAGCTGAGGGGACAAGGAGCAACGGTGGAGCCGACTGGCTGAGGTACAGTGAGGAGAAAACTGGTTGACAGTCCAGGGCTGAGCTGGCAAACAATCAGCCTGATGCGTATTCTCAAAGCACTGAGCAGGTAACGTAGGAGGAGATGAAGGGCTGATGAGTGGCAGTGAAAACAGGGCTGACGGACTGGGCAGTGCAGGCAGGGGTTTAACAAATGGCCTTCCTGGCCGTTACATGACAGACTTCTCAGGAATGTCTTTCTTAGCCAACGCTGAACAAGCAGACATGTCTGGAATGGCCTCCCTGGCCAACACGGAACAGGCAGAATTATCAGACCCAGCTCTCTTGGCCAACTCTTAACAGGCAGAGGAGGTAAGAGTGGGAGGCAGGACGGGAACATCACAGACATCAGTAATTCAGTGTTGGGCAACAGGCAGACAGCATCCACCGCATCTGATGGGATGGGGCTCCACTCCATCCAGTATTTCACCAGTATCCCAACTGGCACGGACATTGGCACGGACCTGATCAGACATGTTAGGCTTGGACTCCGGACCGATATCAGCTCTGGCATCGTGGCAGGCTTGGGCTCTGGCTTTTCGTCCGTTGGGATGGTGGCGGCAGGTGGCACAAAGTGCGCTCCATGGACAGTGGCTAGTTGATCCTCCTCCACCCCCTCCCCAATTAAAAACATGACATACAAGTTTCAATAGAAATTAGATTAAAGTATATTTTAGCTTACCATAAATGTTTGTCAGTACATTCAGTAATAACTTTTAACCATATTTCGAAGACAACGGAATTAGGAAATTACATATAAAGAGGTACTTAAGAAATCTAAAGTTCAGCATTTAATTGCAATTAATTTTTATTTAATTCCAAATGACATGTGATTAAGTGTCTGGAAACATTACATTCAATTTGCACTTAAAGCTGCAGTCTGTAAGTTTTGCCTCTTTGTTGCCATCTCTGTTTGAAACCTGCAATTGCAGTTAGTTGCAGAATGATTATCCTTACGTGGGTTGTGCGTCATCACGGCCCCTCAGCTCGGATGAATCTAATATTTTGAGTAATATGTAAAGGCTGTCACCGCACACCGGTGTGGATACTGTACTTTGGAATTACAGATACTACGTCTTGGAAGTACGACCAAAATAATACGTTTCACCGGAAAATGTCATCTGAACAAGTAAGTAACATGTCTGCCACTTTTGTTCTGACCGACTGAAAAAAGAAAAACATTACAATAATTTGCACTACCAACGGTGATTAAATCTAATGATTGCTTAGCTCATATCACATCAAACCATGCAAACTATTGTTATTGTTATACTTTGTTCTCAAATTGTTAATGTTAAGAACATCAGCATTGCGTGACTACGCATATTTAGTGCGTGTTAGCATTGCCTGTAGATTTTAATTCAGTAAAGTGTAATCTTTTGCTTTTGACTACGGGTGAATCATCATTTGTCACTGATGATATCATTTGGACCTTTCTGGATTACAATCCGCCATCACAATGATACGTTTATTTATTCCAGCTGCTGTGAGAAAAGGCTATAAATGATCCGCCACCTGCAGCATCCTCACATGCAATACTACTAGCCAGACTCCTCCTTTATGTATACAGATGTAGAAAGGAGTCATGGAGTATGAGTGGTATAGTAATTTTTTAAGGGCTAAAAATTTTCAGCCTAAAATCCTAAGCAGGGAAGTATTTTGTAGTGGGACTGAATACCAGATGTATGGAGAGAGAGAGAGAGACACACACACATTCTGTAAGGCAGATCTGCGTCACTCTGTTCTGCGTCACCGTCTGAGAGAATATGATATTGTATTGAATACACAGTAATTCCTCAGCTCTGCCTTCTGCTAATCCCACAGAGAATTCACAGGACTATTCACAGCACTGTGGCATTTCACAACAAAGACCAGAGAGTGGTGTGCCCGTCTGGTAGCCCAGCAGCACATCCAGACTCTCAGAAACACACATGATTGCAGATCATCAGCAGTGCTTTCAAACAGAGATCAGATTTGTGACCACAACATTTATCAGTATGAACTGCTACTTACTTTTTTTTTTGTTGAAGAAAATGGTTGTTTGCAATCCGGGTGTTGTTATGTGTTGCTAAGGTGCTGTTTTCAGTGGTTTTAGCCAGGTTAAATCCAGTGACTGGGATTTGCAAGTCATTGCAAGGGCACTGCTAAGAATTCTGGAATTTCTAGAAATTCAAAAAACTTTCAAGCAAAGGCTGGAATACACTACTTTTGCTTGCACCGATTTTTGCCCCAAATTGCAGTTTGAACAAGTCAACTCTAGTTGCTGAAAGTCAGAGGCAGTCAGCAGATTTTGGGTGGTTAGAAATGACAGATTTCACAGAAAATCACATAGTATATGATGGGCACAGATTCTGATTCTTTAGTTTCAAACTTTCAATCCATCCAGTCGCAGGATAATAAAGGGGTCATGAACTGCATTGTTTTATTGTTTTATGATGTTTCCTGTGGTGCACTTATAATATTAGAATGCTTTTTACATTAAAAATTGTCATAATTTAGAAATAAAAGGCATTTTTACTACCCTGATTTTAGCCCTCTGCTCTGAACGCTCTGTTTTAAGGGGCGTGTCTGCTGTGAGACTTCAGTGTAAACGCCCACTGCTGTGATTGGCTACTGTGAGACTTCAGTGTAAACGCCCACTGCTGTGATTGGCTACTGTGAGACTTCAGTGTAAACGCCCACTGCTGTGACTGGATAACATCTTTCCATTTGAAATAGCCAAGTATTACTCTCTCTTTTAGCACGTTTTTACGGTCACAGTACTCAAGGTTAATCAATTACGAAAAGTGTTGCATTACATTTAGATCTATGGCATTATATTAAGATCTATGGCATTATATTAAGATCGTGGCATGAAAGGTTGCAGTGATGATCATTGTAGCCGATCACGTGCTGAACGCATGAAAGCAGTGATCTTGTCATTGCAACTTAGTTTCTGCAGACTAATGAATGCTTTTATCTTCACTAACAGTGCAAACGTGATATAGTTAAGAGATTCGTTAAATAAAACAGGAGTCACTGATAAAAGCGTCACTGATAAACTCTTGCTGTTTGATTGACAGCTGCAGCGTGCGCTGCTCAAACGATTGCAAAGGGAGCTTTCTTTGGTCGCTTTCTTTATAGAATTTAATCACCGTTAAATAACATTATTTTCATCCTACTAAGAGAAACAACGCAAGTTGACTTTAGTCACTGGTATCAGATCAGGCATTAGAATTAACACAGTTACTTACATGTTGCATTACTGTCGAGCCCAGGCACTGCACAATATGTTGTAATCCTCAACAGCATGTTTATTGCTTGGTAGCTCGATCTGGTTTTACACTAGGCCTATGTTACATGTGTGAATCGGTGGGCAGGGCTAAACAGGAAGTGATGAAGTAGGCGTTGACATCACAGCAACGCCTACTTTCATGACCCCTTTAAACATGTTTGATATTTTAGTTGAGCTAGTCACAGTGTGGTGCTTCTCATCTGGTGTTGACCGGCTTAACAAAGTCCAGTAAACGGACATACTCAAACACAAACTGAGGGCTAGATAAACACATAATCTGATAATTAGAAAACTAATCAGAGGTAAAACAGGACCGGTGTGACTAAATCAGTGAACTAATGAATAACCATGAAAACTAGCAAGAAGTGGAAACAAGGAACAAAGGAAACTGGAAGAGAAAATAGTTGAAAAATAAACAACGTCAAGGCAAAGATAAAGCCAGGGTGCCGGAGGACTGAGGCCGAGCCTGTGCGACTGAGGACCAAGGTGAAGCTGTAGGGAAGGCGGAGCCAGTGGGATGGAGGGGAGGAGTCGCATGGCAAAGGCCCGGGAGTCCATGGCGAAGGCAGAACGATGACTCACCAATGCAGAGCCGTATGGATGACAGTCCCAGGTGGAGCCGAGGGAGAGAGGAGCCGAGGTGGAGCCGACTGGTCGATGGGGTTTATATAACGTTAAACATAAATTAGGTTTATATAACGCATTTCCTATGCACTACTGTACACCTAAAGCAGTTTTCAATCATATCAGCGGTCTATCCTCAACCATCACCAGTGTGCAGCATCTACTTGGATGATGTGACGGCAGCCACAGTACAATGGTACCAGTGCATTCACCACACACCAGCGATAGGTGGAGAGGTGAGAGAGTGTGATAGAGCCAATTCAGTTGATGGGGATTATTAGGCCATGGTTGATAATGACCAATGGAGGAAGTGTGGCCAGGGGTTACACCCCTACTCTTTTATGAGAAATATCATGGGATTTTTAATGCCCACAGAGAGTCAGGATCCTGGTTTTAACATCTCATCCAAAGGACAGCACTTGTTACAGTATAGTGTCCCTGTCACCATACTGGGGCATTAGGACCCACACAGGCCACAGTGTGAGCACCTCCTGCTGGCACCTCTACTAACCTAATTTTCCCAGGAAGTCTCCCATCCAGGTTTTTTAGCTTTAGTGGGCAATTAGTCTGGGCCACAGGGTGATATGGCTGTGGTGGAGTGGAGTGACAGGCTTGGAGGTTCTAGGTGGAGTCAGAGGGTCGACACTCCAGGGCTGAGCTGGCAATCTGGAAGCCCAAAGCACATCCAGGATGCTATGTGCAGGCAGCTTAGAAGTATATGAAGGGCTGAATGGAGTCAGGGCCAAAGAACTGGGTAGCATGGACAGAGAGTTAAAAAAAAAACGGCCTCCTTGGCTGATACAGGGAAGGCAGAGAGTTCAAAAACTACCTCCACGACCGCCACTGGACAGGCAGATACTTCAGAAATGGCCTCCTTGGCCGACTTGGGACAGACAGATACTTCATGTAACACAGGCATGGTGCTAGGCTAAGAAATGAGCATTGTGCTAACTCTTTCACTCTCTAAGGGGGCTAGAATTCATGCAATTTACTGCAGCCTCTGGAGTATAGGCAGGGCTCCACCCCATTCCCTCCTACTCCACAAGGATCCCCTCAGGGATGGACAATGGTGCTGGCTCATGCACCTGGCCAGACATTCCATTGGGCTTGCTGGCACTGTGACAGGCTCGGGCTCTGTGTCTGCAGTGTCACTCAAATTTTCACTAATGTGATCATGTGATAATGTGAGCCTATTTTATTTACCTTTTCCCTATAACATATTTTAGATATCATTCATGTCTGTAGGATAACTGGTGCGGCACCTTACATCATAAAGTTTAATACTTTAACGTTTGTTCAAATCACTAACCCTAAACATGAGCAATAGTAATAGCGATGCTTACCCAATAAACACTGTTAACACACAAGAGTAGCATTAGCATAAATCCAAAGCTCCGTTCATGAGTGATGAACTATATTCTGGAGTCATGCAACTGAACAATGTGGTTCATCCACAAAATATACAATATGTCTACCATATTGTATGTATGTTTAGAAAACTCTAATGCCTGGTGTGGTACTAATACTTTACAGCCAATACAGAATCTAAAAGTGGCACCTTTGTCTCTGTGGGCTGGAAACAATAGCTGAGTTTTCTCTGTTCTACCTCTCTGTCTCACACACACACACACAGGGAAGAGTTTCATCATTAATTCAGAAGTTTTAGCATGCATGACATGATGCTAATGTACAGTGAAAAGCACACAAAATCTCATTGCACTGAACTCGGTCTGGGGTTCACTCACAGCAAAAACACATGCAGTCATACAAAACCCTGATAAAAAGGATAGTTTGCCCCCAACATTATTTTTCTGTCAACATTTACTCACTCTCTTGCTGTTCCAAACCAAAATGATTTTCTTTCTTCCACAGAAAACAAAAGGAGATGCATGCAAGACAATTGCAAGCTCCACAAAAGTAGCATAACAGTAGTCCATATGACTCGTGAACTATGAAGTCCAAAGCCATACGATAGGTTTGTGTGAAGGACAGACCAAAATGAACATTATTATTCACCTCTGCACTTGTGAAAAAGAAGTACACTTCATGATACTCTTAAAAGGAGTATAATTCTTCAAAAGAACATACTTAAGTGTAAACTGAATGTAATGTATCCAGACACTTAATTGCAATTAAATGAAAATGTATTATTGTTTACATTTATATTTAATGCACTGAACTTTAGAGGTAAGTAGGACTTAAAGGGATACTTCAGCGATTAGCATTAAGCTTTGTATCAGTAGAAATCAGGTAGTATATTCGAACGATCATCTCCGGCTCGGTTTGTATCACGGTTTTAGGGTCATGTACCGTGCTATGTTCAGGGAAATTAGGACATTTGTCAAATAAAAATAAACAAAATAAAGAACAAATAATAAAAAATGAATAAATAAATAATAATAATATTTTGCATAAATAATAAATAATATTATGTTCTTTCGCCTTCAGAACTGCCTTAATTCTACGTGGCATTGATTCAACAAGGTGCTGAAAGCATTCTATAGAAATGTTGGCCCATATTGATAGGATAGCATCTTGCAGTTGATGGAGATTTGAGGGATGCACATCCAGGGCACAAAGCTCCCGTTCCACCACATCCCAAAGATGCTCTATTGGGTTGAGATCTGGTGCCTGTGGGGGCCATTTTAGTACAGTGAACGGGTGCATGTGAGCAAACTATCAACTATAGTTTGAGCGTGTCATGTTCAAGAAACCAATTTGAAATGATTCGAGCTTTGTGACATGGTGCATTATCCTGCTGGAAGTAGCCATCAGAGAATGGGTACATGGTGGTCATAAAGGGATGGACATGGTCAGAAACAATGCTCAGGTAGACCGTGGCATTTAAACGATGCCCAATTGGCACTAAGGGGCCTAAAGTGTGCCAATATCCCCCACACCATTACACCACCACCACCAGCCTGCACAGTGGTAACAAGGCATGATGGATCCATGTTCTCATTCTGTTTACGCCAAATTCTGACTCTACCATCTGAATGTTTCAACAGAAATCGAGACTCATCAGACCAGGCAACATTTTTCCAGTCTTCAACGGTCCAATTTTGGTGAGCTCGTGCAAATTGTAGCCTCTTTTTTCTATTTGTAGTGGAGATGAGTGGTACCCGGTAGGGTCTTCTGCTGTTGTAGCCCATCCGCCTCAAGGTTGTGCGTGTTGTGGCTTCACAAATGCTTTGCTGCATACCTTGGTTGTAACGAGTGGTTATTTCCATCAAAGTTGCTCTTCTATCAGCTTGAATCAGTCGGCCCATTCTCCTCTGACCTCTAGCATCAACAAGGCATTTTCGCCCACAGGACTGCCGCATACTGGATGTTTTTCCCTTTTCACACCATTCTTTGTAAACCCTAGAAATGGTTGTGCGTGAAAATCCCAGTAACTGAGCAGATTGTGAAATACTCAGACCAGCCCGTCTGGCACCAACAACCATGCCACGCTCAAAATTGCTTAAATCACCTTTCTTTCCCATTCTGACATTCAGTTTGGAGTTCAGGAGATTGTCTTGACCAGGACCACACTCCTAAATGCATTGAAGCAACTGCCATGTGATTGGTTGATTAGATAATTGCATTAATGAGAAATTGAACAGGTGTTCCTAATAATCCTTTAGGTGAGTGTACATACAACAGAACAAAGATGCATATAAAATAAACAGTGCTTTTCAGGAATCGAATAATCAAATATAAAATAACATTGCATGTTATAATCTTCACTGTATAAATTAAATAAAGATAAATCATTATTGAAGTTACAAAAGTTATTCAGTCAAGAGCAGTGAGTGATTTCGGTAACGCGTTACAATACGGGTGCACAAATATGCATGAATTCATGCTTAACTAATACACAAATAATCTTGAGTTAATGTATGACTCATGAAGAACTAAACCATTTATTACTGCATCAGCAACAAATTAAGATTCTACATGATTAATAGATTAGGTAATCAATAAATTGTTATTAGTTAAATGTGTCATAATGTATTAATTCCTAATAACATATTATATTATCTAATAATGTAAATTAATGTGTTAATTACCACAACTTCCAGTTGTCTGCTTTAATTAATCATTAGCTAATGACTTACAAAGGTATAATTATGTTATGACTTTACTTGTTGAGGCACATGACTATTAATAATTCAAAATTAATTCAAAACCCATGACCACAATTACATATTACTTAACAATTAGTTAATAGTCATGTGCCTCAACAAGTCATGACATAATGATACCTTTGGAAATCATTAGCTAATGATTAATTAAAGCAGACAACTGGAAGTTGAAATGCATGACTTAAAGGGATACTTCAGCGATTAGCATTAAGCTTTGTATCAGTAGAAATCAGGTAGTATATTCGAATAATCATTAATAATTATTAATAATAATAATTAGTTAATTTGTCCACGCATTTTGATCATCGCTGTTGTTGTAATGTATTGGGAAGCCAGAATGTGTATCCATCAACAGAAACATACATTAACCTAACTCTGTCTGTCTGTTTTACACGTTGTTATTTTCAAGAAACCATATTATAAATGCGTCATCAGATTTGAGATGAACCACATAATCCTCTTGAATCTTGAATAAGTTTAATATTTTTTTTAATGTAAACGAAAAGAGGCAGGGTTGTGTTTTATATTTTGTTTTGTTATAAATATACATTCAGTGAAGATAATCAAGGTATGCATTGCCTGAACCACATTTGTGTCTATTAATATGTTTAAGATTTTTTTTTCCATGAAAAAAAAAAAAAAAAAAGAGACAGACACTGGTGCTTTATGACATATTTTGATTTAATGTAGCCTAAAATGTTTAAGATTCGTTTTTAAATGAAAAAAAAAAAAGAGGCAGAGTGGTATTTTATGACATTTCGTTTTATTGTAGCCTAAAATATAGCTACATATAGAGATAACTGGAGTGAGAGCGAGCTGAGTGACGCTATCAAGAACACTGCTGTTCCATTTACAGAATCACCGGACTTGTGTCCTCCCGTCCTCGGGAGTTCTTGTCCTGAGTCGAACTTGCCAAGTCTGAACTACCAAGGGCGCAAGTCACAAGTTTGCATACTTGGTATTGAGAAACGGCCATGACAACATTATTACAAAGTGCACTTCTTAAAAGTGTACTTAAGTGTGTTACGAAACTTAGTCATGGAAGAGTACTTTCTTTAAGTGCACTTAAGTGGCCTTTAATTTAATTAACATGATATTATCTGCAAGTACAGTTTTTTTAAGTATGCTACAAGTGCACATTCAGTACAATTAAGTGCACGCCTTTTTCACATGGGTCCATTGAGTTAACAACTGCAACTTGATCATTAAGTGAGTTGAAATCAAGAACCAAATCAGTTTGATCTGTGAATGAATCATTCAGACCAGTTTTATGAATCCATTGATAAGCTCAGACTCATAAGAATCACAAATCGGACACAAAGCTAGACTTGGAATACAAGTTTAGTGATACCTTTATGGTGCGTTTTGGAGCTTAAAAGCATCCCTCTTGGCTGCATGGAAAAGAGAATATAAACAATCAATGTGTGTGCATTTCCACTGAATAAAGAAAGAGGTTTTGGAACTAGAGTGAGTAAATGACGACAGGAAATTCATTTTTGGATGAACTATCCCTTTAAATATCTAGAGTGTCTCAGTCTATAAGTGTGTGGCTGGTGACTGTGAGATAAAGGTTAAATAATGAAAATAATACAAAGCCTCGTTTAGACGTCAGCAAATCCATGTACACACACACACACACACACACACACACACACACACACACACACACACACACACACACACACACACAGACTTTGTGTGTCTCCTCTCAGCATCCCTGACGCCACTGAACACATTCATTATATCCAGTGTCAGCGCTGTGCTCACTGCTTACGTTGAGAAATAAGAGACATCCCGTTCAGCTTCAAACCCCACAGCATCTGTTTCATTCACACAGATGAAAGATAAGTGTATTTACCACACGATGACAAGGTGTGGTGCCATGGTCACTGGACCAATTGAATCAGAAGAACACAATGAACAACTAGCATTATATTCACATTCATATTTAACCATGTATCTGGAGGGGTACCAACTTCAGTAGCTCAAAACAGAGGGAAAATATAAGGACACATTCAGTTGCAAAATTGTTACATTTTCAAAACTGATGGTGTGCTAGAGTGTAGTAGGTGGTTACCAAGGTGTTGCTATGTGATTTTGGTTGCTAGGGTGTTCTGGGATTCTAAATTCAAGAGTCCACCTCCAAGTCTGTATTATAGTGTTTAGACGACAAAAGATTATTAAAATAATGGTTTAAAACTTACTTTTTTACACTTTACATGCGGCCTGTATCTGGATGTTGTTCACATACACATTGAAAAGACGAGTGTAAACGCGTTTTCGCTTGAAATCCGATCAGTGTATCCTGGTACAGAGATAGTCAAGGACGCATTATCGGATCTCAATGTAATGTAAACGCATGCATTCACAGGTCAACGTCATTACGTCACCAAAATCGATGCACGTAGCTGGGTGTTTTTGCAAGACAATCAAGAGCGGATGTAATGGACGTAGGCTGTGCGTGTAAACCTAACTCCCCTGGCCTCAAGAGGCTCAGTCGCTAACGGCTGAAGTCTTTAGTGTTCTTGTTAGTGTGCTCGCCTCTCACGCTGGAGATCCCGGTTCAAATCCTGCTTGCAGCAGGTCGAGTAGGACCCGTTACACGGAGTAGAGTGCATATGGCCCTGTCCCTGTTCTGTACTGGCCGCCGCGTGTGGTCATTTTAGGTTTCAGAAGGGTACTCTTTGTGGCCGATATGTGCATTTTGTCAAACCTGCGAGCTCCGCAGCAGACTTCTACCTGACAGTCAAAGTGGCATTACGTCACGAAAGTGTGGACTCGTGAGGGAGATCTTGAGGGCTTAGTGGGGCTCCGTTTTGGACAGGGTTTATATAAATTTTAAAAAAAGCACAACCATTCACTTTCTGTAAAGGATGCACACTTTTCCCAACACATCTGGCAATGATTTCGGACCCATATGTCTCCTTTCACCGTTTCGATCGCAGCCTCTATACAATGTACTATTATTTGCCAACTCATCCTCCTCACCATGATACAGAAACCTCTTGATGTTGACAAGTGTAAAGGCACCATGTCCTGATCGGCTGATGATCTGATCTGCTTGGATTTGGTTTAGGGTTAGTTGCATGTTATTATTCATACTTTACTGTTATTAATATAGTAAGTACAATTAACATTTGTGACAAGGACACGGCAAAACAAAACGTCACCAAATATACTTTTAAGACACTACAATGACGCATACTTCTTTTTCACAAGGCTATGATAAAGCAGAGCTGCACTGAGTGACAGTGATGCGCTGACTGATGCAGTTAAAATCTAACACAGCGACTGTCAGAGTGAACAGGGCTAAATAGTAAAGACTGCACAAGCAAAGCACACTAAATAACCCTTACCCAAATACTGTGGTGTCACTTTGATGTGATTACATATGGTACTGAATTTACAGTACATGGTACTCCAAAAAACTTTAAATGGAGCAAAAAAGTTCCAGTGACTCTGCCCTTTAAGGTGATATATTCACATGTTTCACGTGTGCTGCACATCCCCATGAAAGAAGTCATGTTACCGGTGTCACTTGAGCTCCTGTAAACAGAGCAGCGCGGCTCAGGGACTTCAGCAGCGGCTGCTGATTAATGACTCTGCCATATGAGAACTGCTTCTGTGTTTATAAAGACTTCATTGTTACTGAAGGTCAACATTAATGATACATTTTATTTCTTTCTCATGATAGCTTGGCGTGGTTTGACCACGCTACCTTGGCCCAGGACAAATGATGACAAGGGCAACTGACGCTAACACTAACTATTCAGCTTTACACAGACAGTCATGAACACTCAACCCACTCACAGTTATCCAATGACAGCACCATTACATAAGCACACAGTTTGTGTCGTCAGTGCAAAGCTACACTTTTAAGTACAATGATATATCATGGCAAACTCCTCAGCTGTATTTCACTCTCTAACACCTTATTAGATTTCTCTGCACAGTGATAAAATAATCTGTTAATGGGGCAAAAAAAGCAAGACTGTCCATGATAAAAGCTTTTATAAACAAGTATAAGCAATTCACTTTGACTTGTCATAAAAGGGTTAAATTATCTGAAGTTTTTAGAGACATAGGGCAGCAAAATACGCAAAGTAAAGAACACAGACACAGCTGGATCATTTCCATAATGACCAACACAAGCTACAAAGACAAATACAAATTCAACTTAGCGTCTGGTTTAAGACATGTTTTTGGGGTATAGGTAAATAATGGCACAAAAACCAGTAAATCGACTAGTATTTAAATGAATCTTGCAAGGTAATTTACTAACGTTTGCACTAGTCTCCTGATGCATTGATGTCACTTTCCTCAGCCGGACTGAGTGTCAGAAGAGCTGCTGCATGACTGGATTTAATAGGGGAAACTGCAAAACCGCGAGTAAAACAAACGATTACCAGTTTAAACTAAAGATTGGACTCCATATAGTGTTCCTTACAACTTACCAAAGATCCAGTGATCCATGGATATTGACATGCAGCCAGGAATCGTGTTTCCTGACATTTATATGAGCCTGATTTCAACGCTGTGGAAATACATAAAGTTAATTTGCCTGTGAACGCTTTATATAAATACATTATAGGTGGGTCTAAATCCAGGTGATCACTTATATCAATTTTATATATATATATATCGTCATATCGCCCAGCCCTAAAAATAGTTTTTGTCAGTGCTTATTTAAAAACCTCCAATAATGCAGAATATACGATGGTAAATATTTAACTGATGAGTTGTCAGTACAATATATATAAAAATACAATTTATAGGGTATGATTTTCCCCCAGAATTCAGCATATTGGCACAAAATGATAACTGCAAATCCACATTTCTCTGTCTGGAGTTCAGTTGTTTCTGTGAATTGCAGCGATCCGTTTGCTTGTCTTTCCTGTAGCTTTCGTCAGTCTGTAAAAATATACCTCAGATTTCTTGTCAAATCTATGCAGTCAATCTCAAAGCTCTTTCCCGTTTTAGATGTGTTTTGTGTTTTTCACAGCATTCACGCTATAAACCAATGCTCAGTTTATTTGCCACTCATTGGGCGTAACCGCAGTCATTCCGGCCAGTGGTGATGTCACGTGCATACCCTTTATACTGTGTCTGAAAGGGAAACTCCTACAAATGCATATTAATACGGTCAACCACAAAAATCCTACTAGCGATGCGAATGCAAAACAGGAAAATGGCCCTAGGAGAACATTTAGTTCTCAGGGACCGTCCTGGTGGCTAGTTCCTATACTACCCGGTGCGAAAGCCCCTTTGGTCAATTTTTGTAGTTTTTGCCTGTCCTTGAAAACAGCAGCGCAGACACAGGAGTGTCCAATCCTGCTCCCGGAGGGCCACTGTCCTACAGAAATCAGCCAAATCCACTAGGGACAAGCCTGCAACCTTTAGCCAAAAAAGCATAACGGCTAATGCTGTGGCTGTGTCGATACACAGGAAAGGAGACCTGGGCCTGTATTTATCAAGCCTCTGAGAATTACTCACAAGAGCACTGCTAAGAATTGACTTGAGAGTAAAAAAATGCTTGGCTCAAAGCTGTGCTTAAAAGTTAGCTATCAAGCATCTCAATCACACTTTAAGTGAAGTGTAGAACTAAATCTTAAATGTCAGTCTTAAAGATGATTTACGGCACTTTGCTGAGCCACGAACGGGATTTTGGATGACGACATAGGCATGGACCAATCACTGAATAGATTTCCTTATTTAAGAATATTCTCAGATAAATTCACATTGAAATTCCTAAGGAATTCAACACACACACAGAATACATTATGATATACACACTGGAAATGAAAGAAACACGTTTTCCACCATGTCTTACAAATTACAAATGTTAAACCAGTGTGCTGTTAACTGACCTGCCTATATATAGGCTAGATTTGATGATATAATCCAAAAGGAAACCGAATTGCTGGGAGGAAGAAGCGCTACTGCTTGCTGAATTAATTAAAATTAGTTCAGCCCAACATTAGCACTAACAAAGAGGATGACTGCTCTGTCCAAACGATACCATTTGATTAACTGCTCGTCGTCAAACATTTCAAAACCATTCTTCCTCTCCTGAAAGATTTGCGTACGTCTGTCTCCTCAGTGCCGTCACAAGCCCCTACTGGCAACTCCTAACCACTTGAGAGACCTCTTGAGCCGTCTTAAATCACTGGGAGAGTAAGAGTGATTCTTAGCTTTAAGAAATTTGATAACTTCCTTTTATACTATACAGAGACATGACAGCACAGAGCGGATCATGTGATCGAGTCGATCCAGACACACGACAGCACAGAGTGGATCATGTGATCGAGTCGTCCAGAGACACAACAGCACAGAGTGGATCATGTGATCGAGTCGAACCAGACACACGACAGCACAGAGCGGATCATGTGATCGAGTCGATCCAGACACACGACAGCACAGAGCGGATAATGTGATCGAGTCGGTCCAAAGATACGACAGCACAGAGCGGATCATGTGATCGAGTCGGTCCAGAGACACGACAGCACAGAGCGGATCATGTGATCGAGACGGTCCAGAGACACGACAGCACAGAGCGGATCATGTGATCGAGTCGGTCCAGTGACACGACAGCACAGAGCGGATCATGTGATCGAGTCAGTCCAGACACACGACAGCACAGAGCGGATCATGTGATCGAGTCAGTCCAGACACACGACAGCACAGAGCGGATCATGTGATCGAAGTCAGTCCAGACACACGACAGCACAGAGTGGATCATGTGATCGAGTCGACCCAGCTCAGAGCGGATCATGTGATTGAGTCGACCCAGCTCAGAGCGGATCATGTGATCGAGTCGACACAGAGACACGACAGCACAGAGCGGATCATGTGATCGAGTCGTCACAGAGACACGACAGCACAGAGCGGATCATGTGATCGAGTCGGTCCAGAGACACGACAGCACAGAGCGGATCATGTGATCGAGTCGGTCCAGAACACGACAGCACAGAGCGGATCATGTGATCGAGGCGAACCAGACACCACGACAGCACAGAGCGGATCATGTGATCGAGTCGGTCCAGAGACACGACAGCACAGAGCGGATCATGTGATCGAGACGAACCAGACACACGACAGCACAGAGCGGATCATGTGATCGAGTCGAACCAGACACGCGACAGCACAGAACGGATCATGTGACTGAGTCGACCCAGCTCAGAGCGGATCATGTGATTGAGTCGACCCAGCTCAGAGCGGATCATGTGATCGAGTCGACACAGAACACGACAGCACAGAGCGGATCATGTGATTGAGTCGACACAGAATCGACAGCACAGAGCGGATCATGTGATCGAGTCGGTCCAGAGATACGACAGCACAGAGCGGATCATGTGATCGAGACGGTCCAGAGACACGACAGCACAGAGCGGATCATGTGATCGAGACGAACCAGACACGCGACAGCACAGAGCGGATCATGTGATCGAGTCGGTCCAAAGACACGACAGCACAGAGCGGATCATGTGATTGAGTCGACCCAGCTCAGAGCGGATCATGTGATCGAGTCGACACAGAGACACGACAGCACAGAGCGGATCATGTGATTGAGTCGACACAGAGACAGGACAGCACAGAGTGGATCATGTGATCGAGTCGAACCAGACACGCGACAGCACAGAACGGATCATGTGATCGAGTCGACCCAGCTCAGAGCGGATCATGTGATTGAGTCGACCCAGCTCAGAGCGGATCATGTGATCGAGTCGACACAGAGACACGACAGCACAGAGCGGATCATGTGATTGAGTCGACACAGAGACACGACAGCACAGAGCGGATCATGTGATCGAGTCGGTACAAAGACACGACAGCACAGAGCGGATCATGTGATTGAGTCGACACAGAGACACGACAGCACAGAGCGGATCATGTGATCGAGTCAGTCCAGACACACGACAGCACAGAGCGGATCATGTGATCGAGTCAGTCCAGACACACGACAGCACAGAGCGGATCATGTGATCGAGTCGGTCCAGAGACACGACAGCACAGAGCGGATCATGTGATCGAGTCGACACAGAGATACGACAGCACAGAGCGGATCGGATCATGTGATCAGAGATACGACAGCACAGAGCGGATCATGTACAGACAGCACAGAGCGGATCATGTGATCGAGACGGTCCAGAGACACGACAGCACAGAGCGGATCATGTGATCGAGACGAACCAGACACGCGACAGCACAGAGCGGATCATGTGATCGAGTCGGTCCAAAGACACGACAGCACAGAGCGGATCATGTGATTGAGTCGACCCAGCTCAGAGCGGATCATGTGATCGAGTCGACACAGAGACACGACAGCACAGAGCGGATCATGTGATTGAGTCGACACAGAGACACGACAGCACAGAGTGGATCATGTGATCGAGTCGAACCAGACACGCGACAGCACAGAGCGGATCATGTGATCGAGTCGGTCCAGAGACACGACAGCACAGAGCGGATCATGTGATCGAGTCGGTCCAGACACACGACAGCACAGAGCGGATCATGTGATCGAGTCGGTCCAGAGACACGACAGCACAGAGCGGATCATGTGATCGAGTCGGTCCAGAGACACGACAGCACAGAGCAGATCATGTGATCGAGTCGGTCCAGAGACACGACAGCACAGAGCGGATCATGTGATCGAGACGAACCAGACACACGACAGCACAGAGCGGATCATGTGATCGAGTCGGTCTCACAACAGCACAGAGCGGATCATGTGATCGAGTCGAACCAGACACGCGACAGCACAGAGCGGATCATGTGATCGAGTCGGTCCAGAGACACGACAGCACAAAGCGGATCATGTGATCGAGTTGGTCCAGACACACGACAGCACAGAGCAGATCATGTGATCGAGTCGACCCAGCTCAGAGCGGATCATGTGATTGAGTCGACACAGAGACACGACAGCACAGAGCGGATCATGTGATCAAGTCGGACCAGACACACGACAGCACAGAGCGGATCATGTGATTGAGTCGGTCCAGACACACGACAGCACAGAGCGGATCATGTGATTGAGTCGGTCCAGACACACGACAGCACAGAGCGGATCATGTGATCGAGTCGGTCCAGAGACACGACAGCACAGAGCGGATCATGTGATCGAGTTGGTCCAGACACACGACAGCACAGAGCGGATCATGTGATCGAGTCGGTCCAGACACACGACAGCACAGAGCGGATCATGTGATCGAAGTCGGTCCAGACACCACGACAGCACAGAGCGGATCATGTGATCGAGACGGTCCAGACACACGACAGCACAGAGCGGATCATGTGATCGAGACGAACCAGACACGCGACAGCACAGAGCGGATCATGTGATCGAGTCGGTCCAAAGACACGACAGCACAGAGCGGATCATGTGATCGAGACGGTCCAGAGACACGACAGCACAGAGCGGATCATGTGATCGAGTCGGTCCAGTGACACGACAGCACAGAGCGGATCATGTGATCGAGTCGACACAGAGACACGACAGCACAGAGCGGATCATGTGATCGAGTCGGTCCAGAGACACGACAGCACAGAGCGGATCATGTGATCGAGACGAACCAGACACACGACAGCACAGAGCGGATCATGTGATCGAGTCGGTCCAGAGACACGACAGCACAGAGCGGATCATGTGATCGAGACGAACCAGACACACGACAGCACAGAGCGGATCATGTGATCGAGTCGAACCAGACACGCGACAGCACAGAACGGATCATGTGATCGAGTCGACCCAGCTCAGAGCGGATCATGTGATTGAGTCGACCCAGCTCAGAGCGGATCATGTGATCGAGTCGACACAGAGACACGACAGCACAGAGCGGATCATGTGATTGAGTCGACACAGAGATACGACAGCACAGAGCGGATCATGTGATCGAGTCGGTCCAGAGATACGACAGCACAGAGCGGATCATGTGATCGAGACGGTCCAGAGACACGACAGCACAGAGCGGATCATGTGATCGAGACGAACCAGACACGCGACAGCACAGAGCGGATCATGTGATCGAAGTCGGTCAAAGACACGACAGCACAGAGCGGATCATGTGATTGAGTCGACCCAGCTCAGAGCGGATCATGTGATCGAGTCGACACAGAGACACGACAGCACAGAGCGGATCATGTGATTGAGTCGACACAGAGACACGACAGCACAGAGTGGATCATGTGATCGAGTCGAACCAGACACGCGACAGCACAGAACGGATCATGTGATCGAGTCGACCCAGCTCAGAGCGGATCATGTGATTGAGTCGACCCAGCTCAGAGCGGATCATGTGATCGAGTCGACACAGAGACACGACAGCACAGAGCGGATCATGTGATCGAGACGGTCCAGAGACACGACAGCACAGAGCGGATCATGTGATCGAGACGAACCAGACACGCGACAGCACAGAGCGGATCATGTGATCGAGTCGGTCCAAAGACACGACAGCACAGAGCGGATCATGTGATCGAGACGGTCCAGAAACACGACAGCACAGAGCGGATCATGTGATCGAGTCGGTCCAGTGACACGACAGCACAGAGCGGATCATGTGATCGAGTCAGTCCAGACACACGACAGCACAGAACGGATCATGTGATCGAGTCAGTCCAGACACACGACAGCACAGAGCGGATCATGTGATCGAGTCAGTCCAGAAACACAACAGAACAGAGCGGATCATGTGATCGAGTCAGTCCAGACACACGACAGCACAGAGCGGATCATGTGATCGAGTCGACCCAGCTCAGAGCGGATCATGTGATTGAGTCGACCCAGCTCAGAGCGGATCATGTGATCGAGTCGACACAGAGACACGACAGCACAGAGCGGATCATGTGATCGAGTCGACACAGAGACACGACAGCACAGAGCGGATCATGTGATCGAGTCGGTCCAGACACACGACAGCACAGAGCGGATCATGTGATCGAGTCGACACAGAGATACGACAGCACAGAGCGGATCATGTGATCGAGACGGTCCAGAGACACGACAGCACAGAGCGGATCATGTGATCGAGACGAACCAGACACGCGACCGCACAGAGCGGATCATGTGATCGAGTCGGTCCAAAGACACGACAGCACAGAGCGGATCATGTGATCGAGTCGGTCCAGAGACACGACAGCACAGAGCGGATCATGTGATCGAGTCGGTCCAGACACACGACAGCACAGAGCGGATCATGTGATCGAGTCGGTCCAGAGACACGACAGCACAGAACGGATCATGTGATCGAGATGGTCCAGAGACACGACAGCACAGAGCGGATCATGTGATCGAGTCGGTCCAGAGACACGACAGCACAGAGCAGATCATGTGATCGAGTCGGTCCAGAGACACGACAGCACAGAGCGGATCATGTGATCGAGGCGAACCAGACACCGCGACAGCACAGAGCGGATCATGTGATCGAGTCGGTCTCACAACAGCACAGAGCGGATCATGTGATCGAGTCGAACCAGACACGCGACAGCACAGAGCTGTTCATGTGATCGATTCGGTCCAGAGACACGACAGCACAAAGCGGATCATGTGATCGAGTCGGTCCAGACACACGACAGCACAGAGCAGATCATGTGATCGAGTCGACCCAGCTCAGAGCGGATCATGTGATTGAGTCGACACAGAGACACGACAGCACAGAGCGGATCATGTGATCAAGTCGGACCAGACACACGACAGCACAGAGCGGATCATGTGATCGAGTCGGTCCAGACACCACGACAGCACAGAGCGGATCATGTGATCGAGTCGGTCCAGACACACGACAGCACAGAGCGGATCATGTGATCGAGTCGGTCCAGAGACACGACAGCACAGAGCGGATCATGTGATCGAGTCGGTCCAGACACACGACAGCACAGAGCGGATCATGTGATCGAGTCGGTCCAGACACACGACAGCACAGAGCGGATCATGTGATCGAGTCGGTCCAGACACACGACAGCACAGAGCGGATCATGTGATCGAGACGGTCCAGACACACGACAGCACAGAGCGGATCATGTGATCGAGTCGGACCAGAAAACGTATCGTACCCGTTTGTATTCTGCACAGAATGATGTATTTAAACTACACATCCATTATGTTTCATATTAAATCTAAAAGGGGAATATTAAGGCCCGTTCACACAAAGGACGATAACTATAAAGATATAGTTCTAAAAATTGTTCTCAATATTAAAGAATAGCAGAGTTCACAACACAACTACATGGATAACGGCATAGAGGAGGATATTGTTGGAATCACTTTCAGAACGATTTTATCCAGCTGATATACGATAAAAACAGCCAATCAGAATCCATCCTGCTGGAGCTTGAGCATTTATAGTGACAGACAAGCACATGCTTAGAATAAACAGAACAATATCTTCCTCTTGTGTGGACCATAATATAGTTATCTTTAGTGTAATCTTTATAGTTATTGTTCTTGGTGTGAATGGGGCTTTAGACTGATAGATTCAAATGCGGCTTTACTCAGCGGCTCTGGACGAGCTGTGATATAAACTAAACGCTATTGGCTATTTTAAAAAAGGGGAGGAGCTGTTCAATATGCCCTGCCCTGCCCTGTCTTCCTGTTTCAGTGGGAATTACATCGACACACTGAATAATGCACATTTTAAGGCACTTCAGTGGGACTTTGAAGCAGGATGGATTCTGATTGGCTGTCAATGTTTTTATTGTACATAAAAAACTAAAAATCTGACATTGATTCCAACAACATTGTTCCTCTGTGTTGTTATCTATATAGCTGTGGTGTGGACTTCACTATTCTCATAGAATTTGAATGATTATTAAAACATTATAGTTATCATCATTGGTGTGAATGGACCTTTAGTTTATTCAGTTAATTCAGTTATCTTCACTACTAGCTTGTAGAGACGACCCCTAACCTGCTGTATCGCTCTGAAAATCCTAAAGAAAAATGTGTCAAACTCAGCACTTGTTTGCATGTGTAACATTCAGTCATTCGGTGTAGGAGATTCAACCTTCACACGTGAAGTCAAGTGTTTACATGACAAGAGCAGAAGAGAGAGACAAGCATGGTAAACGTGTTATGTAGCATACGTTTCTGTGTTTAAAGCGCTGTGTGTGCATGCAGTACCTTTTCATCGTCTTCTGTGAACAGTGCTCCATTGGGACTCTTGTTGATGGCCTGCGTGACCCCGATGACCTCTCCATCACTGTTGTGGATGGGCATGCACAGCAGAGACTTGGTTTTATATCCGGTGAGTTTATCAATCTCATCACTGAAACGATGGTCCTATAAAGAGGACAAGAGACAGCCTCACTCTTTGCTGAACGGGAACATTTATAATAACTGTACAGAGAAGCCAGACTAATTACACTCTAAAAAATGCTGGGTTAAAAACAACCCAAGTTTAACCCAGCGATTGGGTTGTTTTAAGCAAACATTTAACTCAACTGCTGGGTTAAAACAACCCATTTACTGGGTCAAAACAACCCAATTGCTGGGTTGAAGTTGAAGTTGAAGTTGAAGTTTATTTGTCATTACACATGTACAAGTACAGTATAACGAAATGAAGTTTGGAGCAAGCCAAAGGGTTAGTCCATTTTCAACCCAACTTGGGTTGTTTTTAACCCAGCATTTTTTAGAGTGTAACAGTGAACTGCAAAATATACAGAAAGTGACAGAAAATACCTGGCATAAAAAGTCTGAAGACTATTTCTGGTCTTCTCTGCTTCATATTACACTGTCAGTCAATTCATTTTTTTATGTTTTTGAAAGAAGTCTCTTCTGCTCACCAAGGCTGCATTTATGTGATAGAAAATACAGGAAAAACAGTAATATTGTGAAATATGATAACAGTGTAAATCGGCTGTTCTCTATGTGAATATATAGTAAAGTGTAATGTATTCCTGTGATCAAAGCTGAATTTATCATCATTACTCCAGTCTTCAGTGTCACATGATCCTTCACTAATCATTCTCATATGAGGATTTGCGGCTTAATTATTATTATCAATGTTAAAAAAGTTTTTGATGCTTAATATTTTTGCTGAAACTAGTATACATTTTACAGTGCAATGCATCGTTGCTGAATAAAAGTACATTTTCCTTTAAAAAAAAAAAAAAAAAAATATATATATATATATATATATATATATATATATATATATATATACACTCACCTAAAGGATTATTAGGAACACCTGTTCAATGCATTTAGGGGTGTGGTCCTGGTCAAGACAATCTCCTGAACTCCAAACTGAATGTCAGAATGGGAAAGAAAGGTGATTTAAGCAATTTTGAGCGTGGCATGGTTGTTGGTGCCAGACGGGCCAGTCTGAGTATTTCACAATCTGCTCAGTTACTGGGATTTTCACGCACAACCATTTCTAGGGTTTACAAAGAATGGTGTGAAAAGGGAAAAACATCCAGTATGCGGCAGTCCTGTGGGAGAAAATGCCTTGTTGATGCTAGAGGTCAGAGGAGAATGGGCCGACTGATTCAAGCTGATAGAAGAGCAACTTTGACTGAAATAACCACTCATTACAACCGAGGTATGCAGCAAAGCATTTGTGAAGCCACAACACGCACAACCTTGAGGCGGATGGGCTACAACAGCAGAAGACCCCACCGGGTACCACTCATCTCCACTACAAATAGGAAAAAGAGGCTACAATTTGCACAAGCTCACCAAAATTGGACAGTTGAAGACTGGAAAAATGTTGCCTGGTCTGATGAGTCTCGATTTCTGTTGAGACATTCAGATGGTAGAGTCAGAATTTGGTGTAAACAGAATGAGAACATGGATCCATCATGCCTTGTTGCCACTGTGCAGGCTGGTGGTGGTGGTGTAATGGTGTGGGGGATGTTTTCTTGGCACACTTTAGGCCCCTTAGTGCCAATTGGGCATCGTTTTAATGCCACAGCCTACCTGAGCATTGTTTCTGACCATGTCCATCCCTTTATGACCACCATGTACCCATTCTCTGATGGCTACTTCCAGCAGGATAATGCACCATGTCACAAAGCTCGAATCATTTCAAATTGGTTTCTTGAACATGACAATGAGTTCACTGTACTAAAATGGCCCCCACAGTCACCAGATCTCAACCCAATAGAGCATCTTTGGGATGTGGTGGAGCGGGAGCTTCGTGCCCTGGATGTGCATCCCACAAATCTCCATCAACTGCAAGATGCTATCCTATCAATATGGGCCAACATTTCTAAAGAATGCTTTCAGCACCTTGTTGAATCAATGCCACGTAGAATTAAGGCAGTTCTGAAGGCGAAAGGGGGTCAAACACAGTATTAGTATGGTGTTCCTAATAATCCTTTAGGTGAGTGTATACCCTAGATATAAATTTACCCTTTATGTTTTCAACATTGATAATAATCATAAATGTGTGTTGATCATCAGATCCTCATCTGAGAATGATCAGTGAAGGATCATGTGACACTGAAGACTGGAGTAATGATGCTTTGATCACAGGAATAAATCACACTTTACTATATATTCACATAGAGAACAGCTGTCTAATAATATTATTGTATTTTCTATCGCATAAATGCAGTCTTGGTAAACTTGCATTAAAAAAACATAATTATTCAAAATTTCTGACTGGTATTGTGGATTCCATCGTTAACATTTACAAACATAAACATTAAATAAAGCTTAACAGATTAGTTCAAATACAGTATACAGAAATATCATGAATCACATTACGTTATTACTTATTCATATTTTACATAATCTATGTATCTACACTTAATGGTTTAAATGACCTATTAATGAAAGTTTTACTATTTTCAAATGTTTTTAATAGTGAGCCACTTTTACATGGCTCATGTTTGAATGGTCTCTGAATCGCTGAGTTTACTGGTATAAATAATGCAGTTTTAATGATCTGCTCTGCTTGCTAAATGAAAAGGCAAACGCAGATTGACAGACTAATTAGAGAAGTGCGATCTGACATCATCATCAGATCATCAGGAGTGTATCTGTAGAACAGAGAGGGTGAAGTTTGTCTGAGCTGATCGATTCACTGATCAATACTCAGATACTCTCACACAACTCATTATCTCACTAAGGCCTTTTATGGATCTCGGGGAATAATCAAAGCAAAACGTCACTCAGGGGTCACAATAAAATACTCTCCTGTCTGTGCTGCAAGTCATTATCCGTACGGGAATATCTCATGCGAGTGACCTGGTCCAAAAATAAATAAATAAATAATGCTAATGCTAATGCTGTCCTAACCCTAATTCAGTTTCTATTGCGTATTGAATCAAACACAATACTACTGGATACAAAAGTCTCCCATCCTGGTGTTCAGCTGGTTTAGATGGCCACCTTTGGCTGTGATGATTATGATTATGTAGCTGGTTATGCATAATGGGGTTTTGTTCCAGCAGTGAAATTAGAATGTCAGAATGTCCAATGGAATCTTGGCTCTTAGAGGATTTTTTTTTTTTTTTTTCTCCCATTAGGATTGATTCCAAATAATAATATACATTAGCAATTCTGTGCATATTTGTAAGGATTTTTAACTAGAAACAATCATTTTATTTCTATTTCACCTGTAATGCATTAAGAATATTTGTGGTTTCCCCATATGCATGTGGGAAAATGTAATATGCATGACCTCATAACAGATGCCCTAAATTTCCTAATCCCAGTGGAATTTATATCAGAATTCAGAACAATTGTAACAAAAGTTATTTGACTCTTACTTTGGTTCCTTTACAATCAAACAGTTGCTCCATTGTGATGTTTGTCATATTTTGGAACAATTATATTGTAGAATTTCAATTGGGATGTTGGGTGGTTTTACTGCTAAAGTCTTTCACTTTATCCAATAGGATCTTATGATCACACTCTAGATTAGGGTCCAATTCTCACTATTAACTAATTATTAAAGCCATAATATATAATGTTTCACCGCTAGCGGTCGCTTATTCAAAACAAAGGCGTAGCTTGATTTCACAGAGCATTTATTCTCCCACAGTTGGCACTTCCTCTTCTTCCACTCGTGTGTTTGTGTGGTAACACAGCGCTGTTTATCATATCACACACATCTGAGTGTGTTGAGAGTGATGTTATAATGCTACTGTGTGTTCACTCGGCGCTGCTATGAGACACTTGTTCACACTGCAGTGAGAGAGCGATATTAGGCATGGTAAAACATGGCACTCGTGGTAAATCAAGAACACCAGATTTAAACGATAAGACAAACTGTGTTGAACAATGATTAGTTTCAGTCCATGAATGATCCAAACAGTTGCTCACCTGTCTAACCAAACACATCATATATTAAAGCGTCTTTGGTGTTTCCATGGTTTCTACAAAAAAAAAAAACGGAAATCGAGGGTAACGCGGGTCCGTGTCCTGGTTAAAATTGCTTATTTCTCTGGATTTAAACATTCTTGGAAACATTTGGGATAATGTAAGTACACAAGTCAGCAAAATACAGTATATAACATTGTTTGGATATTTTAATCCAAAAATCTTACATATTGTGCCTTTAACTATGACTTTTGCCTCAGTAAACTCCTAATTACTGCTTATTAATAGTAAGGTAGTTGTTAAATTTAGGTATTAGGTAGGATTAAGGGATGTAGAATATGGTCATGCAGAATAAGGCATTAATATGTGCTTTATAAGCACTAATAAACAGCCAATACCCTAGTAATATGCATGATAATAAGTGATTAGTTAATAGTGAGACCCTAAACTAAAGTGTTGCCGATCTTATTTGACTCTGATCTGGAAGTTTGGAATTTATGAGACAATCATTTTATACGTGCTCCACGGATATGCACTGGGAACGTCGAGCTTCACCATCAACAGATGTCTCAGTAAAATACTTTCCTTGTCTATCTGATCATTAATTATCTATATGTGAAAATATAATGTGAATGGATCCTATAGCCAAAACCATAAAGGTTTCCTGATCCCAGTGGAATTTCTGTCATTATTTGGAAACAATCCTAAAGGGCTCTGATAATCCTGCACTCAAAAAAGTTTAAGCCTTTTTTCAAGATTTACACATTTCAGTTAATAGTAAAATTCCATCGAATTGAATAATCCTTAAATATGATTTTAAAATGAGTAAAGAACATTTATAAATATGAATCAAATAAACTAAATGGTCTGTTTCCTTTTTTTTTTTTTTTTTTTTTTTTTACTCATTTAAAATTCTTAATTCATAATATGTAAGGATTAATCAATTCAATTTGATGGAATTTTACTATTAATTGAAATGCGTAAAACGAAAAAAAAAAAGCTTAAAAACTTTTTGAGTGTATAGTCAAAACCCTAAAGATTTCCTAATCCCAAAGGAATTTCTTTCATAATTGGGAAATAATTCTGAAGGAATAGGAATTTTACTTTATCCGAACTGTTACTTTGATCACTCTGTGGTTGCGAGGCATTAAAGAATCCTTAGGGACAAGAAACAATGTGCTTCCATTCACCTGATATGCATCGGGAATGTTGACGGTCTCCCCGTGCTCAGCCACATATCCAATGATGCCCTTTCCCCAGGGCACCTGCACCTCATCCGAGTTTCTCAGAGAGGGCAACACTGTGGTCCCAGCATGCACATCGAAGAACTTGGACACCAGAGTCTTTTTATTGGCCGGTCCCTCCACCAGGAACAGGGAGCAGCGGTCAGCATCCACCATGATGCATACAAACACCAGGATCTTGTAGCTCAGACTGGTCAAGTCCAGGTCGTTGGAGATGTCTTTGACCAGCTCCAGGAAAAACTCTCTCTCGTTGTGCTCTTTCAGGTAGTATTTGTAGTCTACGGCGGTGGAGGGGTACTGGGGGATGTTGACCCGGGACTCCAGCAGGGCGGAGAGGATGTGCGCGGTGGTCGGCGGGAGGGAGCTGGCTTTACGCAGCAGCGCGCGTCTCCTCATGCTGGTCAGGGGCTCCTGGGCTCTGGAGTTGACGTGCTCGTCGTAAGTCCTGTTGGCATTGATGGCTTTAGACCGTGCGAATGTCTTCCGCAGCTCTTTCTGCGACGCTCGCCTCTGTAGCCCGTCTCCTCTGCTCGCCCAGCTGTCTTTCCCGCACGCGCTCGCCGCTTTCTCCGCGTCCGCGCCGGTGGAGTTCGCCGGAGTTTTAGTCGCGTGATGGTTCTTCTGCCACTTTTCCACCATACTTGCCTTGCCTTTCCTGTTTAAATAGTCCTCTAATAATTCCGGGTGCGCGTCTAGAAAACTTTCCACATCGGAGAAGACCATATTTGAGCCTGCCATCGCTGCCGCTACGGTCATCTGCGAATAAAACGAGACGGACCCGTGTTTTGAACGCTCATTTATGTGAGTGCAATCATTCGCAAACTTAAAACAACAGATCCTCCGAGAGAAAATGGGACGAGTTCAGCTTTCGTTCATGTTGTGTCGTCCACGGCCGCATCTGATGCTGAATAACTCGCTCTCGTTCATTCTAAAGCAGCGCCAGTGATGATGATGCGACAGAGCGCTTCGCAGGTGCACCACTGACGTCACGATCACGCATTCCTCCCCTCATCCTCTCCCGAGTCTCTTCATAGCTGGGCTGTTTTAATATAGGGATGCTCATCTTAAGTGACACTGGGAAAGGCAGTCTCAATGGCTTATATACACTTAAACGTGTCTTGGGGGCCCTATAAAAAACATTTGAACCACTATATTATCAATTGAATCCATAAAACCTAAAAAAAAAAAAATGTATATATATAATCTCATATTCAGTTCAAACCTCCACTGTGCTGTATGCGCTATCTGTTCAATTATATTACTAATTCACTTTGTAAGGAATTCCCGATGAAGAGTTGCTGCTCCACCGTCCTCTGGTGGACAAATTGAGTTATGCAGCCGCCAAACGCATGCCCAGTAGGGAGAGGGTTGTAACTGGCTAATTTTTTTTTTTCCAAATAAAAGATTTCCTGTATCATGAATCGATTACATTTTGCTTAAAATCAATGAAAACGCCCCAATTCAAGGTCACCCCAAAAAACTGGAACAACCATAGGCTATATAACAAACGTCACTGCTTATAAGTAAGTAGTACTTCCTAAAACGCTCTAGAGCTGTTTAGAACTTTCTGGAACTTTTTTTAACTTTCTGGAACATTCTAGGACTGTTTAGAACTTTCTGGAATTCTTTTAGTTGTTTCTTTAGGACAATCCAAATTTTGGTATACATATACAGTATATACAGTGCACCCGGAAAGTATTCACAGCGCTTCACTTTTTCCAGTTACAGCCTTGTTCCAAAATGGATTAAATTCATTATTTTTTTCCTCAATTCTACAAACAATACCCCATAATGACAACGTGAAAGAAGTTTGGTTGAAATTCAGTTGACTGGACATGATTTGGGAAGGCACACACCTGTCTATATAAGGTCCCACAGTTAACAGTGCACGTCAGAGCACAAACCAAGCCATGAAATTGAAAGCACAGTGGCCTCCATCATCCGTAAATGGAAGAAGTTTAGAAACACCAGGACTCTTCCTAGAGCTGGCCCGCCTGGCCAAACTGAGCAATCAGGGGAGAAGGGCCTTAGTCAGGGAGGTGACCAAGAACCCGATGGTCACTCTGACAGAGCTCCAGCGTTTCTCTGTGGAGAGAGGAGAACCTTCCAGAAGAACAACCATCTCTGCAGCACTCCAGCAATCAGGCCTGTATGGTAGACTGGCCAGACGACACATGCCAGCCCACCTGGAGTTTGCCATAAGGCATCTGAAGGACTCTCAGACCATGAGAAACACAATTCTGGTCTGATTAAACAAAGATTGAACTCTTTGGTCTGAATGGCAAGCGTCATGTCTGGAGGAAACCAGGCACCGCTCATCACCTGGCCAATACCATCCCTACAGTGAAGCATGGTGGTGGCAGCATCATGCTGTGGGGATGTTTTTCAGTGGCAGGGACTGGGAGACTACTCAGGATCGAGGGAAAGATGAATGCAGAAATGTACAGAGACGTCCTTGATGTAAACCTGCTCCAGAGCGCTCTGGACCTCAGACTGGGGTGAAGGTTCATCTTCCAACAGGACAACGACCCCTAAGCACACAGCCAAGATAACAAAGGAGTGGCTACGGGACAACTCTGTGAATGTCCTTGAGTGGCCCAGCCAGAGCCCAGACCTGAACCCGGACCGACGCTCCCCGTCCAACCTGATGGAGCTTGAGAGGTCCTGCAAAGAAGAATGGGAGAAACTGCCCAAAAATAGGTGTGCCAAGCTTGTAGCATCATACTCAAAAAGACTTGAGGCTGTAATTTGTGACAAAGGTGCTTCAACAAAGTATTGAACAAAGGCTGTGAATATGTACATGTGTTTTGTTTTTTTGCAAAAATTTCAAACCAACTTCTTTCACGTTGTCATTATGGGGTATTGTTTGTAGAACTGAGGAAAAAAAGGGCTGTGACATAAATGTGGAAAAAGTGAAGCGCTGTGAATACTTTCCAGATGCACGGTATGAGAGAGAGAGAGAGAGAGAGAGAGAGAGAGAGAGAGAGAGAGAGAGAGAGAGAGAGAGAGAGAGAGAGAGAGAGAGAGAGAGAGAGAGAGAGAGAGAGAGAGAGAGAGAGAGAGAGAGAGAGAGAGAGAGAGAGAGACAGAGAGAGACAGAGAGAGAGACAGAGAGAGAGAGAGAGAGAGAGAGAGAGAGAGAGAGAGAGAGAGAGAGAGAAAGAGAGAGAGAGAGAGAGAGAGAGAGAGAGAGAGAGAGAGAGAGAGAGAGAGAGAGAGAGAGAGAGAGAGAGAGAGAGAGAGAGAGAGAGAGAGAGAAGAGAGAGAGACAAGAGAGAGAGAGAGAGAGAGAGACAGAGAGAGAGAGAGACAGAGAGAGAGAGAGAGAGAGAGAGAGAGAGAGAGAGAGAGACAGAGAGAGAGAGAGAGAGAGAGAGAGAGAGAGAGAGAGACAAGAGAGAGAGAGAGAGAGACAAGAGAGAGAGAGAGAGACAGAGAGAGACAGAGAGAGACAGAGAGACAGAGAGAGAGAGAGAGAGAGAGAGAGAGAGAGAGAGAGAGAGAGAGAGAGAGAGAGAGAGAGAGAGAGAGAGAGAGAGAGAGAGAGAGAGAGAGAGAGAGAGAGAGAGAGAGACAGAGAGACAGAGAGAGAGAGAGAGAGAGACAGAGAGAGAGAGAGAGAGAGAGAGAGAGAGAGAGAGAGACAGAGAGAGAGAGAGAGAGAGAGAGAGAGAGAGAGAGAGAGACAGAGAGAGAGAGAGAGAGAGAGAGAGAGAGAGAGAGAGAGAGAGAGAGAGAGAGAGAGAGAGAGAGAGAGAGAGAGAGAGAGAGAGAGAGAGAGAGAGAGAGAGAGAGAGAGAGAGAGAGAGAGAGAGAGAGAGAGAGAGAGAGAGAGAGAGAGAGAGAGAGAGAGAGAGAGAGAGAGAGAGAGAGAGAGAGAGAGACAGAGAGAGAGAGAGAGAGAGAGAGAGAGAGAGAGAGAGAGAGAGAGAGAGTGA
The DNA here is from genome assembly GCA_018749465.1 of Paracanthobrama guichenoti. Taxonomy (NCBI): domain Eukaryota; kingdom Metazoa; phylum Chordata; class Actinopteri; order Cypriniformes; family Gobionidae; genus Paracanthobrama; species Paracanthobrama guichenoti. The sequence continues at coordinate 11,294,081 of CM031951.1, forward strand.
GTGAGTGAGCGAGAGAGAGAGAGCTTTATGAGCAAACAACTCAACTTGATAGCAATATATAATATCGCACAAGATACTACCTTACAGAAGAACAAGCCTATCTGGACCAATAATCTAGTGAGATTTCAGCAGTCACACATAAGCAGAGGAAGTGTGCCTTTAGAAGAATCTTCACTAGAAGAAAAGTGCTGAATGCCACTCCAAATGCAAATGATTGGACGGTACTGGTTTCTTGAAGCAAAAATCGAAGGAAAAAAGGAGCGAATAGTGGAAATTTCCATAGGATATGTACCGAAAACGTTTAAGTTGGCTATTATCAAACCACTTATTAAAAAACCTCAACTTGATCCTACAGAATTAGTCAATTATAGGCCGATCTCAAATCTACCTTTCCTGTCAAAAATACTGGAAAAGGCAGTGTCTTCACAATTATGTTCCTTTTTAGAAAGAAATGGTATCTGTGAGGATTTCCAGTCAGGATTTAGACCGTATCATAGTACTGAGACTGCTCTCATCAGAGTTACAAATGATTTACTCTTATCATCCGATCGTGGTTGTATTTCTCTATTAGCGTTACTCGATCTTAGCGCTGCATTCGATACTATCGACCACAACATTCTTTTGAATAGACTCGAAAATTATGTTGCCATTAGTGGAACTGCATTGGCATGGCTTAAATCATACTTATCTGACCGTTATCAGTTTGTAGCAGTAAATGAAGAGATGTCACACCGATCACAAGTTCAGTATGGAGTACCGCAGGGCTCGGTGCTAGGACCGTTGCTCTTCACCCTGTACATGCTACCAGTGGGAGATATCATTAGGAAGCATGGCATTAGTTTTCACTGTTATGCTGACGATACTCAGCTCTATATTTCTTCACGCCTGATGAAACTTACCAATTCACAAGATTAACGGAATGCATAGCTGATATAAAACATTGGATGTCTAGTAATTTCCTGCAACTTAATTCAGAAAAAACTGAATTTTTAATTATTGGACAAAAAAAACTCTGCAAGTAGTAACCTAGAATACTGTCTAACACTCGATGGCTGCTCTGTCAAGTCCTCGTCGTCAGTTAGGAACCTGGGTGTGCTCTTTGATACCAATCTTTCATTTGAAAGCCACGTTTCTAACATCTGTAAAACTGCATTCTACCATCTTAAAAATATATCTAAATTACGGCACATCCTTTCGATGCAAAATGCTGAACAGTTAATTCATGCGTTCATGATCTCAAGGCTAGATTATTGTAATGCTTTACTGGGTGGTTGCCCTGCTCACTTAATAAACAAACTCCAGCTGGTCCAAAACGCAGCAGCTCGAGCTCTTACTAGAACAAGGAAGTATGACCATATTAGCCCGGTTCTGTCAACACTTCATTGGCTCCCTATTAAACATCGAATAAATTTTAAAATCTTGCTTATTACTTACAAAGCACTAAATGGTTTAGCTCCCCAGTATTTGAGCGAACTCTTAACGCATTATACTCCATCACGTCTATTGCGGTCTCAAAACTCTGGCCAGTTGATAATACCTAGAATATCAAAATCAACTGCAGGCGGTCGATCCTTTTCCTATTTAGCGCCTAAACTTTGGAACAGTCTTCCTAGCATTGTTCGGGAAGCAGACACACTCTGTCAGTTTAAATCTAGACTAAAGACGCATCTCTTTACTATGGCTTACACATAAAACATTATCAATTTCTATTACTCAAATCAGTAAATGATTGTCAGGCTGCATTAACTAGGTCAGCCGGAACGGGAACACTTCCCATAACACCTGATGTACTCGTTACATCATAAGAAGAATGGCATCTACGCTAATGTTAGTCTCTCTGTTTATACCGAGGTTTACTGCAGTCAGCCAGATCCAGGCCGTATCCAGATCAGATGGTGGACCAGCGCCTGGACATGACCAACGCGTCCCTGAAGTGTCTGCAGAGAACATGTTAAATAAACTCCCCCCGTAAATGCTGCATCGACACGACATCCTCATTAAACCCGTCTTGCGTGACGACTCCAATCTCTCGAATAATCTAACAAATATCTATTTGCCTAATATGAATTAAGACCTGCTATGTTGCCAGAATTATAATCATACACTGTTTGTTCGTCGGCCAGAGGAGAACTGGCACCCGACTGAGCCTGGTTTCTCCCAAGGTTTTTTCTCCATTCTGACCCTGAAGGAGTTTTGGTTCCTTGCCACCGTTGCCTCTGGCTTTTGGCTTGCTCAGTTGGGGACACCTAAATTTCTTCTATATTACCGATCTGCCCGCATTGATGCTATATGATACTTGAAATTAGCTGGATAACATCACCGTTTCACCAGAACGGCTGTACAAATTCTGTTGCATTATTTTACTTTTAACAATGTGAAGCTGCTTTGAAACAATTGGACTTGTTAAAAGCGCTATATAAATAAAGGTGATTTGATTTGATTTGATTTGATTTGATAGAAGTGGAAAACTGGAAAATTCAATTTATTCTTAAATAATTTTGTGACTTCTATGGACTGTTCAAAACACTTCTATAAAGTTTTAGGAAGTGCTACTTATGAGCAGTAGCATTTGTTATATGGTTGTTTTTATCCGGGGTGACCTTTTTTAAACTTATTAGGTTGTTTTTACATAGTTTTTAAGCAAAAGTTCATTGATTTATGATACAGGACATTTTTTATTTGCAAAAAAAAAAAAAAATCAAAAGGTTATAACCATAATGACCACATCCTTGAAACGTTGTCATTTTCTGACAAAGAGTTGAGGGGGTTCCTCGGACCCCCATGCACTGATCTCTCAGACATTAATGTAAGGGCACACATACGGAGTTCATAAACGAACTCAACTTGCAGTGTTATGGGGATAAATATTCAGTGATAGCGATTGGCTGTCACTAAAATAAATCTTTTCCCGTTTCCTGTCAATAAAAGAAAATCTGGAAAACACATAAAACACACAGGCTGAGTTATTAATGTTTTTTAATAAATCCATAAACATGCAATTATAACTGCCGCGTTGTTAGGCCTTGGCTAAAATCCATTTTATCACAGGCTTCCTAGTGCTCTGAGATGTGTGAGTTTGACAGTGTCAGATTTAGCCTACTTAACCTGTTGATATATCCTGATTCATGTTGGGTGAGTAGAGCGTGTGGCCTCTAACATGACATTTCATCCCCAATGTTATGTGTTCTAATGAGCATTTCACGTCTCTTGTGGATAAAGCAATTTTATCTCACTTAAACACTAGTCCACAAAGTACAGGACACTTGCATGTGATAGTATTGAATACACAATTCTCTTTATCCTTATTGCTGATTTTTAATCACAAAATGGGTTTCTGTGGCTAGATTTGGTTGTTACCTATAAAAGGTGTAGAGTAAGAATGGAAGAGGGTTACACCTGCTGCCAATCATGTTGGGTTGCTTGTGGATTTCAATAAATCTTTAAGAATTGAGAACTTTCTTGTCCTCATGCTTACCAGGATTTAAACACAGCAATTACCATATATTCCTGTACACCACAAGATGGGGACATTGCTTTGTTTGGATCAAAAAGAGTAAGCGCGTGATGTGTTGATAGTGATATCTTATGTCTTTGGTTCACTGCAGCTTTTAAGGAGAAAATACTCAGCAACGATGTTGACTTTTGAATATGCACGATTTGTCTTAAAGCATATTAAAAACACCACATAGACATATAACCAACATTGAAAACGTACACAATTTATACAATACAATTAAAATGTCTTGGGGACCTATAAAACCATGTTATATATTATCGATTGAATCCATAAAGCCTACATTTTTTTATAATATATACATTTTTACAGTAGGCTAATAATGTTACATTTTCTCTCTCATATTTTGTGATGTCAAACGAAAGGCAAGCATAATAACTAAACACAGAATTTATAATCTAATAGGGGAGATGAGTTGACAGTCAGCTAACGTCATATAACACTCTCAAATATTTGAATATATCTATGGTTAACCATGGTTTATAATGCTTTTACAACTGCTGTGTTTGTTTAAGAGCTGTGGGAACATTGACAAGCAGCACATGCAGTACGTAGCACACCACCGGCCTTGAAAACTGAAAAGGTTGTGAGGGATAGACTGAGCTCACTCACCGCATCTGCACTACACTTCCCATAATCCTCTCTGCTCACCACCTGCACACACTCACTCACAATTACCAGAGTACTGACTCGCTGCACCTGCACTACACTTCCCATAATCCTCTCTGCTCACCACCTGCACACACTCACTCACAATTACCAGAGTACTGACTCGCTGCACCTGCACTACACTTCCCATAATCCTCTCTGCTCACCACCTGCACACACTCACTCACAATTACCAGAGTACTGACTCGCTGCACCTGCACTACACTTCCCATAATCCTCTCTGCTCACCACCTGCACACACTCACTCACAATTACCAGAGTACTGACTCGCTGCACCTGCACTACACTTCCCATAATCCTCTCTGCTCACCACCTGCACACACTCACTCACAATTACCAGAGTACTGACTCGCTGCACCTGCACTACACTTCCCATAATCCTCTCTGCTCACCACCTGCACACACTCACTCACAATTACCAGAGTACTGACTCGCTGCACCTGCACTACACTTCCCATAATCCTCTCTGCTCACCACCTGCACACACTCACTCACAATTACCAGAGTACTGACTCGCTGCACCTGCACGTCATCATAGACTCACCCTTTAAGCTTGGTACATACTCCACAAGAACAAAGAAATTTTTTTCGTTTTCTCGAGGTGGCAAGAACAAGAACAAAGTTCATCTGGCCAGGACATTCCATACTTCACGAGAAAAGCAGGTGCCGAACATGTCCATTTCTCTGCATTAACCCCGCCCCCTTAAAATTTCTGACCAATCACATAATAGTTCTCGGACACCCACGAGAAAAAAAGTTATGCTCAGAATGATGGCTGCGTCCGAAAACTTGCGTCGGACAGACTTCTGAGGCGGTGTAACAGTTTAATGACCTGCAGGAAAATAGAGAGCGCTTTGGTGAGAACTAAACAAATATTTAATTACTACATTAGTAATTTCTCGCTAGAAATGACATCAGAAGTGGAAAGTGTTGGTTAAAAACTTGCATTTACACAAAAAACTGACCAACAAACGCAACTTTCGGACGCCATCTTTTTTTTTATTGCTCAACTGTCACAGAATGGACCGCACAGGATTGTGGGATATCAAAAGCAGCGAAGGATGCATGTATGCTGCCTTCAAAAGTCCATCGGTTAAGGGCTCTCAGGAGGCAGGAAGTGAAGCTAACACTGGATTCGGACGTGCCTTGATGCCTTCCTGCCTTGAAATGTGTCCTCCGAAGGCAGCATTTTGCAGGTTTCGGACGCAGACGATGTGTCGAGAATAAAATGACGGCAGCTGATCAGAGTGTGGCTCCAGGTGTCTTCAATATTCAACCTTTCACAATAGATACTGAATTTGGGATTTTCCTTAGTTGTCAGTTATAATCATCAAAATGAAAAGAAATAAACATTTGAAATATATCAGTCTGTGTGCAATGAATGAATATAATATACAAGCTTCACTTTGTGAATGGAATTAGTGAAATAACTTTCTGATGATATTCTAATGATATGACCAGCACCTGTGTGTTAAATTATTATGGGATCTCCTTCAATGCTTTCAGAATCTTTACTTTTTAAAATTATTTTGTTTCTATATTTTTCAGATATATTTCTATATTAACATATTTTAATGACAGCATATTTACTGATAAAAATTGATGATTTTATTCATCAAAATAAACAGAAAATAGTTCAAACTTTGCTAAAGTGATTGTTTTGGACATGTATTAACTTAGACATTATTACAAACATATTATTTTAGCTGAAGTGTTTGTATTAATACTGTGTGCCGTGTGGGGTAAAAGGCCCCCCTCGACACCCCATACATTTTTAAGATTTTTAAATAAAATAAACCACTTTTATTTTTCACACAAAATCTGTTGCTTCATAAATGTTCAATACAAACATACATATTTCTGTGTATCATACATTATAGGAGTAGTGAAAAGCAAATTTTTCTTGAGGTGTGCCTTTAGCCCCGTTATACCATATCCTACCAGGAGCAAATAAAGGAATGTCTTCACATTATCACCTTCAGCAGATTCACCACCCAAATGGCTAAGCCAAGGCAGCAAAAAGCTGAAAACTATTTGGGCACTCGACTAGTACAAAAGAAAGGGAAGGTATTCCCAAGTTTCAGTTTCATGCAGCAATACAATACATGCAAAGACAAAAAAAGAACAAAACCAAACCAAGACAAAACAGCAGCTTAGCCCATGTCCTGCATTCTCTTGTAAACACACAAACACACACACACACACACACACACACACACTCATATTATATTTAACACTGAATGTGAGCAGACTAACACCAACCTATAAACAGCATTAACCATATCACATTGCATTTACAATAAAACATGTTACGCAAGAGGATTACATAATATTAAACCATCACGAAAAAGCATAGAGCTGCCAACTCTCTTACGTTTGTTCCCACTCACTAGTAATGTTCATTTTTCTAGTGAGTGAGATGTTGGTCTGATGCCAGCTATTGATTTAAGCTCACTCTGAACAGCCTTTGAATAGGCTTGTTTGAGGCATTCGGTGAAAGTTGGTTCACACTGAGCACATATGACCCAAGTGAGAGAGACGGAAGTTGATTTTTAACAGCTTTAGACAACATGCATGGGAGAAATGCTTTTGTTTTTGAAATGTTTTGGATTTACCTCAAATGCTTCAGCATAGCAGGTAAGTGAAACATTTATGTTAGATACTTTCCAGCGGATATGTATATGTTAACTCACTCTTTTTCTATTAATTTGGCAGGTGTTAAGATTATTGGTCATGAGACAACAGTCATGAAAGGAGGAAATGCCACTTTGTTTTGCCATCTGACTGAGACAGAGGAGAATTTAACTCGTATCATCTGGCAGAAACAGACGAGAGAAAACCCTGAACCAGAAAACTTCTTTATCATCCACAAAGATGGGGGAACTGAGCACACAAATGGTTTACAGGACAAGGTCAAATTTATTGGGAACATTAATGAGAAGAACGGATCGATTCAGCTGCTGGGAATGTCGCTCCTGGATGATGGGATCTACACTTGCATCTTCAACACATTTCCTACAGGACAAATTCTGACAGACATCAATGTCACAGTACATGGTAAGACTGAATGTTATGATTCACTTTGAATTAAAGTTCAACCAAAAATGACAAATCTGTCATAATTTATTAACCCATGTAGTGTACCTGTGTGACTCTCTTTCTTTCATAAAATACACTATTGATTGGGGGCTGAAGCTTTCAAGCTTTAAAAAGCACCAGTATAATTTTTCTATTTATATGAATATAATAAAATGTATATTTTTATTTATATCAAGTTTATATGACTCATATTCCATACAGGTTTGGAAAAACATAAAGGGGCAGTAACATGATGACAGGATTTTTAGTTTTGGATGAACTACTGACAGTAATTTAAACTTTTTATGAATAGATTCCTCTCACCAACATGTTATGTGTAAAGCAACACTTGTGAAAGCTTGTGAAAACTTTTTTCCTGTATTTTCCGGTAAGTTCCTCATGTAACTCTATCATATGGTTTTAAAAAAATTGGAATATCGCAAACGAGTCGTATAAATCACTGCTACAATATTTTAATGGTGCTTTTGTGTCCTTTTTTGAAACTTAAAAGCTTCAGTCCACAAAAAAAAAAAAAAATTGTATATAAAACATGAAGGGGGAGTAACATGATGACAGGATTTTCAATTTTTGGATGTATGTTTCATGAGTATATTTCCTCTCACACACATGGTGAAATGGTAGTGCTTGTAGTTATAGGGATACTTAATATATCAGGGACATATTTGCTAATTTGTTAAAAGGGGTCATGAACTGCATTATTTTATTGTTTTATAATGTTTCCTGTGGTGCACTTACAATGTTAGTTGATTTTTACATCAAAAATGGTCATCATTTAGAAATAAAAGGCATTTATTTCTACCGTGACTTTAGCCTCTGCTCTGAACGCTCTGTTTGAAGGGGCGTGTCTGCTGTGAGACTTCAGTGTAAACGCCCACTGCTGTGATTGGTTGCTGTGAGACTTCAGTGTAAACGCCCACTGCTGCGATTGGCTGCTGTGAGACTTCAGTGTAAACGCCCACTGCTGCGATTGGCTGCTGTGAGACTTCAGTGTAAAAGCCCACTGCTGTGACTGGCTGCTGAGAGACTTCAGTGTAAACGCCCACTGCTGTGATTGGCTGCTGTGAGACTTCAGTGTAAACGCCCACTGCTGCGATTGGCTGCTGTGAGACTTCAGTGTAAAAGCCCACTGCTGTGATTGGCTGCTGTGAGACTTCAGTGTAAACGCCCACTGCTGTGATTGGTTGCTGTGAGACTTCAGTGTAAACGCCCACTGCTGCGATTGGCTGCTGTGAGACTTCAGTGTAAATGCCCACTGCTGCGATTGGTTGCTGTGAGACTTCAGTGTAAGCGCCCACTGCTGTGATTGGCTAACATTTTGCATATGAAATCACTAAGTATTATAAAGGAGCGTTCTTTGAACGCTTTCTATATATAATTTATTCACAGTTTAAATAACAGATTATTTTTATCCTACTAAAAGAAACCATGTGAAGTTGAGCGTTTAGTCACTGGTTTGATTTACTGACACAAAGACAAAGAACATCTGACTGTACATGGATCATTATATCAGAAATCACTGGTCTCAGATCAGGCATTAGAATTAACACTCGAATTAACCGAATTACTCACATGTTGTGGCATTACTGTCAAGGCCATATGGTAAAAGTCTGTTTGCAAAGCCTGCGCTAAAATTGTGACTGATTTACCACAGTAATTTCACTGATAATCCACAGTGAAATGTAGCGAATACAAATAAATTATGCTCGACTGAAACATTCACATTGTTGAAAATAAATAAGCACGTTCCTAGCATTAGATCCTTTGGAAGGGAATGTTATTTTAGTCCAGTGATCCTGTATCTCTTCTCTCCTCGTCATCTCACTAACACGCCAGTGGGAGGGGCCAAAGTTGCGATGATGAAGTAGGCGTTGATCTTCTTCTGCAGAGGTGGTCTTCTATCCATCTATTCTGGCCATCTGTTCCACAACGAATCGTTCTCTGGGCTTGGTAACAATAAAAGCTGTTAGAATAATAATAGTAATAACAATAAAAGCTCAAGGAATATTTGGTTTCTTAGTTCATGACCCCTTTATTGATTTTAAATAGGTGAATGTATTTGCCACAAAATGTTTTAGATGTTCCATATTGGTCACGATTCATTTATTGCCATTTTTCTATTCAAATGTAGTTCCTCCTGTGGGGAACGTGACGGGGAGCACACATGTTTCTGATCATTACAACGTTATTTTGGCATCGTGTGTAGCCTCCAATGCACGGCCTGCAGCAGAAGTGCTGTGGAGATTAGGAGCTTTGAATGGCTCACTGAGGACGGAAACCAGCCTCACAGAGCACTCAGATGGTACCGTCTCTGTCGTGACCAACATACATGGTGCACCATCTAAACATTTAAACCAGGAGAAGATCCAGTGCGTGGTAAAACACAGCACACTGACAAAGGAGCTTGAACTCGACTACGTGATGAATGTCCACTGTAAGTAACAGCCTGTATATACAGTAAAAGTCATAAGCTAGCCTATACAAATTAATATAACAGTAACTAGTCAGGGGCATTGCTAGGAGGTCTGGGCCCCGTATATAAAATGTGTTTGTTGGTGGAGGTAGAATGCAGGGGAATATTTGATGACTCTAAAACATTGTAATCATGGTTCTTGGCCTAATAAATGTTTATACTTGGACAGATGTGTAACTTGGGCAGTACAAGACCAAATTTCAAATTTCAATTTTAGCGTCACATGAACAATGTTTATGGTAAGCCAATATTATTATTATTTTCATCATTTTGAATTCTCTTAGATCCTCCAGAATTGGTGGTGATAATCCCTGATGATCCAAAAGAGGCTGAAGAATATCATTGTTTAGTGGATTGTAACCCAACACCGACTAGCTACATCTGGATCAAGTAATGAAGCTCTTAGTTCTTTCACTTTTCAGACACATTTAGAGTTGTGTGGCAAGGAGAATTTTTTTAAGCATACCTGTAGCTGTTTTGCTGCTGCTCTGTTACTTTATTTTTAGCCTAGTTTAGATGATGGATTGCAAACTGATATAAAGTTTAATATATGGGAGTTCTGTAGTACTTAAGACTGGATTTTCATCATGATCTTGATAATGTCATGGACTTGGAAACTGGGGCAAGTGTGGATTTCAGGCGCAGTCATTGTAACATGATTGTGTCGAGGCTTCCGGTCTCATCCTTCTTCCTGTTATTTTAGCTGTACAAAAACTGTTTGTTTTGTGGCGCCAAACGTACTGTGAGGGTCTGTTGGGAACGTTTGGCCGAGACCCCTGTCAGAGAGATCTTCAACTCCCACCTCCGGCGGAGCTTCGACCGGATCCCGAGGGAGTCTGGAGATATTGAGTCCGAATGGACCATGTTCTCCACCTCCATTTTTGACACGGATTCTCTGACGTTTACAGTGGAGGTGAGCAGCTGTTAATCTCAACCGGGGATATCGTCAGACGGTGGAAGGAATACTTAGAGGATCTCCTCAATCCCTCCGATGTGTCTTCCATTGAGGAGGCAGAGGCCGAGGGCTCGGAGGTGGACTCGTCCATCACCTGGGCTGAAGTCACCGAGGTAGTTAAACAGCTCCTCAGTGGCAAGGCACCAGGGGTGGATGAGATCTGCCCTTAGTACCTTAAGTCTCTGGATGTTGTGGGGCTGTCTTGGCTGACACGCCTCTGCAGCATCGCATGGCAGTTGGGGACAGTGCCTTTGGACTGGCAGACCGGGGTGGTGGTCCCTCTTTTCAAGAAGGGGGACCGGAGGGTGTGTTCCAACTATATAGGGGGATCACATTTGCCCTTTGTCACCGGTTCTGTTCATAATTTTTATGGACAGAATTTCTAGGTGCAGCCAGGGGCCGGAGAGCGGCTGGGATGAGAATCAGCACCTCCGAGGCCATGGTTCTCAGTCAGAAAAGGGTGGCTTGCCCGCTTAAGGTTCAAGGAGAATTCCTGCCTCAAGTGGAGGAGTTCAGGTATCTTGGGGTCTTGTTCACGAGTGAGGGAAGGATGGAATGGGAGATCGATAGACAGATCGGTGCAGCTTCTGCAGTAATGCGGTCGATTTACCGGTCGATCTACGTTCCTACTCTCACCTATGCTCATGAGGTGTGGGTCATGACCGAAAGGACAAGATCCCGGATACAGGCAGCTGAAATGGGTTTTCTCCGCAGGGTGGCTGCGCACTCCCTTAGAGATAGGGTGAGAAGCTCAGTCACTCGGGAGGTGCTCAGAGTAGAGCCGTTGCTCCTCCACATCGAGATGAGCCAGTTGAGGTGGCTCGGGCATCTCTTTTGGATGTCTTCTGGACGCCTTCCCGGGGAGGTTCAGAGTTTGGGGCTTCGCTACTATAGCAGGCTCAGAGTTTGGGGCATGGCTACTGTAACAGGCGGAGAGTATGGGGTGTGGCTACTGTAACGGGAGAGTTTGGGGCTTGGCTACTGTAGCAGGCTCAGAGTTTGGGGCGTGGCTACTGTAACAGGCAGCGAGTTTGGGGTGTGGCTACTGTAACAGGTGGAGAGTTTGGGACATGGCTACTGAAGCAGGTGGAGAGTTTGGGGCGTGGCTACTGAAGCAGGCGGAAGTGTTTGTGGTGTGGCTACTGTAGCAGGGAAGAGTTCGGGGCGTGGCTACTGTAGCAGGCTGAAAGTTTGGGGCATGGCTACTTTAGCAGGCAGAGTGTTTAGGGCGTGGCTACTGTAGCAGGTGGAGAGTTTGCAGCGTGGCTACTGTCGCAGGGGCGAGTTTGGGGCGTGGTTACTGTAGCACGGGAAGATTTTGGGTGTGACTACTGTAGCAGGGGAGATTTTGGGGCGTGGCTACTGTAGCAGGGGAGATTTTGGGGCATGACTACTGTAGCAGGTGGAGAGTTTGGGGCGTGGCTACTGTAGCAGGGGTGAGTTTGGGGCGTGGCTACTGTAGCAGGAGAGATTTTGGGGCATGACTACTGTAGCAGGGGTGAGTTTGGGGCATGGCTAATGTAGCAGGGGAGATTTTGGGGCGTGGCTACTGTAGCAGGGGTGAGTTTGGGGCGTGGCTACTGTAGCAAGGGCAAGTTTGGGGTGTGGCTACTGTAGCCAGGATTACAGGATTCCTAGAGCTCTTTAGGGATGCTTTAGGATTGTTTCCCAATAATGTATACAATGCAACATTATTTGTTTTCCAATAATGAAAGAAATTCCCTTGGGAATTAATCAACTAAATTAATTAACTTGTTATATTTAATTATAAATATTTGGATCAGTTAACTGAATTAAATGCATATAAATGAATTAATATTACAATCAAACAATCTGTTCATATGTACAGTGTATAATGTGTATAAGTATTACAATGCAACTTGAAATACAATCCATGTACATTCTTCTCTGAGGTGAATATATCTAAATAGGAAAACAGCCTGTGTATAATGTATGTTCCTGGAACTACATCCCTATCAACAAAACAGATTTTAGGTTAGGTTTATGGCTATTGTTAGGTCAGAGTCAGGGGCTTTTACAACCTAATTTCCATCTGATTTTAGTAGTATAGGTTATGGTTAGGTGTAGGGTTCAGGTTTGGAGTGGGAATGCCAACCAAGATGTTAATCCAAGAACATCTTGCTTTGCTAAATCACAGTAGCTTTATTTCAATACTGAGTTCTACTTTAACCAAGGAAAGAGGAAATAAGAGTGCAATGTGTCAGTCCTGTAGGCTACACAAAACTATGTGCAATTTCAAATTTCCAGATTATTGCCTTTGATACTTTCTTATATATCAGTTTCCCTCATGTGTCTTTGTTAACAGAGTGAATGGAAGTACTCCGCATTCTGAAGGCAATAAACTTTTCATCCCAACATCGTCCTCTGATGTTAATGGTGTATACATCTGCACAGCATCAAACGAGTATGGAAGTGCGTCAGGTGTGCTTTATGTGGATAACACTGGTGAGTCCTTTAAAATCTTTATATTTTAAAACAGTTATGTTCAGTTGTTTTTTATGTTTATTTTATTCATATTATTCTTCTGTTCTATGTCATTCTAGTCTGTTCTTTACATGAACATATTTAGCACATGCTTTTATACAAAGCGACTTACAATTGAGGAACACAAGCAAAATTTAAATATGTAATCTGACACTCTTTTTATTGATCCCCTATTCCATGTTTTGTAGGATCCGTTGATGTCTGTTGGGATCATTTTGGTTTTATCTTCAACTGTGGCATCCTGGGGATTACTGTGGTTTTCATAGTGTGCTACTACAATATTTAATTTTTTGAAAATCTCTCATGTTTTATTCAGTTTTCATATGTGAACTACAGTGGTGGTCAGACGAATATGATCAAAGAAAAATAAATCTGCATTGTTTATCCTTTTGATTTTTTCATAAAGAAATTTGCTAAATTATAACCTTTCATTGAAGTAAAAGAATTAAAAGTGGGGGTAAATCACATTATTAAATAAATGCTTTTCTCCAAAACACGTTGGCCACAATTATTAACACCCTTTTATTAAATACTATTTGCCAAGATAACAGCTCTGAGTCTTCTCCTATAATGCCTGATGAGTTTGGAGATCAGAGATCATTCCTCCATACAGAATCTCTCCAGATCCTTCAGATTCTCTTCAGTTCAGACACTCATTCTCTGTAGGGTTCAGGTCAGGGGACTGGGACGGTCATGGCAGAAGCTTCATTTTATGGTCAGACACACATTTGTGTGTTGATTTTGATGTTTGTTTTGGATCGTTGTCCTGATGGAAGATCCAACCGAGGCCCATTATAAGATTTCTAGCAGAGGCCGTCAGGTTTAGAGTTTTTATCTGTTGGTATTTGCTAGAATCCATGATACCATGTGTCTGAACAAGATGTCCCACACCTCCAGCAAAAAAATAGACCACAACATTAAAGATCCAGCAGTTTATTTAACCGTGGAGCGTGGGGGACTTCTGATCCCTGTTTGCACCAAACACATCTGGTGGGATCGCTGCCAAAAAGCTCTTTGTATAGTGTCATCTAGTTCCAGTCGTATCTGAATATGCTGGAGTTTGTTTTTGGATTTTTCTTGAAACCCTCCCAAACAACATGTGGTGATGTAGGGGCTGTTTGATGTTTTTTTAGGGTTTCTGACCCCAAGACTCAACCGATCTCTGTGATTCTCCAGCTGTGAGTCCACTCAAACTCTGCATTAGGGCAATACAGACACATCCTCTTCCAGGCAGATTCATAACATCTGCATGGTTGATTGAACTTCTTAATTATTGCCCTGATGGTGGAAATGGGGATTTTCGGTGCTTTAGCTGTTTTCCTACAGACACTATCTATTCTGTGAAGCTCAACACTCTTTTGCTGCACATCAGAACTATATTCTGTGCTTTTACTCATTGTGATGATGATTATGAATTTGGCCTTTGTGTTCCTCATATTTATAATCCTGTGGAACAGGAAGTCATGGCTGGACAGTTTCATGCTCCTAGTCACTAAAAAAGTAAATGTTAATGGGAATATACTTCAGAGATATTTTACTCATAAGAATTTCTAGGGGTACCAATAATTATGGTATGATTTCTTTTACTTCAATGAAAGGTTAGTTTCATTAACCTTTTTTTTTTTTTTTTTTTTTTTTTGAGAAAATTTTGAATGAAAGCTCAAAAGGTTAAACAATCTTTGATCATATTTATCAGGGTTGCCAATAATTCTGACCATAACTGTACAAAGAGTTAATCTGCAAAAATTAATCATATTATGCAATTCTCTATTCTCGCATGCATGGGAAAAGTGGAAAGAAAAGGAGCTGTCCTAACAGGATCTCATAGACTCTATCTATAGGGTCTTCAGATCATAGGGCTTCAGTTTCATAACTCTCTTGAGGGGAAACAACAATGGTACTGAACTTCACAAACAAACATCCATCCACAGAACATCCACACAAACAAACTTTCCATTCTGTGAACGTGTTTTTTTCTCTCTGTTCCCTTCTCGCGCTGTTTTGTTTTGTCTAGTGTTTCGTCTCTTCTCTTCTCTGACTGCTGCTCTGCTGGACTCTTGAAAATACTGAAATGGAATTGATTAAGTCAATCAGCCAATCGACAAGATTTTCTCACTAAGGAAGGGTGCTCGGGAGAACCCACCTGCCCGGACGGGACCTTTGCCGCAGGGTGCGTGAGAATGTAACAACAACTGGCAAGTCCTGTGCCTGGAGGCTCTGTCCGTGGAGGATGCGGAAAGATTTATACATGATTGATTATTGATGGCGGGGTTCCTATTCTTTGGCTTTGGGATTGCCCTGACCTATCGGAAGATTTGTGCATGGCAAAAGCCGCTGTCTGTGGAAAAAGACAGTCCAATAACGCACACAAGGAAAGTGCTCAAGTAAATGCGTAATGTCTCTTCATGTTGAATGATAAAGAAGATCATTTGTAATCTAATCAACTAGCCCAACATGTCTAAAAATAATATCTCCCTTCATAGAACTGAACTCGAAAACATTTCAACACAATCTCAGACTCAGCACCATACACAACCTACCCGATCCACCCCCTCCAACCGTCTGCCTGTTTATCTATCTCTCCTCCCACTCCATACAAAAATCCCATCACGTGACCACGTGTAATCAAAGTCATGTTTATGTCTATGCAAATGTTTTGTTGTGTTTGCTATATTAGAATTCTTGTATTTCGCCTGAAGGAGAATGATTATACTGAAGGATACATGTGTAATGACACACTTCAACTTCAAGTAATGGCTGCTGGAAATGAATCTTACAACATGTAGTTTTCTCAACTAGAAAGAGAAGAATCTTATTTAAAAATAAATAACTAAATAAATAAATGAAACAGAGTGTCTATTCACACCAAGTGCAAATAGTGTGCCTTGTTGGCAAGTGCTATTCGAAGTTGAAGTTTATTTGTCATTACACATGTACAAGTACAGTGTAACGAAATGAAGTTTGGAGCAAGCCTCCGGGCCGCAGCCGATTATTCAGGTGCCGCCCCACGCTCTCCAGAAATACAAGAATGCAATTTAGCAAGCATTACATAGCAAACACAACAAAACATAAACATAAACATAAACATGACACAGTACACGTGGTCACGTGGTGGGATTTTTTGTATGGAGTGGGAGAGGAGATAGATAACAGACAGGCAGACGGTTGGAGGGGGGAGGGAATAAGGTCGGGTGTGTATGGTGCGAGTGAGTCTGAGATTGTGTTGTGTGAGAATGTTAGCCATAACTTCAGATGTTTTCGAGTTCAGTTCTATGGTTTGTCCTTGAAGGGAGATAAGGCAGTGCACAGGGAAAGAGAGCAGACCAGTTGTCAGGCTGAAATCCCAACCGAGAGATAGGGACAAGTGAGGTTTGTTGGGCTAGTTGATTAGGTCAGGCAAATACAATTTATTATTTTTTAATCCATTTGATGATCTTCGGTAATTTGTCCGGATCATAATCAATCAATCAGATCTGGTCCTCAGCATTCGCGTCCGGTCTGTGCAGTTTCCCTAGACATTACGTTTCACTATTCACACTTGCTTCGCCTAACAATGCCTGGTTGGGCCAAAAAAGATTTAAAAAGACATGTGTTTCATTGTGTTCAGTGGAGTAGTCAGTAAAGCATAAGGCTTAAGCATATTGGTTTTGACGCGATCGACCCGGGTTCGAATCCGCCTTTTGCCGATCTCGCTCTTCTCCCTTTTCCCATCTCATATCACATCGGAAAGGCATTCACTTTCAATAAAAAGGAAGAAAATGTTTAATAATAATAAAAGCATTTATTGGGTAGGGTTAGGGGTCGGTGTACGGACGACTTTTATTGTCCCATTAAGGCGGCATCCATTTAATAATTTTAATAAATATAATAATTTACACACTATGTTATTATTGCATCCTGTTATTGCACAACAATGGTACAAATAGTATGTATCTGTCAAAATAAAGTATAAATTGCATGTAATTATTTACACATATTGCAAAGAACTGCTACTTTTACATGGTGTAAATGATCACTATTTTCACTTATTGTAAATATCATCTATCGCTAAGAAAATATGTCATTTACACTTGGTGCAAATAGCCACTGCCATAAATAAATACTGATGTCAAACTTTTGAACAGTAGTGTAAACCTATAGCAGACTATTCAGATCATTAGGATCCAGTCAGTTGAAAGTGCCAAATTTATTTATTTATTATTTACAGGTATCTTTTACTACTGAGTATTTTAAATCACTTTTATGTAAAGCACTTTGAATACCATTGTGTGTGAAATGCTACTAAAATATTTAAATTGATAATTTTAAGTGAAATGTATGAATTAGCTTACTCAAATATTTGAAGAGTAGGGGTGTGATGAGATCTCGCGAGACTAAAATGTGATAAAATTTCTTGTTGAGGTGAAAAGCTGTCTCGCGTCATATTGTCATGACGGAGTGTGAGGGTGAAGTTAGGGTAACTAACTGCGTCCTAATTCGCCTACTTATACTACGAGCTAAAAGTATGTACTCTTTTTGTGAAGAAAGTACATACTTTTGAGTGTGTAGCAGAAGAGTAGGCTATGCAAGCTTTCGGACATAATACATCTTTAACGGATTTAGTTGTGTGCATCCTGTCACTGTTTAAACTGCCCTGTCAATCATCGTCACAGTCAAAATCCTCCACATTCCATTTAATTTCCTACCGTATCGGAGAGAAATGTAGTAGCACATTGATCTGTCATTCGTGGCTCTTTAATGCAGAGACTCTCCTCATAGTTTAAATATAATGATGCATTTAAAAGTTAATGGCCAACTGTATCATTACGAAAATTCTCAGTGCTGCTGCAGATGAAATATAATGTGGATAACATTAAATAAATATCTTTTCGGCAGGTTAAATACTGATAATTGATCACTCAAGCCCCTTAATCTAATGCCGCGTTCCAGGCAACCCGTAAACCGTGTTTTTCCAACCTTCTACACGTGAAAGTGCGCTGGAATGGCAGTCAAACCCATGACTTCCCACCTGTGAACTCGTACTAGATCGATGTACTCCCAGTTACGAGCTCTGACGTCACATAGCCCGCGAAACAACAATGGCAGCCCCTACGGGTGCGGTGTTTATGGAAGTCGTAAATTAAAAACCAAATCGTTTATTAAAATAAGGTATTGCTCTAACGTTATTTATCCGCAAATGTTATGCATTATCAGCAGCTTTTGTAGCATTACCTAGTTTTCAGTCCATTGAATGCAAGAATAAATTTGTACCAAATACGTTTCCAAATATACAAATAACGTAAAATAAAAGGTATAACAGCTTCTCTTGCCTTATGCGCTGTTTTTTCGCCTCCGTTTCCCTCAGATAAGCAAGGAGTAAGCACCTTTGGTGATAGAAATGATTGTAAATGAGCATAAGCCCCGTACGGTCCGCCATGCTGTGTGTACATCTAGCTACCAAAACAGGCAGTTTGGCGTGACTTTGCCTGGAACGCTACAAAGTCGTGAGTCGTGGTTTGTAACTTACGGGGTCAAAAACTTGCCTGGAACACAGCATACATCTCTCTACTTAACCGTCGGACTCGCACATCCGTCATGTTTGTAGTCTTTTAACACTTTTTATCCGCGTTTGCATTTCTAATCGAATCGAAGATCGACAGTCACAGGGCCGTGCGGAGGATTCATTGCGAAGTGGGTGTCAGACTTATGTCTATTTTAAAATGCGTGTTCACAGAGTAGGCCTATACACGATCGTGAAAGTAAGCGCGAGCGTGCATTCAAACGCGATTTCAATACGTTAGCCTACTGCTGTTTGAAAGCGACTCCCTGAGGCATGCAATTATCTCTCAATATGAAAGCCATCTCTTAGCTCTGTATCATGCTTGAAGAAAATTTGGTCTCTATTTGCACTTTGAATATTGAGTACTTTGATTATGGTTCAACTTATGGTTGAACTTGGCGCTTTGCTTCATCAGCACAATAACGTCCTTCTCAAATCAGAAACCGTGGGTGGACAATTCAATCCGCGCTGCAGTGAACACACACACTGCCGCTTACAACGGCAGTCTCCTATCGGGGAACATGACTGAATACAGATCGTCCTGCTATGCTCTCCGACGCGCAGTTAAAGCCGCAAAGCTCCATTATAAGGATCGAGTGGAGTCTCATTTCCAACTCAACGACTCCCGGCGCATGTGGCAGGGACTGAGGACCATCAGTGCTTTTGGATCTAAATCCTCTGCAGAGGTGAGAGCTGATCTGTTGCTTGTGAACGAGTTAAACTTTTTCTACGCTCGCTTTGATTGTAGTCGCAGCAGCGCGACTCCGCCAAGTGACGCATCAGTGGGAATTACTCAGAGCAGCAACAACCACGTGATCTCTGTCTCGGAGGATGAAGTTCGGAGAGCACTCAAGCGTGTGGACGTAAGGAAAGCTGCCGGGTCGGATGGTATTTCAGGTCGTGTTCTGCGGTCCTGTGCTGATCAGCTCGCCGGGTTGTTTACATCCATCTTTAATGAGTCCCTCGCTACATCTGTGGTCCCCACCTCCTTCAAAAAATCCACCATCATCCCTGTCCCTAAGAACAGTAAACCCTCTTGCCTAAATGACTATCATCCAGAGGCTCTCACGTCTATAGTCATGAAGGTCTTTGAGAGACTCATTAAAAACACCATTCACTCCTTCATTCCTGACACTTTGGACCCTCTTCAGTTTGCCTATCGTCCCAATAGCTCGACTGAAGATGCCATCTCTCATGTCCTCCACTCCTCCCTCACTCACATCGACAGCAAAAGTGGGAACTACGTAAGGCTGCTATTTATTGACTATAGCTCAGCCTTTAACACCATAGTTCCTATTAAGCTAACCGCCAAACTCCTGGATCTCGGCCTGAATCCTTCTCTCTGCCACTGGATTGAGGACTTCCTCACTGGCAGGCCTCAGGTGGTGAGAGTAGGCCAGTTCACCTCCACCTCCATCACCCTGAGTGTGGGAGCTCCACAGGGCTGTGTCCTGAGTCCCCTGCTCTACTCTCTCTACACACATGACTGTTTGTCCACACACAGCTCCACCTCTATCATCAAATTTGCTGATGATACTGTTGTCCTGGGCCTCATTTCCAACAACAATGAGACGGCATACTTGGACGAGGTGGAGCAACTAACATCATGGTGCCAGGACAACTGTCTCTCTCTGAATGTTGGCAAGACCAAAGAACTGATTGTGTATATAGTACTTTTTTATTCTATTTCTATTATAATTTCCTCCTTGTGTTTTTAACTGTGAATTTGCACTGTCCATGGAGCGGACCTGTTTACATTTCACTGCCGGTTGTATATTCTGTATATAACTGTGTATGTGACAAATAAAACTCTTGAATCTTGAAACTTATTGTTTGCTCTTGATCTATGATCAATATGTGGGAAGGAGTTCAGTTAGGAGGTCAAAAGTTGTAGAAGCTCATAAATCATGTGCAGTTCTAAGGTCTGAAGAGACAATCATACAGGAGAGAAGCCAATCAGTTGAGTTTGTGCAAAACCTTTTACAGTGCTTGTTGTCCTTTACTGCATATGATGGCAAATTAATTCTCAGAAAGTAGAACTGAAATGACATTCATTACAAGATGATGAGTTAAAACATTTCAAATGAACCTGCAAACAATTTTTCTAGTCATGTATTTCATCACTGAGGATTTCTTAAAAATACTATGTATAAATCTTGTCTCGTTCTCGTGAACCCAATCTCAAGTTTCGTTTCATCTCGTCTCGTCTCGTGAACCCAAGCTTATGTCTCGTCTCATGAACCCAATCTCATGTCTCGTCTCGTGAACCCAATATCATGCCTCGTCTTGTTCTCGTGAACCCAATCTCGTGTTTCATCTCGTTCTAGTAAACCCAATCTCATGCCTCGTCTCATGAACCCAATCTCATGTTTCGTCTCATCTTGTGAACCCAATCTGATGTATCGTCTCGTGAACCCAATCTCGTGTCTCGTCTCGTTCTAGTGAACCCAATCTCATGTATCGTCTCGTGAACCCAATCTCATGTCTCCTCTCATGAACCCAATCTCATGTCTCGTCTCGCGAACCCAATCTCATGTCTCGTCTCGTCTCGCAAACCCAATCTCATGTCTCGTCTCGTGAACCCAATCTCATGTCTCGTCTCGTGAACCCAATCTCATGTCTTATTCTCGTGAACCCAATCTCGTGTCTCGTCTCGTTCTAGTGAACCCGATCTCATGTATCGTCTCGTGAACCCAATCTCATGTCTCGTCTCGTGAACCCAATCTCATGTTTTGTCTCGTGAACCCAATCTCATGTCTCGTCTCGTGAACCCAATCTCATGTTTTGTCTCGTGGAACCCAATCTCATGTCTCGCCTCGTGAACCCAATCTCATGTTTTGTCTCGTGAACCCAATCTCATGTCTCGTCTCGTGAACCCAATCTCATGTTTTGTCTTGTGAACCCAATCTCATGTCTCTGCCTCGTGAACCCAATCTCATGTCTCGTCTCGTGAACCCAATCTCATGTTTCGTCTCGTCTCGTGAACCCAATCTTGTGTCTCGTCTAGTGAACCCAATCTCATGTCTCGTCTCGTTCTCGTGAATCCAATCTTGTGTCTTGTCTCGTTCTAGTGAATCCAATCTCATGTCTCGTCTCGTCTCGTGAACCCAATCTCATGTCTCGTCTTGTTCTCGTGAACCCAATCTCATGTCTCGTCTCGTTCTCGTGAACCCAATCTCATGTCTCGTCTCGTGAACCAAATCTCATGTCTCGTCTCGTCTTGTGAACCCAATCTTGTGTCTCGTCTAGTGAACCCAATCTCATGTCTCGTCTCGCGAACCCAATCTCATGTTTCGTTTCGTCTCGTCTCGTGAACCCAATCTTGTGTCTCGTCTAGTGAACCCAATCTCATGTCCCGTCTCGTCTCGTTCTCGTGAACCCAATCTCATGTCTCGTCTCGCGAACCCAATCTCATGTTTCGTCTCGTCTCGTGAACCCAATCTCATGTCTCGTCTCGTGAACCCAATCTCATGTCTCATCTTGTGAACCCAATCTTGTGTCTCGCCTAGTGAACCCAATCTCATGTCTCGCCTCTCGCTTCGAGAACCCAATCTGTGTCTCATCTCGTTCTTGTGAACCCAATCTTGTGTCTCGTCTCGTTCTCGTGAACCCAATCTCATGTCTCGTCTCGTCTAGTGAACCCAATCTCATGTCTCGTCTCGTTCTCGTGAACCCAATCTCATGTCTCGCCTCGCTCGTGAACCCAATCTCATGTCTCGCCTCGCCTAGTGAACCCAATCTCATGTCTCGTCTCGTTCTCGTGGAACCCAATCTCATGTCTCGTCTCGTCTCGTCTCGTGAACACAATCTCATGTCTCGTCTCGTCTCATCTTGTGAACACAATCTCATGTCTCGTCTCGTTCTCGTGAACACAATCTCATGTCTCGTCTCGTTCTCGTGAACCCAATCTCATGTCTCGCCTCGCTCTCGTGGAACCAATCTCATGTCTCGTCTCGTTCTCGTGAACCCAATCTTGTGTCTCGTCTAGTGAATCCAATCTCATGTCCCGTCTCGTCTCGTTCTCGTGAACCCAATCTCATGTCTCGTCTCGCGAACCCAATCTCATGTTTCGTCTCGTCTCGTGAACCCAATCTCATGTCTCATCTTGTGAACCCAATCTTGTGTCTCGTCTAGTGAACCCAATCTCATGTCTCGTCTCGTTCTCGAGAACCCAATCTGTGTCTCATCTCGTTCTTGTGAACCCAATCTTGTGTCTCGTCTCGTCTAGTGAACCCAATCTCATGTCTCGTCTCGTTCTCGTGAACCCAATCTCATGTCTCGTCTCGTCTAGTGAACCCAATCTCATGTCTCGTCTCGTTCTCGTGAACCCAATCTCATGTCTCGTCTCGTCTCGTGAACACAATCTCATGTCTCGTCTCGTCTCATCTTGTGAACACAATCTCATGTCTCGTCTCGTTCTCGTGAACACAATCTCATGTCTCGTCTCGTTCTCGTGAACCCAATCTCATGTCTCATCTCGTTCTCGTGAACCCAATCTCATGTCTCGTCTTGTTCTCGTGAACCCAATCTCATGTCTCGTCTCGTCTCTTCTTGTGAACACAATCTCATGTCTCGTCTAGTGAACCCAATCTCATGTCTCGTCTCGTCTCGTGAACCCAATCTCATGTCTCGTCTCGCAAACCCAATGTCATGTTTCGTCTCGTCTCGTGAACCCAATCTCATGTCTTATTCTCGTGAACCCAATCTCGTGTCTCGTCTCGTTCTAGTGAACCCAATCTCATGTATCGTCTCTCGTGAACCCAATCTCATGTCTCGTCTCGTGAACTCAATCTCATGTTTTGTCTCGTGAACCCAATCTCATGTCTCGTCTCGTGAACCCAATCTCATGTTTTGTCTTGTGAACCCAATCTCATGTCTCGCTCTCGTGAACCCAATCTCATGTCTCGCCTCGTGAACCCAATCTCATGTTTTTCGCCTCGCCTCGTGAACCCAATCTTGTGTCTCGTCTAGTGAACCCAATCTCATGTCTCGTCTCATTCTCGTGAATCCAATCTTGTGTCTTGTCTCGTTTCTAGTGAATCCAATCTCATGTCTCGCCTCGCCTCGTGAACCCAATCTCATGTCTCTCTCGTTCGTGAATCCAATCTTGTGTCTCGCCTCTTTCTAGTGAACCCAATCTCATGTCTCGCCTCGTGACTCCCAATCTCATGTCTCTGCCTCGTGAACCCAATCTCATGTTTCGCCTCGCCTCGTGAACCCAATCTTGTGTCTCGCCTAGTGAACCAAATCTCATGTCTCGCCTCGCCTTGTGAACCCAATCTTGTGTCTCGTCTAGTGAACCCAATCTCATGTCTCGCCTCGCAACCCAATCTCATGTTTCTTTTCGTCTCGTCTCGTGAACCCAATCTTGTGTCTCGTCTAGTGAACCCAATCTCATGTCCCGTCTCGCCTCGTTCTCGTGAACTCCAATCTCATGTCTCGCCTCGCGAACCCAATCTCATGTTTCGCCTCGCCTCGTGAACCCAATCTCATGTCTCGCCTCGTGAACCCAATCTCATGTCTCATCTTGTGAACCCAATCTTGTGTCTCGTCTAGTGAACCCAATCTCATGTCTCGTCTCGTTCTCGAGAACCCAATCTGTGTCTCATCTCGTTCTTGTGAACCCAAGCTTGTGTCTCGTCTCGTTCTCGTGAACCCAATCTCATGTCTCGCCTCGCCTAGTGAACCCAATCTCATGTCTCGTCTCGTCTAGTGAACCCAATCTCATGTCTCGTCTCGTTCTCGTGAACCCAATCTCATGTCTCGCCTCGTTCTCGTGAACCCAATCTCATGTCTCGTCTCGTTCTCGTGAACCCAATCTCATGTCTCGTCTCGTCTCATGAACCCAATCTCATGTCTCGCCTCGTGAACCCAATATCATGCCTCGCCTTGTTTCTCGTGAACCCAATCTCGTGTTTCATCTCGTTCTAGTAAACCCAATCTCATGCCTCGTCTCATGAACCCAATCTCATGTTTCGTCTCATCTTGTGAACCCAATCTGATGTATCGTCTCGTGAACCCAATCTCGTGTCTCGTCTCGTTCTAGTGAACCCAATCTCATGTATCGTCTCGTGAACCCAATCTCATGTCTCCTCTCATGAACCCAATCTCATGTCTCGTCTCGCGAACCCAATCTCATGTCTCGTCTCGTCTCGCAAACCCAATCTCATGTCTCGTCTCGTGAACCCAATCTCATGTCTCGTCTCGTGAACCCAATCTCATGTCTTATTCTCGTGAACCCAATCTCGTGTCTCGTCTCGTTCTAGTGAACCCAATCTCATGTATCGTCTCGTGAACCCAATCTCATGTCTCGTCTCGTGAACCCAATCTCATGTTTTGTCTCGTGAACCCAATCTCATGTCTCGTCTCGTGAACCCAATCTCATGTTTTGTCTCGTGAACCCAATCTCATGTCTCGTCTCGTGAACCCAATCTCATGTTTTGTCTTGTGAACCCAATCTCATGTCTCGTCTCGTGAACCCAATCTCATGTCTCGTCTCGTGAACCCAATCTCATGTTTCGTCTCGTCTCGTGAACCCAATCTTGTGTCTCGTCTAGTGAACCCAATCTCATGTCTCGTCTCGTTCTCGTGAATCCAATCTTGTGTCTTGTCTCGTTCTAGTGAATCCAATCTCATGTCTCGTCTCGTCTCGTGAACCCAATCTCATGTCTCGTCTTGTTCTCGTGAACCCAATCTCATGTCTCGTCTCGTTCTCGTGAACCCAATCTCATGTCTCGTCTCGTGAACCAAATCTCATGTCTCGTCTCGTCTTGTGAACCCAATCTTGTGTCTCGTCTAGTGAACCCAATCTCATGTCTCGTCTCGCGAACCCAATCTCATGTTTCGTTTCGTCTCGTCTCGTGAACCCAATCTTGTGTCTCGTCTAGTGAACCCAATCTCATGTCCCGTCTCGTCTCGTTCTCGTGAACCCAATCTCATGTCTCGCCTCGCGAACCCAATCTCATGTTTTCGCCTCGTCTCGTGAACCCAATCTCATGTCTCGTCTCGTGAACCCAATCTCATGTCTCATCTTGTGAACCCAATCTTGTGTCTCGTCTAGTGAACCCAATCTCATGTCTCGTCTCGTTCTCGAGAACCCAATCTGTGTCTCATCTCGTTCTTGTGAACCCAATCTTGTGTCTCGTCTCGTTCTCGTGAACCCAATCTCATGTCTCGTCTCGTCTAGTGAACCCAATCTCATGTCTCGTCTCGTTCTCGTGAACCCAATCTCATGTCTCGTCTCGTTCTCGTGAACCCAATCTCATGTCTCGTCTCGTCTAGTGAACCCAATCTCATGTCTCGCCTCGCTCTCGTGAACCCAATCTCATGTCTCGTCTCGTCTC
This sequence comes from Paracanthobrama guichenoti, assembly GCA_018749465.1. Lineage (NCBI taxonomy): Eukaryota > Metazoa > Chordata > Actinopteri > Cypriniformes > Gobionidae > Paracanthobrama > Paracanthobrama guichenoti. The sequence goes on from CM031951.1 coordinate 11,320,175, forward strand.
GTCTCGTGAACACAATCTCATGTCTCGTCTCGTCTCATCTTGTGAACACAATCTCATGTCTCGTCTCGTTCTCGTGAACACAATCTCATGTCTCGTCTCGTTCTCGTGAACCCAATCTCATGTCTCGTCTCGTTCTCGTGAACCCAATCTCATGTCTCGTCTCGTTCTCGTGAACCCAATCTTGTGTCTCGTCTAGTGAATCCAATCTCATGTCCCGTCTCGTCTCGTTCTCGTGAACCCAATCTCATGTCTCGCCTCGCGAACCCAATCTCATGTTTCGCCTCGCCTCGCGGAACCCAATCTCATGTCTCATCTTGTGAACCCAATCTTGTGTCTCGTCTAGTGAACCCAATCTCATGTCTCGTCTCTCGTTCTTCGAGAACCCAATCTGTGTCTCATCTCGTTCTTGTGAACCAATCTTGTGTCTCTCGCCTCGCCTAGTGAACCCAATCTCATGTCTCTGCCTCGTTCTCGTGAACCCAATCTCATGTCTCGTCTCGTCTAGTGAACCCAATCTCATGTCTCGCCTCGCTCTCGTGAACCCAATCTCATGTCTCGCCTCGCCTCGTGAACACAATCTCATGTCTCGTCTCGTCTCATCTTGTGAACACAATCTCATGTCTCGCCTCGCTCGTGAACACAATCTCATGTCTCGTCTCGTTCTCGTGAACCCAATCTCATGTCTCATCTCGTTCTCGTGAACCCAATCTCATGTCTCGTCTTGTTCTCGTGAACCCAATCTCATGTCTCGTCTCGTCTCTTCTTGTGAACACAATCTCATGTCTCGTCTAGTGAACCCAATCTCATGTCTCGTCTCGTCTCGTGAACCCAATCTCATGTCTCGTCTCGCAAACCCAATGTCATGTTTCGTCTCGTCTCGTGAACCCAATCTCATGTCTTATTCTCGTGAACCCAATCTCGTGTCTCGTCTCGTTCTAGTGAACCCAATCTCATGTATCGTCTCGTGAACCCAATCTCATGTCTCGTCTCGTGAACTCAATCTCATGTTTTGTCTCGTGAACCCAATCTCATGTCTCGTCTCGTGAACCCAATCTCATGTTTTGTCTTGTGAACCCAATCTCATGTCTCGTCTCGTGAACCCAATCTCATGTCTCGTCTCGTGAACCCAATCTCATGTTTCGTCTCGTCTCGTGAACCCAATCTTGTGTCTCGTCTAGTGAACCCAATCTCATGTCTCGTCTCATTCTCGTGAATCCAATCTTGTGTCTTGTCTCGTTCTAGTGAATCCAATCTCATGTCTCGTCTCGTCTCGTGAACCCAATCTCATGTCTCCTCTCGTTCTCGTGAATCCAATCTTGTGTCTCGTCTCTTTCTAGTGAACCCAATCTCATGTCTCGTCTCGTGACCCCAATCTCATGTCTCGTCTCGTGAACCCAATCTCATGTTTCGTCTCGTCTCGTGAACCCAATCTTGTGTCTCGTCTAGTGAACCAAATCTCATGTCTCGTCTCGTCTTGTGAACCCAATCTTGTGTCTCGTCTAGTGAACCCAATCTCATGTCTCGTCTCGCGAACCCAATCTCATGTTTCTTTTCGTCTCGTCTCGTGAACCCAATCTTGTGTCTCGTCTAGTGAACCCAATCTCATGTCCCGTCTCGTCTCGTTCTCGTGAACCCAATCTCATGTCTCGTCTCGCGAACCCAATCTCATGTTTCGTCTCGTCTCGTGAACCCAATCTCATGTCTCGTCTCGTGAACCCAATCTCATGTCTCATCTTGTGAACCCAATCTTGTGTCTCGTCTAGTGAACCCAATCTCATGTCTCGTCTCGTTCTCGAGAACCCAATCTGTGTCTCATCTCGTTCTTGTGAACCCAAGCTTGTGTCTCGTCTCGTTCTCGTGAACCCAATCTCATGTCTCGTCTCGTCTAGTGAACCCAATCTCATGTCTTGTCTCGTCTAGTGAACCCAATCTCATGTCTCGTCTCGTTCTCGTGAACCCAATCTCATGTCTCGTCTCGTTCTCGTGAACCCAATCTCATGTCTCGTCTCGTTCTCGTGAACCCAATCTCATGTCTCGTCTCGTCTCATGAACCCAATCTCATGTCTCGTCTCGTGAACCCAATATCATGCCTCGTCTTGTTCTCGTGAACCCAATCTCGTGTTTCATCTCGTTCTAGTAAACCCAATCTCATGCCTCGTCTCATGAACCCAATCTCATGTTTCGTCTCATCTTGTGAACCCAATCTGATGTATCGTCTCGTGAACCCAATCTCGTGTCTCGTCTCGTTCTAGTGAACCCAATCTCATGTATCGTCTCGTGAACCCAATCTCATGTCTCCTCTCATGAACCCAATCTCATGTCTCGTCTCGCGAACCCAATCTCATGTTTCGTCTCGTCTCGTGAACCCAATCTCATGTCTCGTCTCGTGAACCCAATCTCATGTCTCATCTTGTGAACCCAATCTGTGTCTCATCTCGTTCTTGTGAACCCAAGCTTGTGTCTCGTCTCGTTCTCGTGAACCCAATCTCATGTCTCGTCTCGTCTAGTGAACCCAATCTCATGTCTCGTCTCGTCTAGTGAACCCAATCTCATGTCTCGTCTCGTTCTCGTGAACCCAATCTCATGTCTCGTCTCGTTCTCGTGAACCCAATCTCATGTCTTGTCTCGTCTCGTTCTCGTGAACACAATCTCATCGCCTCGTCTCGTGAACCCAATCTCTCTCGCTCTCGTGAACCCAATCTCATGTCTCGTCTTGTTCTCGTGAACCCAATCTCATGTCTCGTCTCGTCTCGTCTTGTGAACACAATCTCATGTCTCGTCTAGTGAACCCAATCTCATGTCTCGTCTCGTCTCGTGAACCCAATCTCATGTCTCGTCTCGCAAACCCAATGTCATGTTTCGTCTCGTCTCGTGAACCCAATCTTGTGTCTCGTCTCGTGAACCCAATCTCATGTCTTATTCTCGTGAACCCAATCTCGTGTCTCGTATCGTTCTAGTGAACCCAATCTCATGTATCGTCTCGTGAACCCAATCTCATGTCTCGTCTCGTGAACTCAATCTCATGTTTTGTCTCGTGAACCCAATCTCATGTCTCGTCTCGTGAACCCAATCTCATGTTTTGTCTTGTGAACCCAATCTCATGTCTCGTCTCGTGAACCCAATCTCATGTCTCGTCTCGTGAACCCAATCTTGTGTCTCGTCTAGTGAACCTAATCTCATGTCTCGTCTCATTCTCGTGAATCCAATCTTGTGTCTTGTCTCGTTCTAGTGAATCCAATCTCATGTCTCGTCTCGTCTCGTGAACCCAATCTCATGTCTCGTCTCGTGAACCCAATCTCATGTTTCGTCTCGTCTCGTGAACCCAATCTTGTGTCTCGTCTAGTGAACCCAATCTCATGTCTCGTCTCATTCTCGTGAATCCAATCTTGTGTCTTGTCTCGTTCTAGTGAATCCAATCTCATGTCTCGTCTCGTCTCGTGAACCCAATCTCATGTCTCGTCTTGTTCTCGTGAACCCAATCTCATGTCTCGTCTCGTTCTCGTGAACCCAATCTCATGTCTCGTCTCGTCTCGTCTTGTGAACCCAATCTTGTGTCTCGTCTAGTGAACCCAATCTCATGTCTCGTCTCGCGAACCCAATCTCATGTTTCGTTTCGTCTCGTCTCGTGAACCCAATCTTGTGTCTCGTCTAGTGAACCCAATCTCATGTCCCCTCTCGTCTCGTTCTCGTGAACCCAATCTCATGTCTCGTCTCGCGAACCCAATCTCATGTTTCGTCTCGTCTCGTGAACCCAATCTCATGTCTCGTCTCGTGAACCCAATCTCATGTCTCATCTTGTGAACCCAATCTTGTGTCTCGTCTAGTGAACCCAATCTCATGTCTCGTCTCGTTCTCGTGAACCCAATCTGTGTCTCATCTCGTTCTCGTGAACCCAATCTTGTGTCTCGTCTCGTTCTCGTGAACCCAATCTCATGTCTCGTCTCGTCTAGTGAACCCAATCTCATGTCTCGCCTCGTTTCGTGGAACCCAATCTCATGTCTCGTCTCGTCGCTCGTGAACCCAATCTCATGTCTCGCCTTCGCTCTCGTGAACCCAATCTCATGTCTCGTCACGTTCTCGTGAACCCAATCTCATGTCTCGTCTCGTTCTCGTGAACCCAATCTCATGTCTCGTCTCGTCTCATCTCGTGAACACAATCTCATGTCTCGTCTCGTCTCATCTCGTGAACACAATCTCATGTCTCGTCTCGTCTCATCTCGTGAACACAATCTCATGTCTCGTCTCGTTCTCGTGAACCCAATCTCATGTCTCGTCTCGTTCTCGTGAACCCAATCTCATGTCTCGCCTCGCTTCGTGGAACCCAATCTCATGTCTCGCCTCGTTCTCGTGAACCCAATCTCATGTCTCGTCTCGTCTCGTCTTGTGAACACAATCTCATGTCTCGTCTCGTCTAGTGAACCCAATCTCATGTCTTGTCTCGTCTCGTTCTCGTGAACACAATCTCATGTCTCGCCTCGTTCTTGTGAACCCAATCTCATGTCTCGTCTCGTTCTCGTGAACCCAATCTCATGTCTCGTCTCGTTCTCGTGAACCCAATCTCATGTCTCGTCTCGTTCTCATGAACCCAATCTCATGTCTCGTCTCGTCTCGTCTTGTGAACACAATCTCATGTCTCGTCTCGTCTCGTCTTGTGAACACAATCTCATGTCTCGCCTCGTTCGTGAACCCAATCTCATGTCTCGTCTCGTTCTCGTGAACCCAATCTCATGTCTCGTTCTCGTGAACCCAATCTCATGTCTCGTCTCGTCTCGTCTTGTGAACCCAATCTCATGTCTCATCTCGTGAAATAAGCGCCTCATCACACCCCTATTGAAGAGCAATTAAAATGCATAATAATTACAAAATAAAAATCTGTAAGTTCTGCTTACTTAAACTTTAAATTTCTTAAAGCTGCTGTCTGTAACATTTTTTTGTGTTCAAGATTTACAAACATTGTATAATGAGAATGTACAACATGAATCCATTTTCCAAACCGTGTTATTGTCTTACCCTGAATCATTTTGGTACACTTATAATAAGTGTTTATATTGGGACTATTTCAGAGCGGTCTGGTAGGAGCCGCTGCGGAGGAGCACAGTCCCTGCGTGACTCGCCATAGCTATAAATCATGTCAGCTCCGGCTGCAATGTTCTTCCACAAGACGCTCGCAGTTCTGTTTATTAACGCTAGAGCGCAAAAAGTTATGGACTGCAGCTTTAACTTAAAAAAATTTATGAGTTTTGCCAACTTATTCTGGTTTTCATTGTGGGTGTAGCATTTAAATGTCAACATTGAATGAAAAGTAGCTTCTACATAGTGTGTGAGAAAGGGTGTTTAGCTCTGTTCCATCAATCTCCCCTGACTCAGTCACAAATTTAAGATGCACTAAGCAAGACTTCAGGGCTCTAGGATGCTAAAGCCTGCACACTCTCAGAAAAAAAAAGGGCAAAAAATATTACCTTTAGGTGTACAACAGCTTGCCACATTACATTAATGGGACATATTGTACCTTATTTCATAGGAGTATCTTAAGGGCACATATTACTACTCTAGGCTAAGGCATCAACATGCATCGTTTATGGGTACATAAGGTACAAAGTTGTCCCTTTACTGCCACAGTGACAAATTGTTGTCTAAAGGTAAAATTCTCTTTAGTGTCCTGAGTTATTGTGAAAATTAGCCCATGATTTACTCACCCTCAGGTCATCCTAGGTGTATATGACTTTCTTCTTTCAGACGAATAAAATCAGAGTTTATTAATAAATAAGCTCTTCCAAGCTTTATAATGGGAGTAAGGCCCGCTAAAATCGTTCCAATGAAGGTCGCTGCGGTACTTTCAGTTGGGCAAAAGGATTTTATTCCAATTCATCTTTTATCATAACCTTGAATTTAGGTTAGAATGTCAGTTGGGTATTTGGTCATTTATATTTAATAATTAACACACATTTAATTATTCTGTTTAATCCTTTGTTGAAATTATACCCGTTCATCTACTAGAGATAGTTAATAATTCCAGAGTAAATCAGAATAGATCAAAATGTAACAATTTATTAACAGTCAGGTAAATGTATAACGGTGATTACATAATCAGTTCAAAGCTAGTCCATACATAACATCAAATACTCTGAAGTAGAGAATGAAATATGGATACCTGACTTCTTAAAATTACATAACGCTGAGCGTCTAGCAGACATAGGTGAAGACCAATTGGCCGGAGACACACCACACCCATCACACATTAAGCAAAATATCTCTAAACTCTTAAAACCTTTATTATATTATATTATATTTACTTCAGTGGGGATGAGACCTTTGTACCAATCACACTGAGACATTTCAAACGATATCAAACATGTATAATATTGTATTATGAGAATTCACATTAAACCATATAGATTTTAATGGTGAAATCTGGAGGGATGGGGGAAGAGGCAGGTGAAAGGAAAGGCATGCAAATTAAAATCATTCTTAGATGATTCACTCAGCGTGTCGTCATCTCGGACGGGACAAGTTTGATGTGAGTTTAGATGCTAATTTCCTTTATTTTCCCAGAGAGTCCTCGTTCCTCAATCAAACATTCCGGCATTTGCTAGTTTTCACAGCCTTACATGGGGTCAATGGTTGCCTCGTTTTTAAGTCCATAAAAGTGCATTTATCCATCATATAACTGTTCTGGGGGGTTAATAAAGGCCTTCTGAAGTGAAGTGGCACGTTTTTGTAAGAAAAATATCCATATTTAAAACTTTATAGACTAAAATAACTAGCTTCCGGCGGTTGGCGGTACGCAAGTCGACTTGTGCTAAAAGAGTAACTCCTGATGTGATGCACAGGAGCGTCGCACGCTTTGACGCCTCTCGCGGATAGTGCTGGGCAACAGACTCAAGCCCCTCTTCTCTTATTTCGAAATCCACCGCCATTTCTCTTTAAAAACTCTTCTTTCAGTGAATTCATGACTGGTGTTTTGTTTTGCTCCATCCTCTGCGCTTCTGCGTTCGTCAATACGCATGCATCAACTTTAGCGCGTCAACTTGCATATTGCATTATTTTAGTCTATAAAGTTTTAAATATGGATATTTTTCTTACACAAATGTGCCACTTCACTTCAGAAGGCCTTATTTAACCCCCCGGAGCCATGTGGAGCAGTTATATGATGGATAGATGCACTTTTATGGACTTTACTGCCATTCACTGCCATTATAAAGCTCAGATTTTTAATAACTCTTATTGTATTCGTCTGAAAGAAGAATGTCATACACACCTAGGATGACTTGAGGGTGAGTAAATCATGGGATCATTTTCATTTTTGGGTGATCTATCCCTTTAATTATCTTCCGCCTGCAATCCATTAGTCTTAAGCACTGTTCCACAGGTACATGTTCATGGTATATTGAACAAGCATGCCTACTTTTTTTGTAGTCTGGACATGGTCATCTGATGGCTTTCCTAAAGACAAAAATAGAAAAGCAATTATTATTTAAATTCACCTGGTTAATGCGCAATCTTTAACAATATTGCTGTCACTGACTAATCCATCAGTGCATGTTGGAATTAAAGAGATAGTTCACCCAATTTGGCAGCCATTGGCTTCCATAGTAGAAAAAAAAATACTATGGAAATCAATGCGTGGTTCAATCAATCTGGTTACCAACATTCATTAAAATATCTTCATTTGTGTTCAACAGAAGAAAGAAAGTCATACAGGTTTGGAACAACTTGAGGTAAATGATGACTATAGATGATTAAATGAAGTAAATGATGACTATAGATGATTTTATAGGCACAATTGGATTCATTTATCTATTAGTTATATATTTAGTTGACTTGTGTACTTGCATTATCCCAAATGTTCCCAAGAATGTTTAAATCCAGAGAAATAAGTGATTTTAACCAGGACACTGACCGTGTCCGCGTGTCACCTACCAATGACATCATACCCGCGTTACCCTCTGTTTCCGTGGAAACGCCAGGGATGCTTTAATATATGATGTGTTTGGTTAGACAGGTGAGCAACTGTTTGGATCATTCATGGACTGAAACTAATCATTGTTCAACACAGTTTGTCTTATCGTTTAAATCTGGTGTTCTTGATTTACCGCGAGTGCCATGTTTTACCATGCCTAATATCGCTCTCTCACTGCAGTGTGAACAAGTGTCTCATAGCAGCGCCGAGTGAACACACAGTAGCATTATAACATCACTCTCAACACACTCAGATGTGATAAAACAGCGCTGCGTTACCACACATACGCACAATCCACAAAATCAAGGCGTCGTCAAGCTACACCTTTGTTTTGAATAAGCGACCTGTACCAGCAAAAAATTACATATGTGGCCTTAATTTTTGGGTGAACTGTCCCTTTAACATACAATGAATTCACTTCACACTCCAGCACAGGAGGTGGCGGTGTGCAGCAAAGCTAATGTGCAACCCGCCAATAAACCCTCAGAGGAAGAAGAAGAAGAAGAAGAAGACGACCAGTTGTTGTTATTGAGATGTCCGAGTAATATCATTTTAAACGCATCCGAACACATTATAGCTTACGCTGTAGGGATTTTCAGATCAATTTTTGTCGAAACATTTTCTTAGATTTGATTGCTGGAAGGTCTAATAAATCAATAATATAAATTCGATACATTACCGTTACTATGGACGAATCTAACCGGCCCTCTTCATATCTGGACGAGCCGGCGAACAGTCGGCTGTTCCTCGTCACCAGTAAGTCCATAACCGAGGAGATCATCCGGGAACACTTCGCAACTTTCGGGGAGATCCAGGACATATGGGTGGTGAAGGACAAGCAGACGAAAGAGTCGAAGGGAGTGGCGTTTGTGAAGTTCTCCAAATCCTCTCAGGCCTGCACCGCGATGGAGGAGATGCACGGCCGGTGTCTGGCGGAGGGAACCAAACCTATAAAGGTAAAGGTAGTTCACATACTCTAGCCACACTCACAGTACTAGCTCACCGCTTTAATGCAAGCGTGTCCTGCTCGTCCAGGTGTTCATCGCTCAGTCTAGATCTTCCGGCAGCCACAGAGATGTGGAGGATGAGGAGCTCACCAGGATATTCGTGATGATCCCGAAATCCTTCTCTGAGGAAGATTTAAAAGACACTTTCAAGGTATTTTCTGATGGAAAGGGCTGCATGTATGTCAAATCTTACCCCCAAAATAAGATTACATGGTTATATTTTGCATAAAAGCAAAGAAATGTATTTCTAGGACCATTAAATCGTGTCTTATAATGTTTATATAGTCAGTATTAATGCAGTAAGACAACATTTATACAGAATGAACACAAATGTTTTCCCTGTCGAAACTCATAAAGAATGAGTGTTACGTTTTATATTCTGGGCTCATCTACTCGCCATATAGTATGCATCAAAAACTGATATTTTTTAGTACACAAGGTATTTTCTGATGGAAAGTGTGCAAGCATGACGGGCGAATGAACAACAACAAAATAAAATGACATGGTTATATTTTGCATAAAAGCAGTGAAATTATAGCATGTGTCTTGTGATTTATAACATGTAATGTAATTTAAAAGGGTTCATTTGAGTAGAGAATATGTGGTTGAGGGGGATGAGGAGCTCACCAGAATATGTGTAATGATCCCAAAATCCTGTACTGAGGAAGTTTTAAAGGCACGATAGGTAAGGTTTTTGGATTAAAATGTCCAAAAACCACTAGAACAATGTTATATATTTTGTTGACCTGTATACTTGCGTTGTCCCCAATGTTCCCAAGAATGTTTAAATCCCATAGACCGCATAAAACAATGGACGTAGTGTCCGTGACGTCACCCGTAGGTTTCTGAAGAGCATTTTTCAAGGTCAAAGTGGGCAGAGCTGGTTGTCGCCATGTTGGCGGCGTGGATAACCGAAAATGGGCAAAGAGGCGGGACTAAGCGAATACGGAAGTGAAGCCAATACCGAAGTGACTTAAACTGCACTTCATCGACTGGCCGCTAGAGACCGGCTCCAGAAGGGAGCAGAATCTCATTGAGCCCCATGTTAAAATGCCCAACTTTACAGCAGAAAAACACGTTTACATTGTAGTTTTGGTCTATACGGCTAATTTTAACTGTGAGGGGGGCGAAAAAGTTCTGTATAATGTTGAGTGTATAATTGAGTGACAGGTGGACTGTTGTTTGTCTGCTGACTGTAAGTCATCACGTCACCTCAGCTCCCATGTCCCGCCTCTTTCTGTTATCAGGGTGTGATGCGCGATGACTCTGATGATTCAGAACTGCTCTTCAGACCCCTATTGGTGATGTCACAGACTCTACGTCCATATTTTTTTACAGCCTATAGGTGGGACGTGGGACTGACTGACTCCCTTTTAAAGCCTGTCTCTAGCTTTCCTGTAGCTCAAACAATAAGAGCTTGGCGCTGGCAACGCCAAGGTCATGGGTTCGATTCCCAGGGAAAGCAAGAACTGACAAAATGTAAAAATGTGTACCTTGAATACAATGTAAGTCGCTTTGGATAAAAGCGTCTGCCAAATGCATAAATGTAAATGTAGCGGCCAGTCTATGAATTGCAGTTTAAGTCACTTCCATGTTGGCTTCAAGAGCGACTGCGGGAGGTTGCATCGAACAAACACACAAAGTAACATTATAACTTTCAACACACTCAAATGTTTTTTTAAGTATGATTCTGAACGAATAAATCAGTTACTCTGCAATTTTAATTCGTCAGATAAAGTGACCTGTATGAGTAGTAATTCAGCACTCGTGACTGTTTCATACGAATTAACTTAATAATGTGAATACAAGTGATCAAACGCAACTGTAACAAAGTTCAGGGAAGGAGGCAGACGTTAAACGTAACTTTAATTGTAAAATGAACGACAAAACAAAAGCGTCGACTGCGGCATATAAGCAAAATAAAAACAGCTAAATATCCCACAGCTCTCAGCCCCGCCCTGCTTCATGCCACGTTAATAACATTAATACATTCCCAAAGCCATGAACGTGATCCGAGTCCTGTCGGATTGCCTTCCATCAGCTGTGGAGGTGAAGACAACAACTCCCATGATTCCACACTCATTCACGGCATCATCAAGCTGCGCTTTTGTTTTTTGGTTTTTAATAAGCAACCTCTAGCAGTGAAACTTACATACTGTGCCTTTAACAGAAAGAAATTAATATTTTCTGATGGACAATTTGAAAATGCCACATTTCACTCCAAATCCAAAAGGAAATTAAAGGGATAGTTCACCCAAAAATGAAAATGACCCCATGATTTACTCACCCTCAAGTCATCCCAGGTGTATATGACTTTCTTCTTTCAGACGAACACAATCAGAGTTATATTAATAAATGTCCTGCTCTTCCAAGCTTTATAATGGGAGTGAACGGCTGCCCAAATTTCGAAGCCGAAAAAAGTGCATCCATCCATTATAAAAGTAATCCACACGGCTCCAGGGGTTAATAAAGGCTTTCTGAAGCGACTCGATGGGCTTATATATCCATAATATCTTCTGCCGGACGGCCTTCCGTGTTCAGCTCTCTCTCTGCACTGTCTTTTCCACAGGTTCATGGAGATATCGAGTACGCTATCGTTATAAGGAATAAAACCACAGGTGAAAGCAAAGGTCTGGGATACGTGAGGTTCCACAAACCTTCGCAAGCCGCCAAAGCCATAGAAAACTGTGACAAGAGTAAGTGTGTCGTGTTCTCTACTTTATGGCCGTTGTTTTCAGATGTGCTTATGAGCCGTCTGTCTCTGCAGCTTACAGAGCTATTTTAGCTGAGCCCAGAAACAAAAATGCATCGGCAGACAACGACTATTTCAGCAACCCCAGAACGGAGCACTCTGGGAATGAACCAGGCTCCAGCTCGTACGCCTTTGGTGAGTATCAAGCCATCTGAGCTCTTAAAGCTTGGTTTGAGGGTGGCGAGGGTTCTGGTTTATCATCCCATGGTTTCCTGCAGCACACGAGCCCAGCAGCTACGCCACAGGGGACGCGTGGAGCTCTGACATCATCACTCGGTGCCTGATGGTGTCGTCTCGGGCCGCGGTCACGCAGGAGCAGATCTACGGCCTGTTCGACCTGATCCCAGGGATGGATTTCTGTGAGATGCAGATAGATCAGTATGGCTTCAGCAAAGGTTATATGCCACACACTTCGTGTCATAGTTTATTGTACATAAAAATATCATACAAGTAGTCCATATGATGTGTGCATTATACAGTACCATTCAAATAACATTTACTGCGATTGTAGAAAGTTGAAGCAGCACAACTGTTTTCAACACTGATGATAATCAGAAATGTTTCTTGAGCAGCAAATCAGCATAAAAAGCCTTATTTCATATCACCGCTCAAAGGAGAAGAAGAAAATCGTGAACAAAATGGGCTGGTATTATGGCAGCAATTGTATTAAAATATAAACCAAGCAGCTTTGTTTACCTCATGTAAATAAAAAGCTGCATTAACTTATTTCTGCTAATTTAAATATTTTTAAGATGTGTAAATTTAGCAGAAATAAAAAAAAATAAGATAATAAGAGTTTAATCTCGCATTATAATGACTTTAACCTCGAGATGGTTTTTTTTTTTTATTATTGCTTGGTCCTAATCCTCTTCCGTAGAAAGCAGCTAGTTTAAATTGTAAAAATATTTTACAACATTACTGTTTTTACTGTATTTTTGATCAAATAAATGCAGCCTTGGAGAGCTTTCAAAACGCATTAGGAAAGCTTACCGATCCCAAGTTTAAATGTATATTAAAGTTCAGTTTTTTCCTCAAACTAAGCTGTTGTATGAATACTTCCGCAGAAGACGGAAAGAGTAAATTAGTTAACTTACCCCGCAGTCTTTCAGAGTCTGATTCATTTGCCAGTATAGGCCCTATACATCCGGAGCAATGCGACGGCAGGAGTGACGCAAGTGTTAATTGCTAGTTTCAACCCGACGCAGTTCTCATTTTCACATCCAGCTCCACGTTGTTTAAATGGCAAATGCACTCGCGCTCATCTGTTAGCCCATGGATGTGCTGGTCTGAAAACCAGGTGTGTTCAGGAGCATTAATGGAGCGTGACCCTAACCCTGTTTTGAGGAACTGAAAACGACTGCGCCATTGACCGACCACAAGCCGGCTCTAAAGTCAATAGCGCGGTATTTTTGTGTTATTTAAAGGGTGTGTTAGTAATATGAGCATATAGGCGTTGCACAGCTCACTTGTATTACACACACAGGGATGCTCAGCAGACATTTTTAAATATTAAAAATAAAAGGTTTCCGCTCTGGAGAAGCGTTCAGTCTTTCTGCTCGCAAATCCCTCCAGTGAATCTGCCATGGTCTGAGCGCAATTGGCTTTTAAAGGGAATGGGAGATGAGGTTCTGGTCGGTTTATTGCACATTACACCCAAAACACACCCATGACTCATTAAGAGACAAGGGACAACCCTTTTGGACCATGGATCCTAAGTGCACCTGTGCCATGTGCTCAGATCATTAAAATAGGGCCGTGTGTGTGTGTGTGTGTGTGTGTGTGTGTGTGTGTGTGTGTGTCCTGCAGGTCAGGTGGTCGTCCGGTATAATAACCTGGGCTCTGCAGTTTATGCCAAAGAGAAGCTGAATGGGTTTGAGTATCCGCCTGGTAACCGCCTGTCAGTAACTTACATAGATGACGGGGAGGACAGGACAAGGTACAGTCCAGTTTACCTTCATCTGAATTCGGTTTCAAAATGTAAAAAGTGCTTTAACATACCTCAACAGATTCTCATGTCTCACTCTGTTACTGTTATAATTATCCAGATAAGTTCATTACCTAACGTGTCTCTTCGGTTGCATAAGGGGTTGTGGGGAATATAGCCAAAAACATTGAAAATCCTCAGGAAATAGTACACCATCTAATCTGGGTACATTTAGGTTGTTTTTCATTTGGATTGAAGTGTTATGTAGTTCTAGACTGCTGAAGCTCAGTGATATTAAATATGAGGCTCCATGTACCCAAGTGCAGATTTGTGTGTGTGTGTGTTCAGTCCCGTGGGGAAGATGGCGATGCAGCTCGTGGCCGCTCAGATGATGTCGATGGTGTGGAACGGGCCCTCCGGAGCGCAGCTAATGAAGACTAGCGCAGTGAGTAATGCGTTCATACAACCAGAACAATCTTCAGATGTCTTAGTCAGTTCTGCCAGGTCTCTAAATTGAGTCATTTCTTCAAAACTTTCACTTTTGTGTTCCACGGAAGACAGAAAGTCGCACCGTTCTGGAACAACATAAGAATTTAAAGTTTGTTTTTTTTTCTCAGTGGTTCATAGTTATCAAATGATTTCTGTACATGCTATGCACCCTTTTCACATTCCCAGGGTTTTCAGAAGTCATCGTATTTGGGTAAACTTCTATAGTGGTGAACTGGAGACAACATTCCCATTTGCTCCAATAGCAAAATGTATTACTGTGGTGAAAAGAGAGAAAGATGTCCTGTTAACTAGTTTTCTGTAATTTAATGTCAATGTGATATAACACCAAGTATAGTGTTATACATTTATTTTTAAATAAATACAAAAATGTTAATGAATGGAAAAACAAACTGAAAATGTGCTTAATTAAAAAAAGTTGCTAGATTTATGATGTTAATACATCATCACAGTCTGTGAAAAGGGTCTATTCCAGTTACATAATTAGTGATAACTCGTATTGAATATGTCAAAAATACACTACTGTTCAAAGGTTTTAAGGGTGCATTAAATTGATCAGAAGTGACAGTAAAAACATTAATAAAGTTGCCATCACAGGAACAGGAAAATATATTAAAGTCAGTTTCCACACAAATATAAAGCGGCACAACTGTTTTCAACATTGATAATAATCATAAATGTGTCTTGAGCTGCACATGAGAATGATTAGTGAAGGATCATGTGACTCTGAAGACTGGAGTAATGATGATAAATTCAGCTTTGAGCACAGGAATGATCTATTCTTTACTATATATTCGCATAGAAAATATTCACAATATGTTTTTACTGTATTTCTGATCATATAAATGCAGTCTTATTAACAGACTTCATTCAGAAACATAAATAAATCTTACCAACCCCAAACTTTTGAATGGTGGTGTACAATAACGATGTGTTGCTTACTGCTATAAAATGCTTTAACACAGAGGGTTAGGTCACCCAAACATGAAAAACCTTTTGTTTTTTGTTTGAATCTTTGTTGTTAATCACGTTTGTGCTTGTCCTCCATTTATATTGGCTGTTGTTGATCAAAAGTGGTCGAACTGATTACTGACCAGTGGTGTTTCCTGTGTCCTGTAGGGCTATACAGCGCCTCCTATAGCTCCGAAATCACGTGTGCAGACGGATGTAGCTCTTCCACCTCTAAAGAAGCTGGTGTCGTCGGACAGCGTGGTGAAGGAGAGACTCTTCGTCATCTTCAACCCCTCACCTCTGCCCGTGGATGTGCTGGAGGACGTGTTCTGGTGTGTGTGTGTGTTAGGGCTGCACGATACTGGAAAAATAAAATAATCGCATTTTAATTTTTCTGCGATTTTATATAAAAACAATTACACCAGATTTTGATTTGAATGGCTCTATTTGAAAAGAATAGACTAATTGGGGTGATTTTGTAGGGGAGTGAATCTGCATAGAAAATAATTGCAAGCATAGATAAATACAATAGAAGAAAGATAATATTGAAATAAGCAGTGCTTTGTTTTTACAGGTAAATCTAACTGTATTCAGGTACAGAAATTCAATAATCAAATGTAAAATCTTCACTGTATAAATTAAATATAACTAATATAATTAATACATTTTCTCTTTTGTTGTTTGATCACCATTGGTGACTAACAGCTGCGTGTTCATTCGGCTACTGGCCCTTTAAGAAGAATGCACAAGCCTTGTATAAATAACATGCATCTGTTTCCTTTCTCAGGCATTTTGCATGCACGTGTCTGTTTAAGCTCAAAACAAAGAGAAGGAAACCTGAATTCGACATTCGCATGCTGCCAGTGTGTGTGTGTGTGTGCGCGCAGAAAACGGTGTGCACTTGATGGGTTTGGGTCAGGGACTTAAAAACACATGCTAATGATAAACTTTCACTCTATGATGGCTCAACTTTTGAAATGAATCCACAAATCACATGCGTTCTGAACCAGGGAGCAGCTGCCCATACGGATCAACGTGATGGGAATAAATTAAGAATGTGAGGTGAGGTGATGTGGTGCATCATTCTGTGTAAAGTAGACTGCACTTCCCTTTTCTCATGGGAAGGGGGCGCATTCAGTCCCTGGTGCGACCTACGATGGCCAGGATGTAAAGGAAGATGTTGATGATGTCAGTGTAGAGGTCCCTATACTTGACATCGCAGATCCTGCGACGTGACCATCGCAGATGCACACATTGCCATATCAATGCTAAAATGATATAATGTGCAGCCCTAGTGTGTGTCTTGGTTGATTTACACACTGGCTCTGATAGTATTGAACCGTTATGCTGTATTGTATCCTGAATTAATGTATATTTTTCCCATGAATGTTGTTTCACTACTGACAGACTGGAGTAATGATGCTGAAAATTCAGCTTTGATCACAGGAATAAAGTACACTTTACTATATATATTCAAATAGAAAACAGCTGTTTTAAATGTAGTAATATTTCACAATATTACCATTTTTACTGTGTTTATCAAATAAAGCAGCCTTGGTGGGCATAAGAGACTGAAAAAAAGAATTAAAAGAAAGTGTGTGCGTGTGGAGATAGCTGTCTCATAAGTAACAATTAAATAATAAAAAATTTTATAATTTTAATTAATTTCCTTGAAATATTTGAAAACAATTCCCAGATGTTGACGGACAGTTCAGAGTTCTTTTCTGTGGTATTAACACTGTGTTCTCTCCACGCAGTCGTTTCGGTTCCCTGATGGAGGTTTACTTGGTTCCGGGCCGGAATGTGGGATATATAAAGTATGCCGACCGGAAGTCCGCTCAGGACGCTATAGCGCTGCTGCATGGGAAAGTGATTAACGGGGTCAAGATGAAGGTCATGCTGGCGGACCCACCGAAAGAGGAGTCACACAAACGCCAGAGAACTTACTGACCTTTGACCTTATGACAGACTCAGGTAAGTCAGCTCAGTAGGTAAGACACTGTGAAAACTATTCAAAGATTTATGAATTTGCCGCAATATTATTTCTGCTACAAGTACAAGAGCAAATAAAGAAAACAAGATGAAAATTATGACTCAATCTGTTATATTCGTCATAATTTGATGTTGAGAGTGAACTCATTCCAGAATAAGTTGATGACTTGAGACATGATGCACCATTGACAGCTCAACTGACCGCTCGTATATGCTACCTGGAGAAACAAACCTTTAATATCTTCATCTCTTTTGGACTCTTTTTATTAATTATAATTATATATTAATTTCTATATCAGTCAGATAACAATGTCACATCAGTCCAACATAGGGCTGCACGATTAATCGCAATTAAACTGCTGGTGATTTGGCATGGCTGTGATTATTTTATGAGCAGCTTCTCAGTGACGCACGGCTCTCATGCAGAATCTCCAAATATGCACCGCTGAAGTACAAACCCGATTCCAAAAAAGTTGGGACACTGTACAAATTGTGAATAAAATGAGAATGCAATGATGTGGAAGTTTCAAATTTCAATATTTGATTCAGAATACAACACAGATGACATATCAAATGTTTAAACTGAGAAAATGTGTCATTTTAAGGGAAAATAAGTTGATTTTAAATTTCATGGCATCAACACATCTCAAAACAGTTGGGACAAGGCCATGTTTCCCACTGTGTGGCATCCCCTCTTCTTTTTCTAACAGTCTGCAAACGTCTGGGGACTGAGGAGACAAGCTGCTCAAGTTTAGGAATAGGAATGTTGTCCCATTCTTGTCTAATACAGGCTTCTAGTTGCTCAACTGTCTTAGGTCTTCTTTGTGGCATCTTCCTCTTTATGATGCGCCAAATGTTTTCTATGGGTGAAAGATCTGGACTGCAGGCTGGCCATTTCAGTACCCGGATCCTTCTTCTAGCAGCCATGATGTTGTGATTGATGCAGTATGTGGTCTGGCATTGTCATGTTGGAAAATGCAAGGTCTTCCCTGAAAGAGACGATGTCTGGATGGGAGCATATGTTGTTCTAGAACTTGGATACACCATTCATGATTGATAGTGCCTTTCCAGATGTGTAAGCTGCCCATGCCACACGCACTCATGAACCCCATCCCATCAGAGATGCAGGCTTCTGAACTGAGCGCTGAGAACAACTTGGGTTGTCCTTGTCCTCTTTCGTCCGGATGACATGGCGTCCCAGTTTTCCAAAAAGAACTTCAAATGTTGATTGGTCTGACCACAGAACAGTTTTCCACTTTGCCACAGTCCATTTTAAATGAGCCTTGGCCCAGAGAAAACGCCTGCGCTTCTGGATCATGTTTAGATATGGCTTCTTTTTTGACCTATAGAGTTTTAGCCGGCAACGGGCGAATGGCACGGTGGATTGTGTTCACCGACAATGTTTTCTGGAAGTATTCCTGAGCCCATGTTGTGATTTCCATTACAGTAGCATTCCTGTATGTGATGCAGTGCCGTCTAAGGGCCGAAGATCACGGGCATCCAGTATGGTTTTCCGGCCTTGACCCTTACGCACAGAGATTGTTCCAGATTCTCTGACTCTTTGGATGATATTATGCACTGTAGATGATGATAACTTCAAACTCTTTGCAGTTTTTCTCTGAGAAACTCCTTTCTGATATTGCTCCAGAATGTTTGGCGCGCAGCATTGGGGAATTGGTGATCCTCTGTCCATCTTGACTTCTGAGAGACACTGCCACTCTGAGAGGCTCTTTTTATACCCAATCATGTTGCCAATTGACCTAATAAGTTGCAGATTGGTCCTCCAGCTGTTCCTTATATGTACATTTAACTTTTCCGGCCTCTTATTGCTACCTGTCCCAACTTTATTGGAATGTGTAGCTCTCAAAATTCATTTCAAAATGTCTCACTTTCAACATTTGATATGTTATCTATATTCTATTGTAAATAAAATATAAGTTTATGAGATTTGTAAATTATTGCATTCCTTTTTTTATTCACAATTTGTACAGTGTCCCAACTTTTTTGGAATCGGGTTTGTACAATAGCACACATTCCAGGAAATCCCTATGAACATCATACTATCGGTGAGCTGAACAGAAGATTTTCTTAAACATGACTAAATCCTTCTCATGTTTGGAAGGATGTGTTGCTTTTTCAAATGCACGCTATAAGCGACTCAAACTTGCAGTGATTTCAGATGGTGCAGCATTTACTACTGATCACAGAGCCGTCCTGCACTGACAAACTGCACATAAAAAATAATCGCAGCCTTTGTGATAAGCCAAATCGGTTTAAAGGGATAGTTCATCCAAAAATGAAAATTAGCCCATGATTTACTCACCCTCAAGTCATCCCAGGTGTATATGACATTCTTCTTTCAGACGAATACAATCTGAGTTATATTAATAAATGTCCTGCTCATCCAAGCTCTATAATGGCAGTGAATGGCAGTCCAAAAAACGTGCATCCATCCATTATAAACCTACTCCACACGGCTCCAGGGGTTAATAAAGGCCTTTTGAAGCGAACCGATGGATATAAAATATCCATGTTTAACACATTATACAGTAAAATATCTAGCTTCCACCAGACCGTATTCAACTTGCGCAGAAAGTGTAATGCCTCTTGAAGTTGAAAACGCTTGCGCTACATCTGACATCATCGTTGCGCTAGTTACGTTTTCTTCGTAAGTTGAATGGTGGTCTGGGGGAAGCTAGATATAGCGATATTAGCGACTGATGCAAGAGCCTATGGGAAAATCCTGAACCAGCGTGACGCAAACTGCTGATTGGCCTACGAAGTGACGTCACACCTGCATCACTATATCAGGATGCTTAGTTTAGGCATTTTTGCTCATGAAATTTGGCCAAAGTTTCACTGATGTGACTGCGGCCTTACTCTGAAACATGACACGATACAGTAGTAGAGTCGGTCGCCACTTCAGTTTCATGCCGACTTTAAGTTTTGAAGTTCAGACCTAAATAGACCCGTCATTTGATTCTTTTTCAGCAGTTCCTCCAGATTGTGGACTTGTGTAACTGTGACTATGCTGTGTTTGTTCTTGCAGAGTTTTAAGTGACATGACGCATGACCCCGACATGACAGGACGGGTATTTACGATGACACGACCTCATAACGACGGACACTGACTGCCGTACTGCCATTTCAATTCTTTAAAAGCAGTGAAAGTGTTTTTGCTTTTCTCTCTCTTTTTCTTGTTTACTTGCTTGCTTTTAAGATGTAACTGAGACACGTAAAGGGATGGTTCACCCAAAAATTAAAGTAGTCATTTCCTCGTCCATGTCATTCTAAACCTGTGACCGACTTTCTTCTGTAATATTTTAAAAGAGAACACACAGGTTTGGAACGCCATGAGGATGAGTAAATTGTCATTTTTATTCTATTTTTGAATGAACTATCCCAATTAGCAAAGATGACAGACCAATGTCAGATGAGTTTGAGCTCATGTATAGACTGTATGGATATGTGTTTATGTATGGAATGACAAATAAAGAGTTTGACTCATTAAACGGTCTTATACTGTGTGTTTGTTTCTTGGTTTCTGTTCATTAAAGGCTGTGTGAGTATTTTAACTGAGAGAACGGTTTAAACGGCAACAGGCTCTTATATAAAACCATACAGCATCAGATCTGTACATGTATGCAGGGTATGAAAGTTAACCTTACATGATGTTCTCGATCTGTTTTACTTCATGTCTGAGGAAAATACGATATTTATTCATCAAATTTCAGTGGAGGGGTTGAAAAATAAGAGCTTGGTGACACCAGCCAAAAGGTAAAGTGATTGCACAAGCGTCTATGGCAAGCTGTTTTGACATTTATTCATATGAATTTGTGATCTCAACAATTACATTTCCACTAGTTAAAATGTGCATTTTTGATATCAACAATGACATTTCTCGCAGAAATACGAATTCTTGATAGGGAACGATTCAGACAGTGCACTATATAGGGGATAGGGAACGATTCAGACAGTGCACTATATAGGGGATAGGGAACGATTCAGACAGTGCACTATATGGGGATAGGGAGTGATTCAGACAGTGCACTATATAGGGATAGAGGAACGATTCAGACAGTGCGCTATATAGGAGATAGGGAACGATTCAGACAGTGCACTATATAGGAGATAGGGAACGATTCAGACAGTGCACTATATAGGGGATAGGGAGCGATCAGACTATATAGGGGATAGGAGTGATTCAGACAGTGCACTATATAGGGGATAGGGAGTGATTCAGACAGTGCACTATATAGGAGATAGGAGCGATTCAGACAGTGCACTATATAGGAGATGAGGAACGATCAGACTATATAGGGGATAGGGAGTGATTCAGACAGTGCACTATATAGGGGATAGGGAGTGATTCAGACAGTGCACTATATAGGAGATAGGGAACGATTCAGACAGTGCACTATATAGGAGATAGGGAACGATCAGACTATATAGGGGATAGGGAGTGATTCAGACAGTGCACTATATAGGGGATAGGGAGTGATTCAGACAGTGCACTATATAGGGGATAGGGAACGATTCAGACAGTGCACTATATAGGAGATAGGAACGATCAGACTATATAGGGGATAGGAGTGATTCAGACAGTGCACTATATAGGGATAGGAACGATTCAGACAGTGCGCTATATAGAGAGATAGGGAACGATTCAGACAGTGCACTATATAGGGGATAGGGAACGATCAGACTATATAGGGGATAGGGAGTGATTCAGACAGTGCACTATATAGGGGATAGGGAGTGATTCAGACAGTGCACTATATAGGGATAGGGAGCGATTCAGACAGTGCACTATATATAGGAGATAGGGAGCGATCAGACTATATAGGGGATAGGGAGTGATTCAGACAGTGCACTATATAGGGATAGGAACGATTCAGACAGTGCGCTATATAGGAGATAGAGAAGCGATTCAGACAGTGCACTATATAGGGATAGGGAGTGATTCAGACAGTGCACTATATAGGGGATAGGAACGATCAGACAGTGCACTATATAGGGGATAGGGAGTGATTCAGACAGTGCACTATATAGGGGATAGGAACGATCAGACAGTGCACTATATAGGGGATAGGAACGATCAGACAGTGCACTATATAGGGGATAGGGAACGATCAGACAGTGCACTATATAGGGGATAGGGAGTGATTCAGACAGTGCACTATATAGGGGATAGGGAGTGATTCAGACAGTGCACTATATAGGGAACGATTCAGACAGTGCACTATATAGGGAACGATTCAGACAGTGCACTATATAGGGAGTGATTCAGACAGTGCACTATATAGGGGATAGGGAGTGATTCAGACAGTGCACTATATAGGGGATAGGGAACGATTCAGACAGTGCGCTATATAGGAGATAGGGAACGATTCAGACAGTGCACTATATAGGGGATAGGGAGTGATTCAGACAGTGCACTATATAGGGGATAGGGAGTGATTCAGACAGTGCACTATATAGGGAACGATTCAGACAGTGCACTATATAGGGGATGGGGACGATTCAGGCATTAACTATTTCATTTTACTTAACATTATTTTATTTATCTGCTATATTGACGAGACCTTATTGAAGGATATTGGTTTACTTATGGCCTTTTTGTGCACTTGAGCTTAACTCAGACTTGAGAGTTTGTAGACGTTTAAGAGGCATTTGTGTCGACCTTGATGTATTGCAATATTGAGGTGTTCAGTTTTAAACATAAACATGATTTCTCATCTTACAAATCAATTGTTTCTTATTTTCACTGATATCTCTCCCAGGTGTCGAGGACTAGTGCATTGTTGAACCTATATTTAGTATGAATAAAATACTGAAGTACTGTTCAAATCAGATACTTTAAGACTTTTACTCAAGTGGTATTGGAATTGGTGACTTGTAACTTGTAATGGAGTAATTTTCTCTGTAAGGAATCTGGACTTTTACTCAAGGATAGTTTTCAGCTACTTATACTTAATGTGATTGTTACTAAGAAAGCCATTTTAGATCTCTGAAATGATATTTATATCAGAAATAACAAGTTTAACATGCTGAAATACATTAATAGATATCAAGAATTAACCTTTCAACTAGTGAAAATTTAATTCTTGATATCAGGAGTTTATATTTTTACTAGTAACCACGTAATTATTGGTATAAAAAATTGACATACTAGTGAGAATTGTATTTCTGATGTGCAATTGGAGTAGTAAGAAATCAGTTATTGATATCAACAATTGAATTTGAATGGCAGCCTATGGTGATGTTTAACAAGTGAAAATAGTTACAGACATCAAGAATACATATCCTGGGAATGAATAAAAGTCTAAACGGCTTGCCATAAGCGTCTGCTTTTGTACATGTAGAGCTCTTCTCTGTCCAGCAGATGGAGGCGTTCCAGTGGCTTCATTAAAGGGATAGTTCACCCAAAAATGAAAATTACATGATTTAGTCCTCAAGTCATCCCAGGTGTATATGACATTCTTCTTTCAGACGAATACAATCTGAGTTGTATTAAAAAAGTCCTGTTCTTCCAAGCTTTATAATGGCAGTGAATTGTTATCTCGTTTATAAAGTCCATAAAAGTGCATCTATCCATCATATAACTGCTCCACAAGCCTCCGGGGGTTTAATAAAGTCCTTCTGAAGTTTGTGTAAGAAAAATATCCATATTTAAATTTTACAAAGTATAATCTCTGACTCTCTAATCTCTCTACACCTAGGATGACTTGAGGGTGAGTAAATTATGGGCTAATTTTCATTTTTGGGTGAACTATCCCTTTAAAGCTCATTTTCAGATGAGTGGGATTGAAGCTGTTTGATCTGTGGTAATTGGATGGATCTTAAATCCACAGCTTTGAAGAACTTTCACATTAATCCATCTATTTAATCATTTTAATTCAGCTTAGTTTTCATTCACCAGATACTTTTGAAGACATTGTTTTGTGTTGTAATATTATTACTATTTTACACATATTAACCATTTAATAACGATATTAAAGTTTTTTTTTTTTTTTTTTTTTTTTTAGTATGAATATGTTAGTCTTACTGTTATCTATAACCTAGTGTTGCTCCAAAACAATGACAAAATTAACGTTTATAAGATATAAGCACTCAAAACTTACAGTCTCTCACTTCCATCACTTCCACTTCAGCTTCACATCAGATCCAATCAAATGCACTATATAGGGGATAGGGAGCGATCAGACAGTGCACTATATAGGGGATAGGGAGCGATCAGACAGTGCACTATATAGGGGATAGGGAGCGATCAGACAGTGCACTATATAGGGGATGAGGAGCGATCAGACAGTGCACTATATAGGGGATAGGGAGCGATCAGACAGTGCACTATATAGGGATAGGGAACGACCAGACAGTGCACTATATAGGGGATAGGGAACGATTCAGACAGTGCACTATATAGGGGATAGGGAACGATTCAGACAGTGCACTATATAGGGGATAGGGAACGATTCAGACAGTGCACTATATAGGGGATAGGGAACGATTCAGACAGTGCACTATATAGGGGATAGAGAGCGATTCAGACAGTGTACTATATAGGGGATAGGGAGTGATCAGACAGTGCACTATATAGGGGATAGGGAACGATTCAGACAGTGCACTATATAGGGGATAGGAGCGATTCAGACAGTGCACTATATAGGGGATAGGGAGCGACCAGACAGTGCACTATATAGGGGATAGGAAGCGATTCAGACAGTGCACTATATAGGGGATAGGGAGCGATTCAGACAGTGCACTGTATAGGGATAGGGAACGATTCAGACAGTGCACTGTATAGGGATAGGGAGCGACCAGACAGTGCACTGTATAGGGATATGAGGAGCGATTCAGACAGTGCACTGTATAGGGGATAGGGAACGATTCAGACAGTGCACTATATAGGGGATAGAGAACGATTCAGACAGTGCACTATATAGGGGATAGGGAACGATTCAGACAGTGCACTATATAGGGGATAGGGAACGATTCAGACAGTGCACTATATAGGGATGAGGAACGATTCAGACAGTGCACTATATAGGGATAGAGGAACGATTCAGACAGTGCACTATATAGGGGATAGGGAGCGATTCAGACAGTGCACTATATAGGGATAGGGAGCGATCAGACAGTGCTCTATATAGGGGATAGGGAGCGATCAGACAGTGCACTATATAGGGGATAGGGAGCGATCAGACAGTGCACTATATAGGGGATAGGAGCGATCAGACAGTGCACTATATAGGGGATAGGGAGCGATCAGACAGTGCACTATATAGGGATAGAGGAACGATTCAGACAGTGCACTATATAGGGATAGGAGCGACCAGACAGTGCACTATATAGGGGATAGGGAACGACCAGACAGTGCACTATATAGGGGATGGGGAACGATTCAGACAGTGCACTATATAGGGGATGGGGAACGATTCAGACAGTGCACTATATAGGGGATGGGGAACGATCACACAGTGCACTATATAGGGGATGGGGAACGATCAGACAGTGCACTATATGGGGATAGGAACGATCACACAGTGCACTATATAGGGGATAGGGAACGATCACACAGTGCACCTATATAGGGGATAGGGAACGATCACACAGTGCACCTATATAGGGGATAGGGAACGATCACACAGTGCACCTATATAGGGGATAGGAGCGATCACACAGTGCACCTATATAGGGATAGGAACGATCACACAGTGCACTATATAGGGATAGGGAGCGACCAGACAGTGCACTATATAGGGGATAGGGAACGATTCAGACAGTGCACTATATAGGGGATAGGGAGCGACCAGACAGTGCACTATATAGGGGATAGGGAACGATCACACAGTGCACTATATAGGGGATAGGGCTTTACTGAGCTCAACGGCTCTGACAAGCTATGATATAAACTAAACGCTATTGGCAAAAAAAGGGGAGGAGCTGTTCGATATGCCCTGCCCTGTCTTCCAGTTTCAGTGGGAATTATTCGACACTATATATATATATATATATATATATATATATATATATATATATATATATATATATATATATATATATATATATATATATATATATATATATATATATATATATATATATATATATATATATATATATATATATATATATATATATATATATATATATATATATATATATATATATATATATATATATATATATATATATATATATATATATATATATATATATATATATATATATATATATATATATATATATATATATATATATATATACATATAATAATTATACACAGTACACACACATATTATGTAAATACAAATGTTTCTTTTGGATGTGATTAATTGATTGCCCAGCACTAGATTAGAGTTATTACAATAGGTAGGCTATTAACTGCACCCCACCCCACCCCACCCCCAACACCCAGTGCACTAACAACTTGGGCTATTCAGAATAGCTTATTACATTGCCATACTGCATTAAAGGTCTTCTACATGACCTAATACTTTTTCAAAATGAACAGTATACAGTGGAGTAGAGTGCTTTGTACTGTAGCACGATGCAGTTCACTTGAGTTCTTGACTTATTTGATTGTACTGCCAAAAATTATTGTAATGTTATTACACAAATGTGGACTAAAAATACAAACACACAATTTGAAACAATAGCCGCGGGATCATGTGACCAGAAGACACACTGTTGTTTGAAATATTGCATCCTGTTTTTAATACTATTTTTAAAAATATTACATGCTGCAGGTCTGCAGCAAACTAATATTCCAATCATTTATCAGGGTTCAAGCATGCAGGCATGCTCAGTTCTTATTAGACTTTCATACGTTTATTATACTCTTTTGTTAAAACAGTTACTGGTAGAACGTGTGATTTGCACACATATGAATGATTGGATGTTTGCAGATGTTTGCAGTCCTTAAAGCCATAATATGTAATGTTTCACCGCTAGCGGTCGCTTATTCAAAACAAAGGCGTAGCTTGATTTCACAGAGCATTTATTCTGCCTCAGACGAGCACTTCCGCTTCTTCCGCTCGTGTGTTTGTGTGGTAACACAGCGCTGTTTATCATATCACACACATCTGAGTGTGTTGAGAGTGATGTTATAATGCTACTGTGTGTTCACTCGGCGCTGCTATGAGACACTTGTTCACACTGCAGTGAGAGAGCGATATTAGGCATGGTAAAACATGGCACTCGCGGTAAATCAAGAACACCAGATTTAAACGATAAGACTAACTGTGTTGAGCTGGAGAACAATGATTAGTTTCTGTCCATCAATGATCCAAACAGTTATCAAATATCTTACATATTGTGCCCTTTAAGCTTTTTTAAATGAGTTAAAATGGCAATAAATAGGTTTGCATGGTGATTGTCTGAACATTGTTGTAAAACAAACTGATAACGTACATCACATTCGCATTCGTAACCGCCAGGTTAATGAGGGTTATACGTGAGGGTTATATATAAAGGTTATATTTCTCTGACAGCATACATGTCAAAGTTTTAAGTCTGGATGTCCTGAAATGGAGACACCATTTGCTTCACCAGGACAACAAAATGCCTGAATGATCAAGGTTAGCACTCTTGTGGAAATAATTATCATCTAAATCTGACTAATTTTAAATTTTTTTGTTTTAAATCAACATCTCAGGAACATGTTATGGGGTTTCTAATCAAAATATGACTTTCTGTTACGAAACGGCATTGATCTCATATATGTCCTCTGTAGAGCATGTTTATCAGGCGTTCTGGGAGACACAATAGTATCAATGTTCCTATATAATATTAGATATTATTATGAAAATGTTGCCAACTATTACTCCCATTATTGCACGTCTTTCTCACACGTTAGAGAGTGCACTGAATGGGAAAACCCATGTATGGCCATATTACCCACAAATTGCATAAAGTAAAATGGTATATCATCTCATTCCGTTATACATTTCATAACATAGTTGAGAATCATCTTTAAACAAAGTTTGGTTAAAAAAAAAATCCTGAAACCTGAACATTTATTGGTGAATGGTTTATTTTTTTTTTACACAACGTCCACATATGAGGACATACACATGGATAAAAGCGGTGTTATGGCTTGTACCTGGGGTAGTACCCTCAAAAGGACATCTTTGTACCTGTTTTAAGGTGCATATTAGTACCTTAGCTTAGAGTACATACTTTAAGGTACTACTATGAACCTTTTTGTGGTAAAAAGGGTACAAAGATGTCCTTTTCAGGGTACCACCCCAGTGACAACCCCTAGGTACAATTGTAACACCCCTTTTCTCTGTGTGCAGCATATTAATAAAAAAGTAATACAAGAAAAATTATTATGCTCTAAATAATGTAATGACATGAAAAAAATACTAAATTCATTCTTAGGGTCTTAGGAGGTTAAAACACATGAGAACCCCCAGGTGGAATCCATCACGTGATCCAGGCTCCTTGTTTTGCGTCTCGCCAGCGTCCAGATGCGATCCGGTCCAGGCTTTACCGCGGACCTGCAGTCGCCGTTACCGCAGCATCCGTCTAAACTGCCTTCAAATCCAGCCGTACACAGCACTTTTCCTCACTTTCATACACCTAACCTTGACATTCTCCTCCAATACAACTGTGATTATCTGCGGGGACTGACCGCTGACCGAGTGGGATAAAAAAAAAATTGATTAGCTTCGGTAATTCCCAGCGTCGGGTTTCTGCGCCAAGAAGAGATGTGGACACCGAACCGCTGGTACGTACCGCTTCCGTTCGTGGTTTTTATTTGCTCCTCACACACCAGCGGCTAATTTCCTCCAGGATCGAGCGCTCCCGTCGCCAGTGTCCTTTAGATAATATTGATAAGCTGATTAAAATGGATGAATGTCAGCCAGGCATCTCTGCAGATGGGAAAGTCTCCTCCGGAGTTATTCTGCTAAAGCCTGTGTGTATTTTGAGTCTCTGACCGTTTGCGACGAACTGGACACCATATGAGATAATTTTGTTTATCTAATCGTGTCGTGCTGAAATGCTGTCTTACATCTGTGTGCTTGAGGTTTAATGCTTCAGGCTTTGGGACAGGAGAAGAGCAGGCTGGGAATACCTGATAAGGTGATTTCGGGTGTCTGGCCCGGTGGGAAGCTGGACCCTGTTGTCCACGACCGGGTGACTTTTTTTGGGATCAAAAAACCCAAGGTCAGGTGGTGACATTGCGGTGTGTTTTTAGAGACACTAGTATTCCCCTGCCGTAAGGTATTATGATAATATTGAGCATCTTAAGTTGAGTCTAAGATGGCTAGTTTGACTTCTAGTCAGTCTGGGTTAGGCGAGTCCTCTGGTTTAACCCTCTGTGAACCAACTCAACACACCTGCCCTTTAAAGGCACAATATGTAAGATTTTAGGATTCAAATATCCAAAAACCACTAGAACAGTTATATATTTTGTTGACTTGTGCACATCATCACAAATGTTTCCAAAATCATTTCTTAAATCCTGAGAAATAAACAGTTTTAACCAGGACACGGACCGTGCGTCGCCTACCAATGACATCATACCGTGAAAACGTTTCCGTGGAAATGCCAGGGACGCTTTAATATATGATGTGTTTGGTTAGACAGGTGAGCAACTGTTTGGATCATTGATGGACTGAAACTAATCATTGTTCAACACAGTTTGTCTTATCGTTTAAATCTGGTGTTCTTGATTTACGCGAGTGCCATGTTTTACCATGCCTAATATCGCTCTCTCACTGCAGTGTGAACAAGTGTCTCATAGCAGCGCCGAGTGAACACACAGTAGCATTATAACATCACTCTCAACACACTCAGATGTGATAAAACAGCGCTGCGTTACCACACATACACACGAGCGGAAGAAGCGGAAGCGCCAACTGTGGCAGAATAAAAGCTCTTGAGCCGTGTGTCGCGCTCGTCTCTCATTAGCAATTGCTCCACGCCTCGTTCAGCTCCACAGCACTCGGTCCTGCTCTGCTTCATACTACAGTAACATTAATAATCTCATCCATGAACATGATGCCCGCGTCCCGTCCCGACTCGTTTCCCCCAGCTGTGAGGATTGAAGACGGCATCTCCCATGAATCCGTGCTCAATCTCGGCGTCATCAAGCTACGCCTTTGTTTTGAATAGGCGACCTCTAGTGGTGAAAAACTGCATACGGTGCCTTTAATAGAGTTTGTGTGTTTATTAGGCAATCTACTTCTATCTTGATGTCTGAAGAGTAGTTCAGCCCCCCCCAAAAAAATTTTTTCACACCGTGACTTTAATGTCGTTTTGAGACAACCCAGCAAACATTTGGACCATTGAAAAGACGCCTCTCCGACATGTCCCATCATGGTTAAAAAATAGTTCCAAAATGAAAGTTGGAACAGATGTATCAGAATGCATTTTTAGGAAAAGTTGTGGGTTGCATTATTTTTACAGATTTATGCCGTCCTACCGCGACAGGATTTTTGGCCAGGACACAACGTTGCCATTGGACCAATGTTTGCCGGGAACTTACCGAGCATCCAAATCACTGCTGTGTTCTGGGATAAATGCGCTCGCTGTATGTGCGTAGCTACATATGATGGTATTTTGAGCAGCTGAGAACTCGTGAAGAGCTTATAAAATGTGTAAAGGAGTCATGCCTCCGACACACACACACAAACGCAGATCTGCTGCGAGGAGACGCGGCTCTGACGCCTGTGCCGAACTGTGATGGGCAACATCACGACAATGACGAGAAAAAACGGATATGATCGAGCATTCTGTGCTTCTTAGGGTCGCATCTTGTGACATCATGTCCCGTTTTTGGTCCGTGTTGTGTTCATATTTCAGTCGAACCGCACCAGAGTTGGTTTGGAAGCGGAGCGAGACCCATCTTTTCTCGGTCCGCTTGTTTGGTGCGCTCAGGGTTCAGGTGGCAGCGTTCAAACGTATTAAAATGAACAGAGCAATCCCAGCAGGGCTCGTTTCAATCCATCCAAACCTGTTGAACACACCCTAAGCTATAGTCATTGAAGAAAACGCTGTTTGTCTGTCATCTGCACTTGTAGAGACGTGCCTCCGGACTATAAAAAGACCCTCTAACGGTTGTAAACTGACCCAGTGGTTGATTCTGCCAATTACTGGCTCCTTTAATTATGCAGGACGCTGGAACAGGAATGTTATCGTCATGGAGACAGCCGGCGTGGCCAATCACAATCAGAGTTCATAGTCAGACGCACCTGTAATGGTGACAGTGGAACGTAGTAGTCGTTTGGAGAGGTAATCATAGACCCCACGTGATTTCAGGCATTATTCGTGTCTGTAGCACAATCGGGGCAGAATGAGTGCACACCATGACGTGCTTTCTTCTGTCTTTACAATGAAAGTCAATGAGGCCCAAAACAATATTAGACCCATTGACTTTCATTAAATGGACAAAAGACTCTCTCGGTATGTTTTCATTTGAATTGTGTGCTTTTATTTTTGTTTATTTTAGCTTTAATTTATTTTCACTTTTCGTTAGTAATTTTAGTACTATTTCACATAGTTGCCAAGGCAAGAAAGTTTGCCACACATTTGAAACGACAATTTTCATTTTTGGGTGAACTTTCCCTTGGTTAGGGGTTTCAACACACTCCTACACGTACACTGAGTCTGAGCATGCGTGTAGAAATGGTGATGGTTGCCTTAGTGAACAGCACTAATTAGTGTGCTGTGTTGGAGTTGCCTAGCGTGTGTGTGTGTGTGTGTGTGTGTGTGTGTGTGTGTTTTGTAAATGTGCTGCTCTAGGATTCTGGCCGTCCCACGCTCAACGTTGGGATGGGGGTGTTCCACATAAAACAATAAAAGCTACATCCTGATCAATAAAAGTAATGAGTTTTATCCCCAGTGCAGAGTGTGCGTGTCATGTGTGGCCTCGCTCTAATCCCGCGTTTTCATAGAATGGCTTGATTCTTCCTGTATCTTGGCTGGTGTCTTGCACGGGACATTATCCTGCTTTAAAGGGGGCTGGGTTCAGCAGGTTGATTAGTGTGCCCATCTGCTCACTGTCTGCCTTTGTGTTTACTGTAGCTTTACACGCTCTGCCAGTCAACTCCACTGCAAGCAAGTTGGGAGAAGCGCTGTACTTTCCCACGCGGGCCAAAGCGACCTGAAGCCTTAAAATTATACTTTTTTAATTAAATGTTTTATTTGATCTACCTTTAAATTACCAGATTTTATCAATAAATAATAATTTAAGCACATTCTTTCAACTCAAAATAGCTCAATTTCATGCATAACTCTTTTAATTCAGCTCAAAATATCTCACATGCACCGTCTTTGCTGACCTCTTGTGAAAATAATAAAATATGTTTCATGACTCTTGCCACTAGACGGCCTTACAGCTCTATATGGAGCGGATGAGCTGTTCCGCTGGGTCCTAAAGTCAGTTCCTCTTCGCTATGCATTCAGGTACAGTAGACAGAATTATTTTTTGGTAAAGTTTTAGAATGTTTAGTTTGAATTGTGAGCGTTTTTAGGTTGAGCGTTCCTCACATTCCATTCATTCCAATGGGGGTCAAATTGACCCGTGAGGGAAGGATTTGTTACTTTTTTTAAATTTCGAGCACAAAACTCCTCGAATCCAGTTTTTAATTTTTTGTTATTTTTTTATTCGTGGTTCAAGTGCGACAAAAGTCCTAGGGTCTTGGACCACTCCGATGAACACATAATTTTTGGGTCAAAATGACCCGAGGGAAGGACGTGTATCGGGGAAGTGACCTTAAAAAGTCCATGGACCATATAAGCTCACTTGCTGTTAAATGTGAAAAATAAAAAAAAGATGGAAAGCCAGAGATAAATGTCATTTGTTACTGTCACTTTGAAGCCAATCAGATCTTCAGTTCTACTGTTGTGTTGCTACGGTCTCACAGTCACTGTAAAGGGCATGCCAAAATGTTGCTATTTGAGAAGCCCAGAAAAGATGCTATTTTTCTATTATCAAGTGACAAAACTGTCTTCTGTGGTGCATAAGAGAAGACATTTTGTGAAAAATGCATTTTATAGATAACAGTGAGACTAACATATACTAAAATCCTTTGATTTTGATTTCATATGGGCTTTAAAATAAAAAAATTAAGAATCTTCTTGAGCGTGAAAAGAACTAATGATCTGCATGTAAGTATATTTCATAAAATCACCTCATATAAAACTGTTTTAATTGTGCTCAGGACATGTCATTTTAATTCATTGAACTTTACCCACTTACTTTATTTTTATTGTGGGGACGAACTGGGCATGCTGAGCCAAAAATAGAAAAATAATATGCCCTCTGTGCTTGTGAAATCCTTAACAGCACTTTGCTGATCTTAAGTTGTTTGGAGACTCCAGCCATTTCATTAGGAATCCACGCAAACTGGATTTGTGCATGAGAGCTTGACCAACAGAAAGCTGTGAGCTGTACTTCATGAATCGCTACACTGTTGACGACAGAGCTTGTTTTCCTGGCAATATTTGGCCGGTATTTCACTAATGTTACTGCACCTTTACTCATAAGCTGCAGATTTGCTGTTAGCTGTCATAAAGACTTTGCTGCCCTATCCTTCATATCAGTCTGCATTAGATTAGTGACATTCACTAAAAAGTATCTAACCTCACTGTGAGGGGCAGAGTTTGTGTGTTCAAATGTATTCATGTGTCTGACTTCCGTAAGTTCAGAGTCACGTAAATTCTGATCAAGCCGTTTCTGCGGCTCAGTTTCATTAGCTGGACTGGGGAGGAAGTTTTGTGTTTTGAAAGCTGTTTTTTTTTTTTTTTTTTTATACTTCACAATGGACTCTTCTTGTGTCTTGAATGTTAAAGCAAATTTGGATTAATTTCATATCAGTGCTGGGAATCGATAAAAAAAAATCAACTAATTAATCACATTTTTTTCTGTAATTAATCGTGAGCCTTTGATGTTGTATTAATTTCAGTTCCTCTCCAAATTAATGTAGAAACGGCATATTTTAAATATGTGTTGTAATGGCATCTCTTTATGAATGAAGGCCAGGGTCACTGATGCTGATGTCTCTATGAAACATTAATGACATTACAGTATAAATGTAAGCTACCAATTTCAACATTTATTAGGCTTTTAAAAAAACAACTTTTAATTTTAAGTGAACTTAAAACAATCGTTACATAAACCCATTATAATAAATGCTATATTTACCTGTGGCCTTCCCTGTTAGACACATACAGAAATGTAATAGTTATCAAACATCTTTCTTAAAGGGGTACTTCAGCGCTGGGAAGATGAATGTGTTTTTAAACTGGGTCATTTATGTAGTAGAAATGTGAAATAATTTTTTTTATTTGGTGCCTTCTGGACTGAGAAAAGACAGAAAATGTATTTTTGGCTTATATGGATGAAAGACAACAACTCCCAGAATGCACTTGCTTCGCTGCCCAACGAGGCCACTCCCAAAGCCACTGCTACTGGATCACTGGATCACTTACCTACTGCGGCACCGCCCCTACCGTTGTTTTAGTCATTTAGTTCAGTTAGAGAACACTACAATTAAAAACTGAACGTGTCTGTTCAATATAATGTGAGTGAGCCGAGCGAGTGTCACAGCACAAACGCAGCAGGAGTCAGACTACATTCATCACGAGATGAAGAGCTGAGGTAAGCGCGGGCGCAGCATACATTCCCGGCACATGTTCAGTCTGGAGTGTTCTCAGATCATGCCTATGGAAGCTTAACTTTCATAGGAATTCATTTGAAAAGTTGAAACACTCACTTTGCTCCGCACCGCTCCGTTTACATGAATGTCCGCAGCTGCCCGAGCCGAGCGCTGTGAGTGAGATCCCACCCCCCCATGGGCGGGTTGTAACCATGCGGGACTAGCTCCTTCTATTGACTATAGTCTTTAGTCTCTGGCCAAAAAATCCTCCGATGACACAAAATGACGATATTTGCGTCATCTGAGGATTTTTTCCAGAAATAAAATACATAAATATCTCGTCTCAGGGGGATATGAGGGGGGGAAGCACGATCATTCGAATGTACTAGCGGGTTTCTACTGATACAAAGCTTAATGCTAATCACTGAAGTATCCCTTTAACTGCATATTTAATACACACACACACACACACACACCGATCAGGCATAACATTATGACCACTGACAGGTGAATTGAATAACACTGTATCTAGTCACACCTGTTAGTGGGTGGGATATATTAGGCAGCAAGTGAACATTTTTTGGTCCTGAGACGTCCACAGAAGATAAATGTAAATATTTTAACATTTAGAACACATTTATTATTGATTGCTATCAGGATTTGAAGAGAGTTTCAACCAGAATAACAAAAAGTGTAAAAACGAATATTGCCTACCCTACCTTTAACATCAGGTGTAAATGACACCTAAAGCGATTCCTAATCTGTCCCTACCATGGGATTTAATAGGCAACTTGATAAAGGGCACAACTGTTTCTTTGCTCCCGGATGCAGAGGAAGCAGCAGGAGATCAGTGGCCCTGCTGCATCTCTGGTGGTGACGATTTTACACACAAACCTCACAGATCTAGTGTAACAAATCCAGATAAAATCCTGTTATTGATCCAAACAGGCAAAGACCTTCCATTTTCTGGCCTTTCCATCTTCTAACCTAAACGATTCCGGACAATGTGGATCAGTTTCACAGCTATAAAGAAACTATATTTTTATATTTTCAGACGGAAATGTGATTAGTGTTTGTGTTATGGGTGGTTGTCAGGGCATTGTGTGCTGAGGTGCTCAGTAAAATTGCTATATTGTAGCTAAAATCATGTTCATGGCTTCTTTTTTCATAAAGAAGCCATTCTTATAATGGCCATTGTAATAATAATCCATGAATGTGTGTCTTGTATTTTGGTTAGTATCTCCATTCTGCCTGAAGTGTGTGTGTGAGAATTAGGGTGGAGGGGGAATCCAGAGACCTCCCAATTTATGGGAGATTATAAGAAAATGAACCTAAAGCCAGAATTGCCACTAGAGAAGACAAAACGTAGACTGCATCAGAAAGGTCAGAAACCGGAGTCGGACAATGATGGAGAGACTCAAGAAGAAGTGACAGCATGTAGAATGAGACGGGACTGAATGGATAGTTGATGAATTCATGAAGCTGATGTGGAGTTGATTAGCATATTCTGTCATGATAATCTATAAACCGCTGGTGTGGGAACTGTTGTAAGATGCACAGAGAATGTCTGCTGCATGAAGCGAGAACAGGTGTAGTTTAGTTTAATTACGGTTATAACTTATGTTGTCATCTTGCTTTATGACATGCTATAGCATTTGTGTTCGTACGGGATTGCAGTAAATGTGAAAGACGGATGCGACAGCTTGAGCGACTCCCACATGTGCTCGACTACAACTCTTCCTCTTCTCAACACGGCCTTTGTTGTGTTCTCGGGGGCGGGGTTTATGTAAATTTTAGGGTTTATGATGTCACAATATCTCCCTTTGCTTTGAACTTTGAGCGTCGTAACTTTGCAGATATTGTTTATGCTCAAACAGCGACATTACCTTGCAAGATATTTTGAAGAATGTTGTACCAGGGTGCTGCTAACTTCCGGGTTGGCCTACAAAAATGTACAATATCTTGAGACGTATAACCGCTATTAGGAACAGAATTACATTTTTTGTCAGATCCTGTTGTATGACTAAACACACGTTTTATGCAACACTTTTACGGTGCTATTTTTACTTATGCCACAAAATGCCCAAAATGGCGTAAGCGCTGTGTTTGGTCGCTGCCTGTAGCGCTCCTTGAACTGTGCTTTTATTTACTATTTTACTTTCTTTTACTCTCAGTTTTTACAAACTTATCATCTGCATTGATCTACTACGACAGCAAAACTCTTTTGGACATTGGTTACCTCTACACTGGACTGTTTCAGGACACTTTAATCCCGATCCTCTGTGGCCATCTGAGATTCTTGAACGCCGTAGTTGAACAATGGACAGAGCCAGCGGCGTAGAACAAAGAAACACCGTGGGAACGTGCTGGTATCCGTAACAGACTGAGGAAAAGGGCATTCAGACCTCCTCTCCCGAGCATTCTTCTAGCAAATGTTCAATCCTTGGATAATAAGATGGGCGATCTTAGAGCCAGGATAAGAGTGATAATTTTCAACGGGACATGAGAGACTGTAATATCTATTGTTTGTCTGAAACATGGCTCACGCCGCGGTCCCGGACACAGCTGTGACGCCGTCGGAGAACTTCTCTGTTTTTCGGATGGACAGAACAGCCGAGGCGGTAAATCCAAAAGCGGTGGAGTGTGTTTCATGATCAACAAGAAATGGTGCGATCCAGGAACATCACCATTCTCTCGCGGTCCTGCTCACCTCATCTGGAACATTTAACAATCATCTGCCGCCCATTCTATCTGCCGAGGAGTTTTCTGCGGTTGTCGCGACCGCGTTTACATCCCACCGCAGGCAGACACAGCGCTGGCTTTATCTGGCCTTCATGATGTTGCCAGCGGCGTCATAAACCAACATCCCGACGCGGCATTCATTGTCGCGGCGATTTTAACAAAGCAAACCTAAAGAAAGTCCTGCCAAACTTTCACCAGCACGTCTCCTGCCCCACACGAGGAGCAAACACACTGGATCACTGCTACTCTCCGTTTAAGAACGCCTATAAAGCGCGGTCACTTCCAGCGTTGGCAAATCGGATCATGCCGCCATTTTCCTCACTCCCGAATACAAACAAAAGCTCCTCCAGGAACCCCGGTGAGGCGGAAGTTAAGCGTTGGTCGCCCCACTCAGAGACCGCGCTTCAGGCAGCTCTTGATGGCGTTGACTGGGACATGTTCGGCGAGTTCAGCTGGCGTAAGCGAGTTCACAGGCGTGGCGCTTTGCTTCATCAACACGCTTACAGAGCAAGCCACGCAAACAATAACAATAACGTCCTTCTCAAATCAGAAACCGTGGGTGGACAATTCAATCATAGCGGCAGTGAGCGCACGCACTGCTGCTTACAACGCCGGTCTCCATTCAGGGAATATGAATGAATACAGATCGTCCTGTTATGCTCTCAGGCGAGCAGTTAAAGCCGCAAAACTCCGTTATAAAGACCGAGTGGAGTCTCATTTCCAACTCAACGACTCATGGCGCATGTGGCAAGGTCTGAGGTCCATCTGCTCCTTTGGATCTAAATCCTCTGCAGAGGCAGCGTTGATCCGTTGCTCGTGAGCGAGTTAAACTCTTTCTATGCTCGCTTTGACTGTAACCGCGGCAGCGCGACTCCGCCAAGTGGCGCGTTAGAGAAATTACTCAGAGCAGCAACAATCACGTGATCTCTGTCTCGGAGGATGAAGTTCGGAGAGCACTCAAGCGTGTGGACGTCAGGAAAGCTGCTGGGCCGGATGGTATTTCAGGTCGTGTTCTGCGGTCCTGTGCTGATCAGCTCACCGGGTTGTTTACATCTATCTTTAATGAGTCCTCGCTACATCTGTGGTCCCCACCTCCTTCAAAAATCCACCATCATCCCTGTCCCTAAGAACAGTAAACCCTCTTGCCTAAATGACTATCGTCCAGTGGCTCTCACGTCTATAGTCATGAAGGTCTTTGAGAGACTCATTAAAAACACCATTTGCGCCTTCATTCCTGACACTTTGGACCCTCTTCAGTTTGCCTATCGTCCCAATAGATCGACTGAAGATGCCATCTCTCATGTCCTCCACTCCTCCCTCACTCACATCGACAGCAAAGTGGGAACTACATTAAGACTGCTATTTATTGACTATAGCTCAGCCTTTAACACCATAGTTCCCACCAAGCTAACCTCAAACTCCTGGATCTCGGCCTGAATCCTTCTCTCTGCCACTGGATTGAGGACTTCCTCACTGGCAGGCCTCAGGTGGTGAGAATAGGCCAGTCCACCTCCACCTCCATCACCCTGAGTGTGGGAGCTCCACAGGGCTGTGTCCTGAGCCCCCTGCTCTACTCTCTCTACACGCATGACTGTTTGTCCACACACAGCTCCACCTCTATCATCAAATTTGCTGATGATACTGTTGTCCTGGGCCTCATTTCCAACAACAATGAGACGGCATACTTGGGCGAGGTGGAGCATCTAACAGCATGGTGCCAGGACAACTGTCTCTCTCTGAATGTTGGCAAGACCAAAGAAATGATTGTGGACTTCAGGAAGAGACAGCAACGCGGACATACTCCCCCTCATGATCAGCGGGTCACCAGTAGAGAGAGTGAGCAGCTTCAAGTACCTGGGAGTAAACATCTCCGAGGACCTGACCTGGACTGCTCACATTCAGACACAGGTGAAAAAGCCAGGCAAAGACTGTACCACCTGCGCCAGCTGAGGAAATTCAGGCTTTCACCAGCTATCCTGAAAACTTTCTATTTAGGGCGATAGAAAGTGTTTTAACTCAGTGCATCACAGCGTGGTATGGGAACAGCACCAGTCATGACCGCAAAGCCCTGCAAAGAGTCGTGCGCTTATCGAGCGTATCTCAGGGTCAGCTCTCCCGTCTCTGCAGGACGTCTACACCAAACGCTGCAAAGGTAGAGCTACCAAGATCATCAAGGACTCTAATCACCCTGCAAACCCCTCATTTCACGCTGCTACCATCTGGTAGCGCTTCGAAAGCCTGATGGCCAAAACTGAGAGACTCAGGAGGAGCTTCTTCCCCAGGCCATCAGACTCCTGAACTCAGTCACTTAACATCACGTGACTTCACGTCCAGGATAAACATCGATACACTGACATTGCACTGCACTTTCTGTTCTCGTTGTTACTGTGTAACAACCTGTCATAAACCTGTTTGCACATTATACTCTTTATACATTTGTTAACCACATATTTATAAGTCTACAGTTTACTCACTGCAAAGTCTACTTCAATTATTTTATTCCACTTTATCCTTATTTGTTACCTTTTTTTCTCTTGACTTGATTATTTATAATTCTACAGATATAGACATATATATATATATATATATATATATATATATGTGTGTATATATATATATATATATATATATATATATATATATAGATAGTACTTTTTTTTATATCCTATTTTATTATAATTTCTTCCTTGTGTTTTTAACTTGTGAATTTGCACTGTCCATGGAGCGGACCTGTTTACATTTCACTGAACAGAATTGTATATTTTGTATAGATCCTGTGTATGTGACAAATAAAACACGTTTTATGCAACACTTTTACGGTGCTATTTTTACTTATGCCGCTGTATTTGGAGCTTGTGAAGGTAAGTACAGTATATGTTAACCCTTTAAACAACCTTGAAAAAAAAGATCCCTACAGGAGTGAAGTTCCTCAACTGGTCTGCTGTGTATGAACTTGCCCTGAGGGCTATTCTGAGAACCCATTTTCAGCTGACTACCCTTAGAGGACCACAGAACCGTTAGCTACTGGTTGAGAAGAGACTTCCTAACTGACAGGAAACCATGTGAGGCTGAGATGGCACTTCTCTAATCTCTCTACATAGATGATTACGCCTCAGTTGACCCCTCTGTAAAGCTCGGGAAGTGGCAGCGATGACAACGCCGATTGGCCTCATAAGCTACGGTGACTAATCTGCATGCAGACAGGAGGTGGAACAGCTGGTGAGCTAGAGCAAACATAACAGCCTGGAACTGATCAAAAGATGGCGCAGATAATGGACTTCAGAAGGCCCTACAACCCACAGCTCCCTCAACATCGTGGACTTTAGTGGAGCTTCATTCATTGCTCAGAACTGCAAGTGGAGGGCACAGTTAAGAAACAGAGTAAAAATTAACATTTACTCCCCTTCATCTCATTCCCATATGAGCCCGTATGAAGTTCTTTCATCTGTGGAACACAAAAGAAGATTAGATATTATTATTATCACACTGTTGTTTCCTATTACATGGAAGCACAAAGTGACCACAAGGTGACAATCTTCAAAGAGGACAAGAAAAGCACCATGAGAGAATCATAAATAGTGCACTATATTTAAAGGGTCATGAAACCCCCTGTTTCAGCAGCCGTCAGTTCTCACCACAGTTTTGAAAAATGCTATAAAAGTCAGCGTGGTTTAGAGGGGGATGAGGGGAGATTGAAAGCACATCAATGGCTTCTGATTCAGACAATTTTGTTTCGCTCTCATTAAAAGCATCAAAGCTTCCCACAAATGCACGCTGCAAATTAACATTAAGTTACACACAATATACATCTGGATTTGTAAGCTCACCGTTACACAAATACATAGATCCTGTGACAGCTATAATTCAATGCACAGTTAAATGCACATCCATTCGCAATTTGTTCTCTGCATCAAAAATATATACGAATACGCGGTTGCATAACTTTTATATGTTTTGAGGCTTATTTTGCGGAGGTTTTATGTGCTGTTTGATCGGTTAAGTGTCCGTAAAGAGCGGTTCCACTCACAGTGTGGATGAATCGCGTTTGTGTGAAGACTCGGGATCTGTTGAAGAGAACATAGGCAACGCAGACACAATTTTTTTTGATCCATTAATGCATCTCTCACTTACTGTATGTGATCTCACAGTCTGAAACACCAGTCAGAGGAAAATGCCTATCAACGCGTGCTGTCGTGAATAATTAAGCACGTGCTGTCATGAATTAAACAACGTGTCTTCTCATAGGATAAAGACACGCAGTCTCATGAATAATTATGAGACACTGATGAGTCATCGGCGTACTTTAGTACGAGAAAACGTCACAGCCTATGACGTTGACAGGAAGTTGAAAATAGAGCAAAAAGGTTTAAAATTAACCAGTTTTCTCCCACATTCAAAACTAACAGATAGTAACATTATCTTCTGTGATGTTCAACCTGCATACTTCGGTTTAAAATCTCAGAAAATTTGGTTTAGGGTTTCATGACCCTTTGAAGTCTTCTGAAGCCATGCATACAGTCCAATTAAAATGCTGCTATTCGCTGGAAAATGTTGCATCCGTGTTTCCATATGCTGAAAATGTGCGTGAGTTTGAAACAAACACGCCACCAAAATGATGCACTTTCGTGACCAACAAGCAACCTTTATTATAATATTATTGTGTATTTATATTAACATGCTATTTAAACATAACTATAATAATACAGTAAAAGTGTATTTATTTGATTTTGTAGCCATTATTATTAATAGTCATGTTTTGTACCATTAATGAACAAATCTTAGGTAAGCATCCTTCGTTAAACCGAGGTCCACTGATTGGCTTTATCACTCGGTCTCCTCTCCACCAATCAGCTGGTGTGTGGTGGGCGTTCTGGCGCAATATGGCTGCTGCCGCATCATCCAGGTGGAGCTGCACATTGGTGGTGGTTGAGAAGATTCTCCCCTTCCATGTAAAGCGATTTGAGTGCCTAGAAAAGCGCTATATAAATGTAACAAATTATTAAACAGTAGCGATGGATATTGTCACAGATTTCATCAGGAAAACAGGAAAATCTCTCAACTAATGCTACTCAGGGAACCCTGGCAGTTTGTACGTTACTATAATATTAAAGGTTAAAATAATCAAAAACAGTCCATTTTGTGCTGTAACTAGTAGTAAAGAGAAACTCAACTGAGGTGCTTGAACCAAAGTGGCTAAAGCAATCTGTCACACCATATTAAATTAATAGAATTTGAAGGATGAGACTTTGTTTCATATAAAT
This sequence comes from Paracanthobrama guichenoti, assembly GCA_018749465.1. Taxonomy (NCBI): domain Eukaryota; kingdom Metazoa; phylum Chordata; class Actinopteri; order Cypriniformes; family Gobionidae; genus Paracanthobrama; species Paracanthobrama guichenoti. The sequence goes on from CM031951.1 coordinate 11,362,886, forward strand.
AATGAAATCATACAAGTAATGTTTAGTGAAGTTTTGTTCAAGCATCAACTGAAAACAGCATAGATTAGATCAGTCGATCTTGGTTCATCAAAATGAAGATTGATTAAAGGTGTACTATATTGCCCCTTTTTACAAAATGTAAAATAAGTCTCTGATGTCCCCAGAGTGTGAATGTGAAGTTTTAGCTCAAAATACCCCACAGATCACTTTAATAATGGCATGTTAAAATTGTCACTTTTTGAGAGTGAGCAAAAACGTGCCGTTTTTGTGTGTCCCTTTAAATGCAAATGAGCTGCTGCTCATGGGGCGGAGCTTCAAGAACTCTAGTTAGCAGCTCTGATGACCTCATGCAGACGGGCAATGAAACTGTTCAGCCTTTTGTGTTCAAACCGGAGTCGGACAATGATGGAGAGACTCAAGGAGAAGTGACGTTTCTGAATGGATAGTTGATGAATTTATGAGTTAACTATCTTAAAGTCATTGATTAGCATATTCTGTCATGATTATCTAACCCTCTTTGTTGTGTGTTCCTGGGGGCGGGTTTATGTTTGTCAAATCATAATCAACCAATCAAATATCGATGAATCAATATTGTCAACCCAGCCCTAACAAACATTGCAGGTGTCCCGTCGATCACAGAGGTGCAGCTTTAATTGCCGGCTCACTCACAGATCGCATTGACAGAGTAATGGGCCAATCATAGCGTGACGGAGCCTTGCCTCCTGTCTCATAACATAACAAGGCGTTATTTTTATGAGGAGGGAAATTTTAATGGCTGGTAATGACACTTCTTCATGAGCAAAAACATATTTTCCTTTTCCAAGGAAGGACGTCATACAAGTTTGAAATGACATTACTAAATGGTGATTTCTTTTCCTTTGAAAAGCTTTATTATATGTTGGGCAGCAAACAATCATTGGATCTAGTCTGTGGTTTTCTAGGTCTTTATCTTCCAAGAAGCAATTTAGACACAATAATAAAGAGGCAGGCACAAAAGCAGATTTTCTCCCCAGGCGGTGGCCCCTATGAACCACCGAGCTACATAACTGCAGAAGAACAACTTTAATCATTAAATATACTGTCTGAAACACACCACACAGTTTAATTTACATTCATTGTACAGAGATGATTTCATTCAGACAGTGAATATAGTCACGGGTATTTGTACAATATATGCTATTTGCAGGATTTTTGTGTGATCCTTTATAAAAGCCATATGTCAGTTTATTTTTTTAAAAGATTGTGTCTCAAAGAACTACACTAACCATAATCCATCAGCAATCAGAGCATTTTCCTGTTTCCATGGAAACGAAAATGAAAACATAACCGTGAAGCCATTAAAACATTTTCATACTTTCGTAATCATGTGATTGTCATAAAATATAACATCAGTAGTTTTATTAGTGAATAGTTTTGCGTTGCACTGTTGTTTTCTCTTATTCCAAATCAAGTACCTTTTGTATTTTTTTTTGTTTGTTTGTTTTTTTGGATAATGTAATAATGTTGTGGTTTAACTTGGAGCTGGATGGTTGTTTTCATGGCTAAAATATTTGAATTTCTGTGGAGAAAATAAATGGGGTGCCTCTGAAAAAGTACGCAGCCAACACTGCACTTTATTCCATATTGTTTTTCAGACCTTGGCTTGGGAGCAAGTGATTTCTTGATTGATTGTTTTTATTAGTTCAAACCACTGAAGGCTTTTTGATTTAAAAATGTTTAAAAATTTTGTTTTTATCCTACCAGTTGAACTGGGCAGGAAATTAAGCTTTTAACTGATGGTGTTGTCAAAAATATCGATATTTTGAATTTTCGACAGCGCTGTGGTACTCGAGCTTGGATTTGCACTTGTCACAGACTCGAGCCTTTGGGACTCTCGAAATGTTTCTGAGTACAACCGAGTCCAGCGCTGTTGGTGAAATTCACTCGGAAGTAGAGGTCAGCCGATAGTGGATTTTACCGTTAACAATATCTATGTTGGACCGCGCTGGCCAATAACCAATTGATCAATAACATTGCGTGATGTGATGCGACTAGTGCAGCAGTTAGAGAGAAACTGCATGCTGACCTCTTGCATTCAGCCTGCTGTCGCTGGCAAGCACTCGTGATGAACAGGGAAGCAGCCTTGTGTTTAATGGTGTGTTCACACTTAGCAGGTTTGGATGGATTAAAACGAGCCCTGCTGGGATTGCTCTGTTCATTTGAACACGTGTGAACGCTGCCACCTGAACCCTGAGCGCAGCAAACAAGCGGACCGAGAAAAGATGGCTCTCGCTCCGCTTCCAAACCAACTCTGGTGCGGTTCGACTGAAATATGAACACAACACGGCCTGAAGACATCTAAACGAACCAAAAACAGGAAGATGTGAGCCTAAGAAGGGCTGAATGCTCATGCCCATCACAGTTCGATACAGGCGTCAGAGCCGTGTCTCCTCGCAGCAGATCTGTGTGTGTGTGACGGAGGGATTCCCGGCACTGTTTTGACTACCATCATATGTAGCTATGCACACACAACTAGCGCATTTAGCCCAGAACACACACAGTATAGTTTTGGGTTAGTTCTGTCTCAAAATAGGCAATAGTCACAAAAGCTGACCAATCAGGTTGTGAACATTCCCCTATGCCTTTAGGTTTGGTGTCTGAACGCTAAGCGGACCAGGACTAAATGCTGTTTTTTTAGTCCTCACCAAATGAACCAAGCAAACCTACAAGTGTGAACACACCCTAAGTCCCCATCCCATCCCCACCACCCCCCCAATCACCTCTCCATCGCCAAGACTCCCAGTGGCCACACATGGAAACTGGGTGCCCTGCGTCTCCAGGCTAAGTTTGGTGGGGAATCTCAGAGCTGTTTTTGGCCAGCCACTGCCCTGCTGGCTTGTGGGTTAGTCCAATGGGACCAAAGTTAGAGAAGTGCAGCCTGAGAGAAAAGACATGTGTTGGCGGCACTAGGGCTGTCATGGTGGGAATTTCCCTTGCAGTGATTTTGATAGTTACACTTTGCTATACAAGTAAGTGTTATGATGTGGTCAGCAGGCACGAAGATGAAGAAGCTCCTTAAACAGGGTGGCTATCTGTGTTCTAGGATGATCCAACAATATATCCGGCAGGTCTAAGACCAGGAGAATGTCCCTGAACAATGGAGGGATGCCAACATTGTCACTCTCTATAAAAACAAGGGTGAAAAATCTGTCTGTAGCAACAGTTGAGGTATATCGCTGCTGGGTGTTTGAGGTAATGATTTTCATAGTTACACAGCTGCAAGAAAAATGTTGTGAACAACATCAGGACATTTCATGGCATTTGACGATCTCTCCAAAGAATTCGACACCGAATCAAGAACTGCTCTGAGGAAGCTTAACAAAATTCGGCTGTCCCAAATTGTGACATTTCTGTCAAAGTTGCATTGAAGGTATGGTGGCTCGTACCTTTTGAGTAATGTTGCCGGGCGATGTTGCTTTGGCACTTTCGCATTGAGAATGGGCAGCAAAATTTTATCTGGATCGGTCGTGGGCCCTCTTTCTCACCTGTTTGCCCATTTGCCCCAGCAACATTGCTCAAAAAGTTGCCCTGTGTATCATCACTTTTAGTTCAAGGATTGACATTGACTTCCATAGAATGGTGGGAGTCTACAGAACTATGGAAGTCAATGGGGACCATCAACTGTTTGGTTACTGACATTCTTCAAAATATGTGTTCAGCACAAGAAATAAGTTCTTACAGGTTTGGGACAACTTGAGATTGAGTAAATGATGAGAGGATGTTCATTTGTGGGTGAACTATCCATTTAAACGGTCAAATACAAACAAAACTGTCAATGTCAGCTTTGGAGCGTAAATTGTTGAGAAAGTGACAGTTGTGTAACAATATATTGGATCCGTGCATTCGCCCTTAAAGGCCCACTGAAGTGCCTTGAAACGCACAGCATTATTCAGTGTGTTGACGTAATTTCCCCTGAAACGGCTCCAGCTGTTAGCAGCTCCTCCCCCTTTTTAAAACAGCCAATAGTGTTTAGGTTAATATCACAGTTTGACTAGAGCCTTTCTGTTTGGCAAAGCCAGTTTCCTCCTAATCTCGAACCGTTTCTCATCATAATCTCCTCCATATCGTTTTGAAATACAGCATTCTGTGCAAAATTTAAATGGGTCCGATAAGTTTTGTTGTCTATGCCGACTCGTGCATATGATCTGTGCTCTCGTGTCTCTAGTCAACGGCTCTGGTCTAGACTATGTGTGTGTGCTGTGGCTGTGCATGTGAAACTAACATGAAACCAGACTTCATTCGCCTCAACTGAAAGCATATTTACATTGTCTGAATCATTTCCTGTTGCATATATAGTGCACTATTTGTCATTCACTATGTAGAAAATAGTAAATGTGTGAACTGACTGATTTCAGCCGCAGCTTTAGTGTCTATTTATAGTGTACGGGGCGGGACTCTTCAGATTCTAGAGAGCATTTGATTGGACAGAAGATGTGATGAGAAGCTGAAGTCTGCGATCAAAATCTGTATCCATTTTAACGGAAGTGAGAGACTGTGCGTTTTGAATGCTTATATCCTGAATTTTGTCATTGTTTTGGAACACACCAGCTTATTCATAACCTTAAGGCTAACATATTCATACTAAAAGCTAAAAAACTTACATTTTGATTTCAGGGGGCCTTTAAAGGTGTCCTATAATGGCTTTTTTTATAAGATGTAAAATAAGCCTCTGATGTCCCCAGAGTGTGAATGTGAAGTTTTAGCTCAAAATACCCCACAGATAATTTTTATAGCATGTTAGAATTGTCACTTTTTGAGGGTGAGCAGAAATGTGCCATTTTTGTGTGTCTCTTTTTAAATGCAAATGAGCTGTTGTTCCCGGCCCCCTTTCTAGAAGAGGGCGGGGCTTCAAGAGCTCATGTTAGCAGCTCTGTTCACCAGAATGAAACTCAGATTATGTCAGAAACTGTTCAGCCTCGGACAAGATGGAGAGACTCAAGAAGAAGTGACAGCATGTAGAATGAGACGGGACGTTTCTGAATGGATAGTTGATGAATTCATGAAGCTGATGTGGAGTTGATTAGCATATTCTGTCATGATAATCTATAAACCGCTGGTGTGGGAACTGTTGTAAGATGCACAGAGAATGCGCTGCATGAAGAGAGAACAGGTGTAGTTTAGTTTAATTACGGTTATAACTTGCTTTATGACATTTGTGTTCGTACGGTATTGCGTTAAATGTGAAAGACGGATGCGACAGCTTGAGCGACTCCCACATGTGCTCGACTACAACAACTCTTCCTCTTCTCAACACGGCCTTTGATGTGTTCCCGGGGGCGGGGTTTATGTAAATTTCAGAGTTAGTGATGTCACTAACCTGTGAATAAGATCATTGTAGTCCCTACCAGACGTTTGTTGTAGTCCTTAAGTGATTTCAGTGAAAGAAAATATCTCCCTTTGCTTTGAACTTTGAGCGTCGTAACTTTGCAGATGTTGTTTATGCTCAAACAGCAACATCACACACTAACTAAAGTTAAACAAGTCAAATCATAATCAACCACTCCTTTAAAGTGACAGCAGCCTAATAAACGGCTGCTGTCTGTCATGATAATCAAAGAGAGAAAATCGCTCACTACTATTGACTGAATGACCTTTGTAACTGTAATAAATAAAGCATTAATCTGTATTTAATTTTTTTACAATGAAGATTATCCAGTGTTATTTTACATTTTATTATTGAATTTAATTTCTGTAGTATTTCTTACCTGAAAATATTGTTAGACCCACCTGAAAAATTATGGCCATGTTTATTTAATTTGTCTGAAATTTCATTTTATTCTATTGTATTTATTTGTGCTATCGTTTGCAATTTGCTTATTTGTTCTTATTTTATTACTGACGGTTTACTTGTCTTTTTTTGTAAATTTAGCTCAAAGTTTCAAATAAAGCCTCCCTGTGCTGTGTGAAAGCTATTGCAAAATTACCCAAATTATTAACAACAAAAAGTGATAATTATAAAAATAAATGTATATGGCAGTTTTCCCTGTGGTATTGAAAATGGTATCAAATATCAATATTTTCCAAGGTATTGAATCAAAGTTAGAAATGCCAGTATTGTGACGACACTAGTAAGCGACATACTTATTGAGTCCTGTCCTGTTGAGTGTTGCTAGAGCTGACTCACAGTGACATTTATGAGGTCTTAAATGGCTGGAGCGCACAGTGAAGCTGATCTGTGCACAGTATGGGGGCACGTGGGCCCCTCACAGACCTCACACCAATGGAGACCTGGTCATTGTGTGGGGGGTTCGCTTAGTTCACAGCTGAGTACAACAACATTCTCTAAAGGTCTTCATCAATCTCCATTGTGCTGAGGGATGGTTTACGGAAAACCTGCAGTCGAACATGTGAGATAAATGGAGGAATGAACCCAGTGTCAGTGGAAGGAAGGTTTCCGTTATTCCAGGCTGGCAGGATTGTGCCGAGTCAAGGGAAATTAGCATCAGATGCTGTGATGAGGGAAGCTGAAAGACTTTAAATGTCACTCAAAAGTAAACTGATAAAAAATAATATTGAGACATTTTCATTATTCCATTTTTGGAATTTCTTAGAGCGTTGGGGATCAAGCAGTTATAAGTAATTATAAAAATCTAAATTAATTAAAATGGCATTTGTACAAAATGTGTTTCTTCTCCATAATTTGGGTTAATCATAATTAGAAATCAGCCTTAAAGGGATAGTTCACCCAAAAATGAAAATAACCCCTTATTTACTCACCCTCAGGTCATCCGAGGTGTATATGACATTCTTCGTTCAGACGAATACAATCAGAGTTATATTAAAAAAGTCCTGGCTCTTCCCAGCTTTATTATTGGCGTGAATAGTAACTGAGATTTTGAAGCAAAGCGACGCGTTTGTGTAAGAAAAATATCCATACTTATAACTTTATAAACTGTAATCACTTGCTTCTTGTAACGTCCGTCCACTCGAGTCGAGTTCTGGCGTATGACGTAGGAGTAGCGCAAGCTTTGACGCCTCTCGCGGATCAAACAAATTCATAGTTTTCACGTGACGTCACACCATTATAGGAACGCCCACCTGGAGGGCAAAACAAGGCTCTCCTCCATTGCCCGCCAGTCATTTTTACCAGGTTTGTAGTAAGACCGTGATATTAAAAGACCAAATTCAATATACACCTTATTGCTGTTGCATACTTTGTACAGAAAAGCAGATGAACGCAGAATATTAATGCAACATGAGGTTTCTCGTTCATCTCGTTTCCCCATCAAAACCCATTATAAAGAAACCGTGTTGTGTTCATATTCTTGGCTCCTATTCGCTTGTACATAGTATGCATCATCAAAAAGGTTAACTGAATTTGATCTTTTAATATCACTGTTTTAGTACATTAATTACATTACGGCACTTTAAGGGTGGGTTGCACTAATGCATATTCTTTAGCCTGTTAATCTTTTTTTAAAAGTTTAAAATTAAGTGGTGCAACAACTCTATTTAAAATAAAACCCAGATCAACAAATCCTAGATTGCCGTTAAACCTTACTTAATTTAATCCTTATTGGTGCACCTCACCCTATAGTGTTTTTCACGTTAAGCGTTTTAAAACGTCCCGCTGTTTTTAGTGACTGAAATACTGCAGCAGGTGCTGTATGTGGATCATAAGTGCCCAAAACGTGCATCTTGTTCACATATTTTTGTTTTGCGATGGAAATTTGTCAGGCTTGTGCTGCAGTTCAATGGAGTTTTATGGCGGTTTGGCCCTCCGGAGCTCCGCAAAAACTATGAATAGGGTTGGGCAGCAAACTCAAGTTCCTCCCACATTTCGCTTTAAAAATTCCTGTTTTAGGCTTCTAATTCGTGACTGCTGTTTTGTTTTGCTTTATCTTATGCACTTCCGCATCGGGTCAGAGGTCACCCTTACGCAGGAACTCAACTCGTGTACAGCCGGAAGCCAGTGATTATAGTTTATAAAGTTATAAATATGGATATTTTTCTTACACAAACGCATTGCTTCACTTCAGAAGGCCTTTATTAACCCCCCGGAGTCGTATGGGTTACTTTTATGTTGGATGGATTTTGGGCTTCAAAATCTCAGTGACTGTTTACTCCCATTATAAAGCTGGGAAGAGCCAGGACTTTTTTTTAACATAACTCTGATTGTATTTGTCTGAAAGAAGAAAGTCTTATACACCTGGGATGACTTGAGGGTGAGTAAACCATGGGATCATTTTAAAATGAGGCTTTGAAAGAGATTAGTGAGTAGATGAGTTTTGATGTGATGATGTGTAATGCCCCCGACAACTTCTGTTGTCCCATTTAGATACTTGTTAGCTACCGCCTTTTACAACCCACTTAAAAAAGCTTTTAAAAAGTTGCTGATGTATTTTATGCCTTAGAATAAAATGTGAAGGTGTCTTGAGCTTTTGTGAACCATTTAATCAAAGTCCCATTCAAAAAACCTATTGACTTCAGGATGATTGAACTTTGCAGGTTTTGGCCTATAAAAATACGTCATCCTGCAGCTCTCTATTCTTCAGAGTGTAACGAGTTCATCCAATGGAAAACGTTCAGGAAACCTGTTTGAAAAGTCATTATTTTTGCAGTTCATGCTTATGAAAGTAGTGCAGAAATGACACACTCCAGCTGGCCGAGTGTTTACTTCTGTAAGTCTTACCAATTATAAATATAAATGGAACACTTCTCTTTTTTTCGCTCTTGCACTTCTCATGTCAGTGCCGTAACCACGGTTGTGTCTTCCTCTTTCTGTTTGTGTGTGGCTTCATTAGGAGCCCTTTTGAACAGGATCTAAGCACAACGCATGTAATGCACAGTTACAGAGATGGAGCTTTGTGTTCAAACTTCTTCATTTGTCACCAGATGCTGGGAAGATGGCATTGTTCTGAGCTAATGCGCATTGTGTCCTTGCTTATCATAATCTACTTCATAAAACATCCCTGCTGGCCTGCGTCTCTCATCTCTCTTCTGACTGACAGTGGAATATTCCAGTGCTCATTCTGGCTTTAGATCGGTTGTCTGGTACTGAGCAACTAAATGGCACAAAAGCCTGAAATAAACAGTTTTTTGCAATATGGTACAGATTATCATGGTACAATATTGTATATTGACACTGGTTTTAATCAGAGTGAGTGTCAGTACAGATGCAGATGCACAAGTTTATGAATAAAGACTACTTGGAGATGTTAAATGGAAATACTTGTTCATGCTTTATTAGTTTGAATAATAGTTTAGCTCTCTAATGATGCATACGCCAATCTAACGTGACCTAAGTTTGTGGGCCCTATCATACATCTGCCGTAATGCCATGCCAGGCGTCACACAAGTGTTTATTGCTAGTTTCAGCTCGACGCAGTTCTCATTTTCACGTCCTGCTCCACGTTGTTTAAATATCAAATGCACTGGCACCATCTGTTCACCCATGGGCGTGCTGGTCTGAAAACCAGGTGTGTTCAGGCGCATTGTTGGCGTGTTGCTATTTTGAGGAACTGACCATTGATCAACACAAACCTGCTCTAAAGTCAATAGCGCAGTATTTTTTGTGTTAGTAATATGAGCGGTGCATAACGAGCGTACACTCTGCTTATTACACACACAGGGACTCAACAGGACATTTTTAAATATTTAAATAAAATGATTCCTTGCTAGAGAAGCATTCACTCTTTCCGCTCGCAGATTCCTCTGTAAATAGTGAATCCTCCATGGTGCGAGTGCAACTGGCTTTTAAAGGGAATGGGAGATGAGACTCTGATTGGTTTATTGCACGTTACGACCAAAACACACCCATGACTCATTAAGAGACGAGGGACAACCCTTTTGCACCTGCACCGTGAGTTTCAGACCATGTGCTCAGATTGTAAAAATCGGCCCTGTAAGGGAAAGTGACGACTGATTAAATGTGATTACATTAGTGCTGAAAAGGCGTGACGGTTATTTTTGCGGCTGATCTTATTGCATATGCATTTGAAGGAGTTTCCCTTTTATGTGAGGAAAGTGTTTAAATGAATCATGCGAGGTAATTTACTAAGGTTTGCGCCATTATTTACAGCCAAAAAAAAGCAGGTGTTACTGGTAGATTGTGTTGGTCATTATGGAAATGATCCGGATGTGTCTGTGTTCGTCAGTAAATCACGCGCTGAACTGTCCATTCCCATCAGCGCTTTTATGGGATTCTGAAGTCTGTCCCTACGTTTCCTGATCACCAGTGCCAATTTTTGTCCACTTCTTGTCACAGGTCATGAGTATTAGAGCAGGAAGATAATAGATGATATTAGATAAGAGATGTTCAGAGCATCTCAGATTTACACCTCGTATTAGGGCGTTAATTCATTCAGTTCTTTCCAACTGTCCATTTTATTACAGCTGTGAAGGTGAGGAAAAATAAGTCCTGAGACCTGTTTGTGTGTGTGTGTTTTCTTCACACTGGTGCAAAGTGTGACATGACCTAAAAGCGGAGAGGAAAACAGATCAATAAACTAGTTTGTGCTTTTTTGTGTGTGTGTACATCAGTCAAATCATTAAGGTTTTAGTTGAGCTCAGTGCTGGTTTCATTTATCAGTGTGTGAAGCTGCTGTCGAGGGAAAATGGCGAATACGTTGTTCAGGGAAACATTAGCACTTCATGTGCCGATTTGAGCTTCTGATGCGTGTTTCCCCGCGGCTCGGTTAATGCGCTAGAGGAGTGGGTGGAAGCCCTTAAATTATAGATGTGTGTGTGTGTGTTCATGTAGTGTTTGTGTTTTTCCCAGAGTGCTTGCTAAGCATGTTTGTGTTGGGAAGGCCGGTACAGATGTATCCTGTTATCTCACTTGTAACTGTGCCCACTATTGAAACAGCTTTTCTTAAATTGTAGCACTGTGTGTGTGTGTGTGTGTGTGTGTGTGTGTGTGTGTGTGTGTGTGTGTGTGTGTGTGTGTGTGTGTGTGTGTGTGTTCCTTTGGGTCTAATTAAGCTGGTCACAGTCTCTGCATGACTAATCAATACTGCTGCAGGAAGACACATACAGTAGTGCACACACACACACTCATGCATACACACTGCACTCACAGAATGTCCTAAACAACAAAACCTTACACTTTCCTTCTCGAAACACTTGAATACTCGCATTTATACAGTGCATCTCTTGAACAAGCCTGGAGTTGCCATTTCAGTTATTAACGGAAACAGTTCCTCGAGCACTTGACTAATTAACCAGAAGTGCTGTTAATTGTATTGAATTTGCATTTGTAGTGTACTTCAAATGTACTTGCAGATAATATAGGCTAATCTTAATGAAATAAAAGGCCACTCAAGTGACTTAAAGAGAGCACTATCATGACTGTCTTAACACACCTAAGTACACTTTTAAAAAGTAATGTCAAATTAAAAACTTTACCTTAAAGTACATTTTAAATCTTTAATAATTAATCTTTTGGGAAACACTTTATTTTAGTGTCACTTTATATGGTACATGTACTGTAGTTACTACAACTAACCTAATCTTAAACCTATAGTAAGTACATGTAGTTACTTAATATTACTTAGTACTTAAATGTATAATTACAGTGGAACCTTAAAATAAAGTGTAACCATCTTTTGTCGTGTTTTAAAGTAGACTTATTTTAATGTGTTGACTGACATACTAAAGCACGTGTAAAGTACTTGATTTATAATTTTAACTGTAGTGTTGACTCCGTTGTTGGCAGTAAAGCAAGCGGGTGCAAATCCAACAGTAGTCCTCGTGGATAAACCAGGTTTTTCACAGTTGATGTACATGCTCCAGTTGTCCAGAGAGCCAGGACTGTTTGCAAAATGCGGTAAATAATGATGCAAACACCAGTAAATTGACAAGCGCAAACCTTAGTAAATCACCTCGCGTGATTCATTTAAACACTCTCCTCACATAAATGTTGTGTTGAAAGGGAAACTCCTACAAATGCATATGCAATAAGATCAGCCGCAAAAATAACCCTATCCACGCCTTTTCTGCGCTAATTTATCACTGCGCGTCTTTAGTACATTGTGAGGGTTTTGCGCTAGAGCGAGCTGTTAGTAAATCTGGCTCTAAAACTACATGCGTTCTCTAATACTCAACATACAAAATATATACAAAACAAACAAACACAGAGCCTGTCACGAGTCGCACGATCAGCATTGGCCAAAGTAAAGACTTTCAGATATTTAAGTCCCCCTGTGGTGAAAATTTTTTTTATGTTGTTTATATGTCTATGTGGTGTTTTTAATATGCTTTAAGTGCAAACCAAGTCAACACCATTGCTGAGTATTTTCTCCTGACTGATCCTGAAGGCAGACTGAGATGGCAAACGGGAACATGGTTTGTGTAACATTAGCAGCACATTATTAGCTGTTTGATAGCGTAGTCAAGCAAAAAGCTAATCATATTAATAACCATTATGTGTCTGACGTTGTAAAGAGCAATACCTTTGTGCAGCGTTTACTAGAGTAAAGTTGAGCGAATGGCTGAGTGAGTGGAGGCGGGGCTCATTTGCATATTCTTGACTCTGTGTATACTAAATGACACAAGGGTGTAGAGTTATATTCAAGCTATTGTAAGGCATGAAGAATTTTTTAAATATGTCATTTTGGTGATCAAAGATAAGTTTTAAGGGATACAATTATTGACTACAGGAGACTTCTGATGTGTTAATCAGTGTTGCATTTAATGCATGTTAAATGTTCTAAATTGCAACTTCATTACAAATGTGCAATTATAATTATATTTAAATGCATGACACACAAGTTTCAATAGAAATTACATTTGAAGTATATTGTAATTCACCAAAAATCAGCAGTAACTTTAATCATATTTCAAAGACAATATAAGTCCTACTTAAGTAGGTCAAAAAAGCACTTTAAAGTTCAGCTAATTGCATTTAATATACATTTGAAATATAATACATTTTCATTTAATTGCTATATAAACAATCAAGTAAGGCCTGGTTTCACAGACAGGGCTTAGATTAAGCCAGGATTAGGTCTTAGTTCAAGTAGGACATTTAAGCAGCTTTTATAAACATGCCTTAGAAAAAAAAAAAAAACATTACTGGTGTGCATCTTGAGACAAAACAATGCCACTGACGTATTTTAAGATATGCCAATGCAAATCTTAGTCTTGGACTAGCTTAAGCCTTGTCTGTGAAACCAGGGGTAACTGTCCTAAAACATTCACATTTAAAGGGAATCTATTATGCAAAATTAATTTTTACATGGTGTTTCAGAACAAGGCGTTTGCAGATTCTGGGCAATGTGACGTCACATTTTACAGGCCCCGCCCATGAGTGTTGATGGACACTGCCGTATTAGCATAGACCCCGCCCCCAGTGAGCTGTACAGTCTGCCATGTTTATCTCCTCGCTGGAGTATTAACAACAGCATTCAAGTAAGAAATGTGTTCTTATTAAAGCTACTAAAGTTATTCAGTCGAGCAGTGCGTGATTTTCAGTTGTTTGATTCATATTAACAGCAGATATAGCAGTAGATACTGTATATTACACTGCCCTCACTTTAACACACTGTGATTTCTGTACTTGCTGCATAAGTGCACAGACATAACCGACTGTGTTTGTGTGAACTTTGTGTGTTTCCGACATAACCTTTTGTGCATTTGACAGTTTAATCGCAATAACACATGAAAGAGAACTAGTCTAGTAGTTTAATACACACAGACGCACCGACATCCAGCTCTCTGCGCATGCGTTGGGTGTGTGTGCTCCAGTTGAGAGTGATATGACTTTAAAGGGGTGGTTGATTGCCCCTTTTTACAAGATGTAAAATACACTCATCTAAAGGATTGTTAGGAACACCTGTTCAATTTCTCATTAATGCAATTATCTAATCAACCAATCACATGGCAGTTGCTTCAATGCATTTAGGGATGTGGTCCTGGTCAAGACAATCTCCTGAACTCCAAACTGAATGTCAGAATGGGAAAGAAAGGTGATTTAAGCAATTTTGAGCGTGACATGGTTGTTGGTGCCAGACGGGCCGGTCTGAGTATTTCACAATCTGCTCAGTTACTGGGATTTTCAGTTTCTGGGGTTTACAAAGAATGGTGTGAAAAGGGAAAAACATCCAGTATGCGGCAGTCCTGTGGATGAAAATGCCTTGTTGATGCTAGAGGTCAGAGGAGAATGGGCCGACTGATTCAAGCTGATAGAAGAGCAACTTTGACTGAAATAACCACTCGTTACAACCGAGGTATGCAGCAAAGCATTTGTGAAGCCACAACACGCACAACCTTGAGGCGGATGGGCTACAACAGCAGAAGACCCCACCGGGTACCACTCATCTCCACTACAAATAGGAAAAAGAGGCTACAATTTGCACAAGCTCACCAAAATTGTGCCGTTTTTGTGTATCCCATTAAATGCAAATGAGCTGCTGCTCATGGGGCGGAGCTTCAAGAACTCCAGTTAGCAGCTCTGATGACCTCATGCAGACGGGCAATGAAACTATTCAGCCTTTTGTGTTCTAACCGGAGTCGGACAATGATGGAGAGACTCAAGGAGAAGTGACAACATGTAGAATGAGACGGGACGTTTCTGAATGGATAGTTAATAGATAATATTTCATGGTGATGAAGAACTGTGATGTCACGTGAGCGTGTCCGCAATAGAGATGATCCTCATAACCAAACAGATGTATCATGTTTCAGTTTTCATTCGTCTGCTCCCGAGCTGTGAAGGCTCCGCCCTCTGGGGTGGGGAGCAGCAGCTCATTTGCATTTAATTTTTCTAAATGGTATATTAAATGATCTGTTAGGAATTTTGATCTGAAACTTCACAGACGCACTCTGTGGGACATCTCAGACTTATATTACATTTTGTAAAAAGGGGCATTATAGGTGCCTTTTAACTATATTATTTTAAAGTATATTATTTCCATAATAAAAAGTATGCTAAAGTGTACTTTTTTTCAGAAAGGTATAACTAATGTTTTGCACTTCTACTCTATCACTGAAATTGCACTTTGCCATATTCTGGAATTTGTAATGTTCGAGTCGCTTTAAGTCACTTTGGACGGCATCGTGAGTAAATCAAATCAAAATCAAATCACCTTTATTTATACAGCGCTTTTAACAAGTCCAATTGTTTCAAAGCAGCTTCACATTGTTAACAGGAAAATAATGCAACAGAATTTGTACAGCCACTCTGGTGAAACGGTGATGTTATCCAGCTAATTTCAAGTATCATATAGTGTCAATGCGGGCAGATCGGTAATATAGTTGAAATTTAGGTGTCCCCAACTGAGCAAGCCAAAAGCCAGAGGCAACGGTGGAACCAAAACTCCTTCAAGGAACCAAAACTCCTTCAGGGTCAGAATGGAGAAAAAAACCTTGGGAGAAACCAGGCTCAGTCGGGGTGCCAGTTCTCCTCTGGCCGATGAACAAACAGTGTATGATTATAATTCTGGCAACATAGCAGGTCTTAAGTCATATTAGGCAAATCGATATTTGTTAGATTATTCGAGAGATTGGAGTCGTCACACCGGAGACGGGTTTAATGAGGATGTCGTGTCGATGCAGCATTTACGGGGGGAGTTTATTTGACACGCTCTCTGCAGACACTTCAGGGATGCGTTGGTCATGTCCAGGCGCAGGTGCACCATCTGATCTGGATACGGCCTGGATCTGGCTGACTGCAGTAAACCTCGGGATAAACAGAGAGACTAACATTAGCATAGATGCCATTCTTCTTATGATGTAACGAGTACATCAGGTGTTATGGGAAGTGTTCCCGGTTCCGGCTGACCTAGTTAATGCAGCCTAACAATCATTTAACTGATTTGAATAATAGAAATTGATAATGTTTTATGTGTAAGCCATAGTAAAGAGATGCGTTTTTAGTCTAGATTTAAACTGACAGAGTGTGTCTGCTTCCCGAACAATGCTAGGAAGACTGTTCCAGAGTTTAGGCGCTAAATAGGAAAAGGATCGACCGCCTGCAGTTGATTTTGATATGCTAGGTATTATCAACTGGCCAGAGTTTTGAGACCGCAATAGACGTGATGGAGTATAATGCGTTAAGAGTTCGCTCAAGTACTGGGGAGCTAAACCATTTAGTGCTTTGTAAGTAATAAGCAAGATTTTAACATTTATACGATGTTTAATAGGGAGCCAGTGCAGTGTTGACAGAACCGGGCTAATATGGTCATACTTCCTGGTTCTAGTAAGAGCTCGAGCTGCTGCACTTTGGATCAGCTGGAGTTTGTTTATTAAGCGAGCAGGGCAACCACCCAGTAAAGCATTACAGTAATCTAGCCTTGAGGTCATGAACGCATGAATTAACTGTTCAGCATTTTGCATCGAAAGGATGTGTCGTAATTTAGATATATTTTTAAGATGGTAGAATGCAGTTTTACAGATGTTAGAAACGTGGCTTTCAAATGAAAGATTGGTATCAAAGAGCACACCCAGGTTCCTAACTGACGACGAGGACTTGACAGAGCAGCCATCGAGTGTTAGACCGTATTCTAGGTTACTACTTGCAGAGTTTTTTTGTCCAATCATTAAAAAATATTTTTTTTCTGAATTAAGTTGCAGGAAATTACTAGACATCCAATGTTTTATATCAGCTATGCATTCCGTTAATCTTGTGAATTGGTAAAGACAAACTTGGTCACTCACATATGCCGCTAAATTTCATGCTAGGTGAAACTTTAACTTTTTTTTTTTTTTGGGGTAAAATCATAAGGTAAGACTTTTATTATTTTTTTAATTCGTTAATATATCAGCAGTTGCCCATTATCTGTCAGGTTATATGCTATAATTTTTAGATTTTAAATTGGCTAATGCTGTTGGTTAATTTTTAACTGCAGTTTTGTCTTTCTCTCTTTGTCTTTGTCATTCTGCACCTAATTGAATTGGTATTGTCACATGATATTGTTAGATTGGATGGCATCATCTGACCTTGCCAGGCCTTGACTTGAATTGGTGCCACTGATTTGGAACAAAATGTAATTGTCATTAAAAAAAATTATAATAATAAAACATGCTACCAAAAAAATAACTGGTTTTGTTTTGCATGAAGACTGGGGCATAGGTCTGCTAAAGAATCATTAATGGAATCGTTAAGTTGAATCCAAAGCAGAATCGTTGAATTCCTTGTGATCCCCAACCCTTGTGAAGCCTGTAACTCAAGGACTGTCATACGGTGAATGACACTGATAGGGCGAAAAACACAACACAGTCCTGCTCAGTGCAGATTGGATGAGTTCTCCGATCTATGACCATCCAATTTCCAACCCCTAGTGTCATTTATAAGCTAAGCTATTCATTGTTGTGCCCATATGAATTTCCTGACAGTGAGGACACAAGATGAGCTGCTTTATTAATAAATGACAGAAAAGGCCAATAAACTGGAAAAAGTCATTAGTTATTTCGTATTCAAGAAGTACCATTTTTGAGAATAAAACACTGGCTTCTCAAATGCTTCTTCAGGGCGTTGTTGTTTTAAATATATCAGGGCTCCAGACTAACATCTGACAGCAGTGGCTCCGGTGCATCTCAGTTCTGCAGATGGAGGCGCCAGCACCTGATTTGGTGGCTCTGGGGTTTTTAATTAGACAATTAAATTTTTTTTTTAAAGTACCATTGCTTTGCATTAATAAGTGCAGTTACTAGTAATATTACATGTTTGTTTATTGGAAACTTACCAGTGAAGCACAGAGCTTGAATTGATATGGAGATTAAAAATTTACTTTTATTAACAGTAATAATAAAAACATAATTTGTATAGGGAAAATGTAAATCTTCTGCTCTTATTAAATGTATCATTGTTCACCTATAGTCTCACGCTGACCTGACGACAGCTTCAGTGATGATAAATAGAGCGCCGTTTACTTGTTTTCTGTGTAATTCAGTCACAATTTGAACAAAAGTTTTAGTTTTTTATTTAAAATTCACGCTTTTAACTTACAAATCTTCACATTAAAAATAACATTAAAATCAGATGCTATTTAGAGCTTGGGAAAAGTGGGAAGCCCTTGAGAGTCCTTGCTTGAATTTCACTCTCAAAAGGTTGTACGAACCCTGAGAGGTATAATGTAAAAACATGTAAATACTTCTGCCACAATGCCATGGTTACAGTTAGCATTAGCAAAATTTTATCCAGACTGCAACCGAATGGTGGCATTTTGCGACCTTTTTTCCTGCTGGTGTAGCTCAATTTTGTTAGAGGTCGCGCTGGTGCCCAACTGATAAGAGCTGCCATTTCTGTTACATATGAGAAACATCCAACGGCAAACCAACGAAAGCGCTTTTTCCAGCACTCCAAAGCTCTGAAATATAATCCAATAATCTAATGTTATTTATTTTTAATGTGATGATTTGTAAAACTAAAAGTTTAAAGATGTAGGAAAACTAACACTTTGTGGCAATTATTATAACAATTATAACAAATATAACAAATATAACAAATTTACAAGCACTTATTTGACTTATTGGGCATTCAGTCCCCTCTCCTAATATATGGAAAAAAGCAGGAAGTCACAAAGTCTCATGAAAAGCAAAAGCTTTTCTTTGAATCGTGACTGAATTACCCAGAAAACAAGTAAAGAGCTCTTATAATCACTGAAGCTGTCGGTCAGGTCAGCGTGAGACTATAGAAGGACATGATGGTACGTTTAATAAGAGCAGAAGATTTACAGTTTCCCTATAAAAATTGGGTTTTTGCACATTACTGTTGTTAATAAAAGTTATTTTTATCTGCATATCAATTCAAGCTCAGTGCGTCGCTGGTAAATTTCCTATAAACAAACATGTAATTTAGTAACTGCACTTAATAACAAAACAATAGTAATTTTATTATTAACTTTATGATAAATTTTCCTCCAGTGCCACTAAATCAGGTGCTGGCGCCTCCATCTGCAGAACTGAGTGGCGCTGGTGCCACTGCTCTCACATGTTAGTCTGGAGCCCTGGTTACTACAGTAAATCCATGGTGAATGTTGGTGATTTGCGGATTGAAAAGCCTTCTGTAACTTGCTCGTTCATGGCACAATGTCTCCTGTTTTCCACGTCAGCGCTGTTTGATCCGACAGAGAATTCTGCGCTGAATTTGAATGCTTCTCACTAGATCGCACCGCGATGTTAATAATTCTGCGGTGGATTCAAACGCTTTCTCTCTGGATCTCCCAGCACTTTGTAGTAACGTGTCATGTGATCGAGATCGGCCCGTGAGTAAACCTGTTTTGAGCTAGCGCAGCTTAAACGAGAGTAACGGGTTTCGTTCCCCTTTCGTTTTGTTTTGCCATTTGATATTTTTCATATGCAACATAAAAGGCAGCTCTTATCAGTTGGGCAGCGTGGTGGTGGCTCCAGTGCGTCCTGTATATTTTTGAATAATTCACTGGTAATATAATTGTAGCTAATGAAATTAAATACAGTGTCACAATATCGGTATTTGCTTCATATTTCCTAATTGGTGCATCAGAGATTGCGACATAAAATCTTGAATTGAAACTGCGACCATAAAGCCAATATACAAATTGAACCATGATAAATTTTAGACAATGTTTACACCCCTGATGACCTCTGTGACCTCTCTGTCACCTTGTTTCTAACTCCTCCACCATTTGTGTTTCAGGTGAAAGTGCTCAATAGGATTCGCTGGTCATGCTGTGCTTTGGAGGGACAAGAAGACACACTACATAAAAAAGGACGAGAGGGAGCAGAAGGTAGACAGCAGCCGCTATCATGTCTCGCCATCACAGCCGAGCCACCAGCCTGGAGGAGAAGGGAGCCACGCCCATCCACAAAAGCTCCACCCCCTCACACAAAAGCTCCACCCCCACTCACAAGAGCGCATCCTCATCCTCTTCGTCTCAGAGAGACAGCCGACAGGTGAGACTGACTTAGCTTTGAGACAGAAAGATTCATCCAGGCACTTTGATTAACAGTGTCATGTGACAGACATCATTGCTTATGTTTCACAAGATGTAAAAGATGTAATGTTTGTATTTGTATACTGTGCAGTGCTCACTAAGCAGTAGTTTAGTACTCCATTCTGAACACAACCTTAGTTTCAGGACCATGTGACAGTGCAGAGGCCGAGAGATGGTCACATTCCTCTCAGCTGACTTGGTTGATGAAAGCAAGGCTGTGAAGGCTGTGACTATGATTATAAAGTATGTTAAAGCCAGTTACAGGCAAGAACTGCCCACTTAGCTAAATCAATGAGATTACTAATATATATATATATATATATATATATATATATATATATATTGACCTTGAACAAAGCAGGAGCTCATTCTAGTAATGACGCAGCACTCTTCACAAACTGTGCAGCGATACTGAAGAAATCCATATACATTTGAGAGAGATTTTGTGGTCATCATTTACATTATCCAATACGTTTTGCTGACAGAATAAAACAAATTGTTTTGAATTGATAGACAGACAGAGTGGCCGTTACAAAATGTGACACAGCTTCTCTCGCATTGACTGATCAGTGCAGATGAATACTGATTATTACACTTCAGGAAGACCTCACCTCTCTGTCAGCTGCTGCTGTGGTGACAGGAAGAGCACAATATTAGTTATCATTAATATTAACTAATTAGCCTTGTTTCTAAGGCAGTCATCACCATTCTAATGCTCACATTTACCCATACAAAAATACTTCAAGTTTATTTGAATAAAGTCGGAATGAAACGGAAGTTATGATTTTCATCCATGTTGTGACTAGTGTTGTCAAAAGTACAGACTTCGGTACCTAGTCGGCAGGGGTGCATTCAGATAACCAAAGGCTCCTAGGCTTAGCATTACGGTAGGCCCCCCTACCCAGATAAAAAATAATGTTTTAGCTTGCTGCCAATTATTTATGTACAAATGGATCTTGTCGATAACATTTACAACACTGCATGTATGCTGCGTAAAATTTAAAACTTTCTTCACGGCAAAAGGCACACTAAGAATATTCCCCGCTCTTCGAATACAAAAAAACGTTAGCCTTAATGGACATTAGTGTTTCTTGAGTAAAGCAAACACTGTACTTACTCAAACATCAGTGCTTTATTTAGCCTTGCATTGCACACAAGCAGAGATGCTCAAAACTGTGGGCGGCATTTACGGGGTTCAGACATAACCTCTTTTAAATGGTTAAATATTTGTAAAACCCTTATACAGACGTAAATGATGACCAATAGCATTCATTTTATAAACAAAATAGAGGCGGCACAGATATATCCGATGAGCGCGTGAGCACAATGGCCAGTCAGAGGTGTTTACAATTCCTGCTCCACAGCGCTCAAAGCGTCACATTTCTTAAATTTCAGTACCGAAGTCGGTACTTTTGACAACACTAATTGTGACGTACATCTGAGTGAAGCAGCTTCTGGAACAAGAACAAATGTAGGCCGAGGCTTGATTTTGTTCGTGGGGAATTGATTGAATGATTGTGGTTTGCTATTGGTGGATCTCATGTGAGTGACAGGTTGCCCCGCCCTCGCACCAGTAAACACTTAAGAAACCAGGGCCCTCGTTTATCAACGGTGCGTATGCACAGATTTGTGCGTAAGAACAGTTTCACGCAAAGTGTGTGATCTACCAACTTGTACTTAGCAAGGGAGCAACTGAGCATGCTTGCGCAGAGAATCTAGTGGTAGAATAGTGACTACACATAAAAAGCATTTAAGAGTGCCACAGTATGCATTAAGCAATCCACATATGTCCTGCGTTTCCTTTAATTATAAAACACTCAATTCATAATTTTTGTAGTTTTAAACACGATGCGTAATTGGTGTCAAACCCTATAAAAGACAGCTGTGACAAATGTTGGATGCAATTATTTCCTTGGCCCCAACCTACATCCAGTTCCCTTACCGAAATCCTCAACAAGATGAAATAAAATGGGGCTTTTATGCTATTGCTGTTCGCCAGCTTCTTTGTTTTTAAGTAGCACGTGGAACCGACTCTATACACGATGTGATTGGCCTGACCAGAGTTGGGTTTTTCCAGCTCGCAGGTCTACCGAGAGTTGCTAGACTACACTCGCAGCAAATTAGATTTGCTGCCGCTAGGGTGCGTCTAGATTTCTAGGCTAACCATGTACAATATCAAATGTAAATGTTTCCACTTGTAATTATACATTTATGTACTGAGTAATATTAACTACATGTACTTACTATAGGGTAAGGGTTTGGTTTAGGGTTAGTTGCAATTATGCATACTTTATAGTTATTACTATAGTAACTACATATAACACATGTAACAATGACACTAAAATGAAGTGTTACCAAAGCACCTTTTTCAGAATATGCAGTGTAAGGAATATCCAATGCAACTTATTCTGAAAGTGACGTGCATGTACTCATGGTATTAAACGGACAAGCACCTCACATCTCAGTATCTTATGAAGGTGCATTCTATAGATTTATAGGAATACTCTCTCTCAACTCATGATTTTGTGTTTCTAGTTAATGCTATCACTCAGTTGAGCCTCACTGGTCTGACGTCTGTTTAACGACGTTTCTAATGAGTTTGGCATTTTGATCAGTCAGTGAAATTAGCAGTAATCGCTTTCGATCAAAGCTTTTTTTAGATGTGATGTGTTTTCACAAACTAATATTGGCTGCTAAATCAGTTCCGCGTATATTCATTTAATATTTGGTTCATTCATTCATACTAACTCTCTCACTGTTCCCATCTCATGTTTATTATTGGTGGTAATGAATTATATAGAGCTGTTTGCGTGCACATTAATAGCTTTTGCAGTTCCATTGCTGTGGTTTTCTTATATTTCATTTTTTCCCCTTTTTAGGAGACGGATAGCTGGGAAATCATTGAGGGGCTGAGGATTGGACAAACTCATGTGCAAAGGCCAGAGAAGCATGAGGGTTTTATGCTGAAGAGGAGGAAATGGCCCTTGAAGGGCTGGCACAAGGTTGAAATCAAAAACCGCCAATTGTTTTTCACTGACCGGGCTGGTCTGATTTGCTGGTTTTAGAGGGGTTTGACCAGCTAAACCAGCTTAAGACCAGCAATCTGTTTATTCTTGGTGTTAATGAATGATATAAAGCTGTTTGTGTGCACATTAATAGTATTTACACTTCCATTGGTTTGTGTTTTCTTATATTTCACCCTTTATTCCTTACGATATGTATTTACAGTAAATGGAGTCATACTGTGTGTTTTTTCTTCTCGTCTTCTTCACAGCGATTTTTCGTTCTAGATAACGGGATCCTGAAATACTCCAAATCTCCTGTAGATGTGAGTTTCTTTTGAGTTTTGAATGGTACATAGAGTGCTTCCTGTGAGCTGTGCTGTTCTGTGAATAATAAAGATGAGTTGTGTAGGTTGGTCAGAGACGGTGCGCTGTGATTGGCTGTCTGCTCTCGCTGTAGCGTGACTCTGAGCAGAAACATCACTAAGCACTGATGCAACAAGGACGGAGTGTGTGTGCGTGTGTGTGTGTGAGAGAGACCCAGAGTGCTTTTGGAGAGGTTCATTCTCTTCCTCTTAAATACCATACATCTTTTATTTTATTAACTGTTGGGAAATGACAGAAAACAATGTAGAGAGAGGAACTCTCACTGAAAAGAAATGTCTGGGACATATTGCACCCTAAAATCAAAAGAAACAAACAAGATATTATTTTGCAAAAAAAAAAGTATTGAAGAAAAGAAAAAGAAATTATATACACCGATCAGGCATAACATTATGACCATGAATAACACTGATGATCTCTTCATCACGGCTCCTGTTAGTGGGTGGGATATATTAGGCAGCAAGTGAACATTTTGTCCTCAAAGTTGATGTGTTAGAAGCAGGAAAAATGGGCAAGCGTAAGGATTTGAGCGAGTTTGACAAGGGCCAAATTGTGATGGCTAGACGACTGGGTCAGAGCATCTCCAGAACTGCAGCTCTTGTGGGGTGTTCCCGGTCTGCAGTGGTCAGGATCTATCAAAAGTGCTCCAAGGAAGGAACAGTGGTGAACCGGCCACAGGGTCATGGGCGGCCGAGGCTCAGGGATGCACGTGGGGAGCGAAGGCTGGCCCGTGTGGTCCGATCAAACAGACGAGCTACTGGAGCTCAAACTGCTCAAGAAGTTAATGCTGGTTCTGATAGAAAGCTGTCAGAATACACAGAGCATCTCAGTTTGTTGTGTATGGGGCGGCATAGCTGCTGACCAGTCAGGGTGCCCATGCTGACCCCTGTCCACCGCCGAAAGCACCAACAGTGGCACGTGAGCATCAGAACTGGACCACGGAGCAATGGAAGAAGGTGGCCTGGTCTGATGAATCACGTTTTCTTTTACATCACGTGGATGGCCGGGTGCGTGTGTGTCACTTACCTGGGGAACACATGGCACCAGGATGCACTATGGGAAGAAGGCAAGCCGGCGGAGGCAGTGTGATGCTTTGGGCAATGTTCTGCTGGGAAACCTTGGATCCTGCCATCCATGTGGTTACTTTGACACGTACCACCTACCTAAGCATTGTTGCAGACCATGTACACCCTTTCATGGAAACGGTATCCCCTGGTGGCTGTGGCTCTTCCAGCAGGATAATGCTCCTGCCACAAAGCACAAATGCTTCAGGAATGGTTTGAGGAGCACAACAACGAGTTTGAGGTGTTGACTTGGCCTCCAAATTCCCCAGATCTCAATCCAATCGAGCATCTGTGGGATGTGCTGAACAAACAAGTCCGATCCATGGAGACCCCACCTCACAACTTACAGGACTTAAAGCCAGCACACCTTAAGGGGTCTAGTGGAGTCCATGCCTCGACGGGTCAGGGCTGTTTTAGCAGCAAAACACAACACAGTATTAGGTCATAATGTTATGTCTGATCACCAGCCGCTGTGGCTAGTGGTTTTTCCAAAGTTACTAGCTGCTCAGCATTTTCACTGGACACAATTTCAACATCGATACCATGGGGAAAACTGCCATAAAGATATTTGTAATATTATCTCATAATTTGTCAGCAGGTTTAGTAGGCTGCTTTCACTTTAAGGCCTGACGCACAGATTCATTATACTGTTACACATGCATTTTCTTTCTCAACTGTTTACATTCACTTACAACAGAACTGAATGTTTACATGAATACTTGCCAAGACCAGCATTTTGACATTACTTTGTGTGTATTTGACCTGTTAAAGCACAATAAGCAGCGGAAAAAGACATAATTTTAGTCCTGAGAGGCTTTACGTGCCACACTTTGGGTGTTTGAGCACAAAATCTGCAGGAATGAGTAAAATTATGCCCAATACACACAATCCCACGCCAAAATTCAACCCCTGTAACATCAACAATATTCATCCAGAGCGAATGAAACGAGTGAGTGAGGGGAGGGGCGGGTGTGTGTGTCACTCGCTGTCGGAGAGATGAGAGAGAGAGAGAGAGAAAGAGACGCTGGTATCGTGTGTTTATTCTGAGGAAAATGTTGTTGAAGCATTTAATATATTTTAGTGTCGATTATGTATCGAAAAATCTTTATTTTTGACAACATTTGACTACATTGCACTTAGTTTATTATTTCAGATGCCTAATATAAAATAAAATAATATATAATATATAAAATGTAACCTGCCAAAGTGGATAGTAGGAGTGACTGCGTTACACACCACTACTGATATACACACACAGTGTGTTAATGTCAGGACCTGATTATATATATATATATATATATATATATATATATATATATATATATATATATATATATATATATATATATATATATATATATATATATATATATATATATAACCTGAACCTGGCGGAACATGAGGGTTAAATGTTCTTGTGTGTGTTTGTGTCAGATTCAGAAAGGAAAGCTTCATGGCAGTATAGATGTGGGTCTGTCTGTGATGTCCATCAAGAAAAGAGCTCGTCGCATCGATCTGGACACAGAAGAGCACATTTACCATCTGAAGGTGTGTGTGATTCGCTTGATCTGTATGTGTATCATTCAAATATTGTGAAGAGAACCAGTGTTTCTTCAACTTCAGGTACTTTTATGTCTCTGGGGTTTATTTTCATTTCTTTTTAAGCAGTTTTTCTTCTTTTTGTTATGTAAAGGTGACCTTAAATCTGTTTTCATGCCTTATTTTTGATTCTGTGAACTGGCTGTCTCCTGACTCCATCTCTGCCTCTTTCTCCTTCAAGGTGAAGTCTCCAGATGTTTTTGACATCTGGGTGTGCAAGCTGCGTCACCATCGTTTGTTCCGTCAGAACGAGATCGTTCGCTCTCCTCGTGACGCTACGCTGCGGACGTTCCCTCCGTCTGCCGGTGCAGAGTCACCCCAAAACACCCCTTCCAGCACACACCAAAACAAGGTCACTGCCGCCCACTCTTGTCCTCCGTTTGTGTGGTATATTTCATAAAAAGTCAGCATTAAAATGTACCTTTATTTTTCATACATATTTCTGATCTTATTGCACGCAGTTTATTAGCATTCAGGTCTGGCTCCATTCTGGCCATTTTTCACTCTTCAGTCCCGCTGGAAGCATTACGGCTCGCAAATGCGGAGTCATGTTGACTTTAAAAGCAACAGAAATCAAAGTTAAACTTCTTTCTGACAGCCACTGCACCTGCATGTTAAACGTGTGTGTGTGTATATGCCCTTCAGCAAGGTAAACCCAGCAGTCTGTCCTGGCACCTGCCACCCTCCTGTAGTAATGGACAGAGTAAAGTGGCGGCCTGGTTAAAAGAGTCAGAGGAGATGGACAAGTGTGCAGAAGGTAACACAATTCATTCATATGACTGAATGAACATTTCATTATATGGGTCATCTCAAATAAACCTGACAAGCGTCACATTTTACCGCAAAATAATTTTTTAAAAACTTTTTTTATAAAGAAATTATTTTTATTGCTTATAATTATTATTTGTGTATTGTATATAATTATGCGTATTATTTAGAGCTGCACGATTAATCGTTAAAAGATCAAAATCTTAATTCAACAGTCTTTTCAACCACACAGTATCATTATTTCTGTTACAATAATTCAAATGATCAAAAGTACTGGGATAAAAGTTTATAGTTCGGATATAAACACTGATGTTTACAATAGCGCAAAATAGAGCAAATCACCTTTTAAAAGTAACTTGATGCTTCATATAAAGATCGTATTGATTACATTGTTACGCCAGGAGGTGGCGACAATCATTAATTCAAGAGATTCGTTCAAAAACTCTGATTCATCCAGTAATGAAACAAGTGTTCATGAGTGAGTCATTGAATCATTAATTCAAGAGATTCGTTCAAAAACTCTGATTCATCCAGTAATGAAACAAGTGTTCATGAGTGAGTCATTGAATCATTAATTCAAGAGATTTGTTCAAAAACGCTGATTCATCCAGTAATGAAACAAGTGTTCATGAGGTAGTCATTGAATCATTAATTCAAGAGATTCGTTCAAAAACTCTGATTCATCCAGTAATGAAACAAGTGTTCATGAGTGAGTCATTGAATCATTAATTCAAGAGATTTGTTCCAAAACGCTGATTCATCCAGTAATGAAACAAGTGAAGTATTTATGAGTGAGTCATTGAATCATTTATTGAAGAGATTCGTTCAGAAACACTGATTCATCCAGTAAAGAAACAAGTGAAGTGTTCATGAGGGAGTCATTGCATCATTAATTCAAGAGATTTGTTCAAAAACACTGATTCATCCAGTAATGAAACAAGTGAAGTATTTATGAGTGAGTCATTGAATCATTCATTCAAAAGATTCGTTCAAAAACGCTGATTCATCCAGTAATGAAACAAGTGAAGTATCTATGAGTGAGTCATTGAATCATTTATTGAAGAGATTCGTCCAGAAACACTGATTCATCCAGTAAAGAAACAAGTGAAGTGTTCATGAGGGAGTCATTGAATCATTTATTGAAGAGATTCGTCCAGAAACACTGATTCATCCAGTAAAGAAACAAGTGAAGTATTTATGAGTGAGTCATTGAATCATTCATTCAAAAGATTCGTTCAAAAACGCTGATTCATCCAGTAATGAAACAAGTGAAGTATCTATGAGTGAGTCATTGCATCATTTATTGAAGAGATTCATTCAGAAACACTGATTCATCCAGTAAAGAAACAAGTGAAGTGTTCATGAGGGAGTCATTGAATCATTTATTGAAGAGATTCGTCCAGAAACACTGATTCATCCAGTAATGAAACAAGTGAAGTATTTATGAGTGAGTCATTGAATCATTTATTGAAGAGATTCGTTCAGAAGCACTGATTCATCCTGTAATGAAACAAGTGAAGTATTTATGAGTGAGTCATTGAATCAATTGAATCAATCATTTTTTCATTCAGATTAATTCAACATTTTAAATGGACTGCAGCATTTTATTACCTGTTATTTTGTTTAGTTGTCTATTCAGAATTCTGGGAGAATCGTGATCTCAGTTTGAAACAAAAAAATCGTGATTCTTAATTTACCCAGAATCGTGCAGCTCTAGTGTTGACAAGTAAGCCCATTTCCTGTTTTCACTGTAATGCATAAAAATCATATATCAATTATACATCATTATTCTATTTGTACTTTATGCTGATTTTAATAACGTATCATTGTATTACAGCAATGAGAAGTGTTGTCACTAAATAATTAAAACATTCAGATGCATTAGGGTAATGAGAATTTAAGGAGGAAAGTATAATGAAATTATTTTCATGCTTAATTTGAATGAAAATAATGTCAGCGTAAGACTTGACTTAAACATACCAAAATAACTGAGTAAATCATAGTAAAACATTTTCGAGTGTGTGCTAGATTGTTCTTGCACACAAAAGCTACATTTGAGTCTCAACCATGTGTGTTTGTGTGTTTCAGAACTCGCCTACTGCCAGTCTAGTCTTTTAGAACTGAGTCAACTGCTCCAAAGTCTGGAGATCTTACAGAGGACACAGTCAGCTCCCAATTTCACTGACATGCAGGTATTTCCACACACTCAGACAGCTCTTTAGCCCAGTTCTAGCTTTCTTATGGTGTCTAGTATATTTGGACAGATTTTGTTGCAGTGTTACAGACAGATTGTATTTCTCTTTTGCAAACCTAATGCACAGGTTTGATATCCTGACACATATCTGTTGTTGTGTCCTGTCTGTTTGAATTCATTTAGCATTATATCCAGCTGTGTTTATATCAGTTTAGTGCTGTGTTGGCCAAACAGTGCAGCGGGTTGTACCAAGTAAAAGGACGGCATGCTTTTCTGAATGTCTTTAAAATGTAACATGCAGATATAAGGGATTTCTCAGACTAAGCCTGGACTTTCAGAATTAAGAGGAGAATCTATATAAACTTTAATCTCTGGTATATGCCAGATATCTGATGAAATATGGGAATTTGTTGATGCAGCTCTGTTTATCATAATATATATAGTATTTTTACATACCTAAACCTCAAACTAAACCTCAGCTCCTCAAACACAACATTACGATTCTTCAGTATTTTCACTGATGTCATTGCCATTGCTTCTGCGTATGAAGACCCAGCCTGCTCGTCACTCATTTACAGCATCTCATCTTCTTTTGTCACTGCCGATGGATTCAGTTCTTCAGTTTTCTGCTATTAACCCTCTCACCCCTTTGCTGTGCCTGTGTGTGTGTGTGTCCGTGTAATTTAGAGTAACTGTGTAGATTTGACAAAGAAAGAAAAGCGTGTCAGCAGAAGATGGAGGACTAAAAGTGTCAGCAAAGATGCAAAATTGCAACAGCAGGTACATCTTCAGCACACACACAATCAACACTGAGGGTATCATTTATTATTTATTGCACTGTCTGCATCATTTTAGGATTCGATTGGCTGGAATTATGCAAATCAGGTATCGTGCAATCACTGTGCTAAATACAGTTTGCATGAAATTACTAATCTTTAGGGCTGCCCCCGACTAAAGGTTTTTGTAGTCAACTAGTAGTCATTCATTTAAGCCATTAGTCGACTAATCACACGTTTATGTTAATTTAATTATTTAAAATACACTGAGGCGCATACTAAACCATAATGAGCATTTGTTTAATATATATATATTTAGCATAATCCGCATTCAAGCAAACGCAAGCTTGCCGCAAAGCACCGTCAAAAGATATGATTATGAATGTATCTGAAAAAAAATAGCAAGGAGACATTTTAATTGTTTGTTAATAAACTAGTATTTTCTGAGTCAGTAGCTGGGTTTCCATCCAAATGCGAAGTGAAGTTCGCAAAAAAGGAAAAAACGATATATATAAAATAGCGCACATTTATCTAGGTTAACGTTCGAGCGAGCGGCCATGTAAAGTTGCTACTTACATGTTTCAAGTGATAAGCCATGTTTGAGGCGAACGTTTGGATTTCCTGCCGGACAAACTGTAATTACCGCTGTTAACGATCTGTCCCTCACAGACTGCTTGATTTCTTTTTCTTCTTTTTCTGCGACTACGACTAATGAAATGTTGCTCAACTAAGCATCTTCTAGTCTGCTAACATTTTGTTAGGGGGCAGCCCTACTAATCTTACACACTGGTTCTGAGTTATAGCGAACATAGCTACCACAATCTGGCATAGGGGAGAGCTGGGCACAACCGAACGCTTCTTGACTTTCTCAGTTTGTGTAAATCCACTTGGGGTTCAGAGTATTTATTTTTCCCACATTAATTTCCCACATGTCTAGTACAAATATGTGGTTTTGTTTCATTAACACAGTGTATACTTTTCTCTTGATTTACCTCGAAAGAATGGAAGTGAAATGTGACAACATGCCCCATAGGTGGGACACACTGTAACATGACCAATGACAGCTTAAAATGATACCTGATATAATCAAAAACACATCCAAACTAAAATATCATAGTGTCAATGAAATACAATTATTCATTTTAAAAAAATAAAATAATGGCATTTTTTAATAATGAAAAATACACTAATTTTTGAGTCTGACCTCAAACACATGGCTAAACACAGCTCTACAGCAGAGCTCAAAACATAATAATAATGAATCATTTCTGCACATTGACTCTCAGTCAGTATTCAGCCTTTTCTCATGGTTTCTCAACAGAATTCATGAAAGTATAGAATATAATAGTGTAGTTCTAATAGGGGCTCATTGTAACGCAGTGTCTTATTTTAAATAAACAGAGATTAAAAATAAACACAAGTAAGAAATGTACTTTTGCTATGGTTAAATAAATGTTCAGTGATATCTTCCAAAGATTTCTTAATTTTTGCACATTTTTTTCTCTAAATAATGTTGATATGGCAACTAGTAAATACACAAAGTTTCGTCATCCTGGCATGTGTAGGAAGGGTTAAACCATGCGTGCTACAACTAACCCCGTGTTAGGTCGTGCCCCGTGCTCCCCCACTTTACTGAGACTGTACAGCAGGGGCGGCCAACATCGGTCCTGGAGAGCCACAGCCCTGCAGAGTTCAGCGCTAACCCTAATCAAACACACCTGAACAAGCTAATCAAGGGCTGAATCCGAAATCGCCCCCTAAACCCTTATTCACTGTTCCCTACATTAGTCCACTAACACAGTTCACTTGAAGGAGTGAATGAAAACAGGTGCGTGAAGTCGGACAGCCGTTGAGTGTACATCGGCGGCACACTCGTTACTGCGGTGCAATGTGGGATTGAATGAGTGCACTCAAACATGTCCACTATGGTTTTGGACACCACTACAAATGGCTGTCAAATGGCTACAAGTGTATAGGGGGCAATTTCGGATTGCACGCAGGTGAGTTTTCATCAGGGTTGGAGCAAAACTCTGCAGGACAGTGGCTCTCCAGGACTGACGTTGGCCAGCCCTCCACCATTTCAGTGTAGGCACCTGAATCAGAAGTGTGTCAAAAGAGTGGTTGCATGCACAAGTAGCTCAATTGTTTAGTGAGTTTGCCACACAGTGCTAATGCAGCTGAGAGAGTTTAGTGTGTGTGAGTTTCTTCAACCTTCACGCACACACACATGACCGCTTACCCTCTGAACAACCTCATTATTGCAGTCCTTAACCTAAGCCATAGCATCGGAGGAG
Source organism: Paracanthobrama guichenoti (assembly GCA_018749465.1). Classification (NCBI taxonomy): domain Eukaryota; kingdom Metazoa; phylum Chordata; class Actinopteri; order Cypriniformes; family Gobionidae; genus Paracanthobrama; species Paracanthobrama guichenoti. Next base: position 11,394,859 of record CM031951.1, read on the forward strand.
ACCGCCTGCCGCAGTCAAACTCTCTGAAGGCCTGACATTTGACTCAGTGGATCCATTATAAACCATTTAAACAGTTTCCAAACCTTTAACAGCAATATCGGCCGTAGTTAAAAAGGACTTTGTACGTTTATAATGGATCACTATAGACGAGAGAGCATGTGAGTGAATGGGACAGGCCATTTCTGTTTTATTCCCTCATAAATGTTGCTTTTTGTTGGAATGGGTCATTTATTTGGATCATTAATTAAGACGGACTAACATAACTCGGCACAAAACAAAATAAGGTTATATGCAAGATACAAGACATTTGATTCTAAAGTTGCATATGGAAGATTAATGTATTAAATATCTGCCCCAGACTTCCATTGTAAGTGCGTTACCTGAGGGACAAGGCAAAATAATATTGTGTGGTAATCAACAGATCCACAGATGCTCTTTTTAATTCCTTAATAAGGTCAGCTGCTATGAATTAAAGGTTTTCTTTGATCTGTTACTGAGGTGTGTGTATATGGGTAACTCTTGAGGTGTGTTTGGTTAAATATGTATCTGGCTCTTGTGTTCACCCCCAGGTCCAGTCACTTCCCCAGTCACACAGTGCTAAAGTAAGCAGAACCCTCACTGTGGTGTTATCTTCGTGTTATATGGTGACATAACCATGCTGTAGTCTCTCCAACCCTTGCATGCAGTGCTGCTTTACATTTTCTCTGCAAAACATTATGTCACTGTGACCTTTTTAGAAATAACTTTAGGTTATGGTTGTAACCCAAGTTCTCGGAGGAAGATGAGTGTGGTATGGGACATACATCTGTGTGGGAGTTCATGAAGCCCTATACCACCACACATTCAGACCACACTGACCCGCCCTTAAGCCACATAAACTACTGCACAAACTCCACTCATTCGAAACCTGCTCTTCTGTAAGCCGATGACAAGTAGGCCATTTTGTGTGATCTTTCTCAATGAACTGGGGTTACAATTGTAACCAGTAGTTCTCATTTAGTCATCTTGCTTGACCTCTCACTATCGGATATGGCAAACACCCAAGTTATTGTAGACAATTAAACTAATGTCACCAATGCATTAACAATCCTAAAAAAGTCATGCAGGTATGGAACAACAAGAGGGTGAGTAAATAATGGAGAAAAAAGAAAAAATTAGGGTGAACTATCCCTTCGTTTCCACCAAAATTACCAGGAACAGTTTGTCCTAGGAACTTTTTACCCCCAGACGTGTTGCTGTCTGCGATTCCAAGAAGATTAGGCAACTTAGTCCGGTGACGTAGGACTGTGCGCGACTTTTCCTCTGCATATATATGCTTAATAAAGCCTGAACCTCATCTTTGGTACATTGGTCGAATAGCAAACAACCTTTACTGCACGCACCTCAACAGACTTTTAAAAATAGCGGTTGAAATAAGATGCTGTGTGGAGTCAACCAATCAAAATACTGCATGAACTCAACCAGTCAGCATGTTCAGCGCCCAAGTCCCACCCCTGAAAGTTCCTGAACTTTGAAAAAGTACTACCTCATGAGCAGGGACTTCCTGAGGGGGGGGATTTTTACCCGGAACTTCATTTAGGGCCTGGTCCCTGCAGTCGAAACACACCCCAAAGTCCCTGTTTCCTGGGGAAAGTTCCTGCGGTGAAAACGCGGCTTAAAGGAACTGAGGAGGTAGTCAATCCCCCAGTAGAATGACCTTTACACCTCTTGAATAATACATCTTGATGGCTTCCCCTAACCCAGGAGTATCCAAGCTTTTTTAACGGGGGGCAATAATATTACATGTTTTGTCTCTTGGAAATGCACACTTGACAGTAGCTTGAGTTTGGACCATAGACTGTAAAAAAGATGGACGACACTCTTTTACTATCTTCTATTGGAGAAAAGTGAAGCCGCCAATGTCCAAATATGACGCTGACATCTTGCGCTGAGTCGCAGAGAGGGCAGGAAGTAGAGCCACGATATTAAGACTCCGCCCACACTCCCGCAGTATATGTTAGCTGCAGAACAACTCATTATGTCGGTGCGAAATAAAAAGTTGTGGAAATTTAGAAATGAAAGTTCCTGAAAATCCCAGAAAAAATCTGTTGGTGCTTCATTGACAAATTGACAACTCGCTCAGAGAAGCTGTCAATCATGACGTCACACCCCCGGTTTTATAGCATCAAATATCTAACCAAAATTACATCAGCGTGATTAAAAAACTACCTAGAATGACAGAAACCTTTGGGGGAAAAAATTATTTGAGGTGTAATTTGATTGTTTCGTTTGTCTCTCATAAATTATAATACACAGAGGGGTGGGGGTTATGAGCTATACTGGGACCAGCCACCTGGGGGCGATCGAGACGCTTTGGCTTCACTTTTCAAGATGTGTGCGGCACGCTTGGTTTGGATGCAGATGTTAATTTATTTTCATTAAAACAAACTGTAACATCTGTAAAATCAACCTCATTTTAAAGGGTGACATTTAAATATTCGTATATATTTATAAATACCCTTATTAAAATTAACTATTGGTCTTCCATAGCATCATATATTTATATCATGATAACCACAGGTAAAAGCACACATGGCACCTCACTACCATGTTAAAAAGTAACAATATGGTTTCTGTCTAGAATGACTGTATGGTATTTAGTCTATAAACACATTTAGTATGCACAAAACATGTAACAAAAATGTATTTCATTTGGCCTATATTTCATTACTCTTTTAATCCATTCAATACATGTCTACATTAATAAAAATAAATTCTATATGAATAGCCTACATTTCTGCCATGAACAATATTGTTACTTAAGTAAATCCATGGTAAATGTTGGTGATTTGTGGATTGAAAAGTGGATTGTTGTACAATGCTTCTCCAGTTTTCTGCATTAGTGTTGTTGAGAAGGTCAGCGTGGTTTCATCTGGCTTTAAACTAGTTTAATCACCAAGACATTTGTGGTTTGTATTGGAGACTTCTGCGCCAAACTCGAACACTCTTCACTGGATCTCACTGCACTGTTTAGTGGTCACGTTGGTCAGCGCATTTGTTTTGAGCTTGCACTGTCTTTTAGGCTGAGCTAATAAAACGAATGGGGCGTTGTACGTTTTTGGCACGTTTAAAGTTTCTCATATGCAACAGCATTTGCAGTGCTTATCAGTTATCCAATTGTTGTCACTCACGGTTTACTGCTACACCTGGCTTTGTGTTGACATTGGGAAACTGCATGATTTTTAAATGATGCATGGTGGGCCACATTTAATATATTTTAATAGACTAGCTGCAGGCCATTTGGAATTTATCCCCGGGCTGGACTTTGGACACCCCTGCCCTAACCAGTAAGACAAGTGTTACATTGCTCTACCTCTTGCTGGATTTGCTAAACAAACAAAGGAGCATAGTGCTCACAGTGCACTAGCCATGAACAGCATATCTCTCCTCCTCCCCAGACCTGAATGCCGCTGGGAATTCAAATTCCAGACTAGCAAAAACCAGTTTGATGCAGTAGGTTTCAGACATTGTGGATGAAATAATTCCCATCATACCAGAGAAATGAAATCTCTTTTAACATTCATACTTTTCCCGATAACAGTGGATTCCCTGGCCATAGCGGAGCCAGCTACACCACTCTCCTTCAACTCAATATGATTCTGACTGTTTTCAGAGTAGGAGGATAAAGTCTGACAGGTAAAAAATGCATAAAGCAGACTGGACAGAGGTGTGCCAGTGCGTCTGATCCTAGTAGCATGTCTGGTTCTCGCAGTAAAATGTACAGCAGACACTGTGCATTTTTTTGTTGTTGTTGCGATGAGCATATCTACAACAGTTGAAGGTCTTATCTTTTCCATTTCTGCACTGTTACATCCAAGTCTCCACTCGTGCAGGAATGGGTTTCAGCAACAAATCTACGCCTGTTCCTTCGACAGGCCCAGAAACATGCATCAATCTCAGGAAGAGAATTCAACCATTGGAAGATCCCAACAAACTCTGTTTGACGCAGTTGATATGCACACTTCAGAGAGAAAGATGTCATGTCATATCCCATTTATTGTCTGATCCTGAATGACTACTCCCCAGTCATGCATAACTGTGTCTGAAGTAATGAACCTTGTGGTTTATCCCATCATTGAACATCTCACTTCAAGAGACTTTTTGTTCCTCCAGATGTGCAGTGCTGTAGGCATTCGACCTGTCTGCATAAATGTCTGGAGGGATTCGACTTCAAAGAAAGGAGTCCTAACAATTCCACTGTCTTGGCCAGTATTTAACAGCCTCAGACAAAGACAAAAGGACACCAGTGTCCTCAGACTGAACTGGTTCAAGCTATTCTGAAATCTTATCCTCTTCTGTTGCAATGTGGATGCATAAGTATCCAAGTGCAGCCCCATGAACACAATTTACTTTGAGCAAGAGAAGTTTTTGTAGGTTTATGACCATCCATAATGCTTGTTAGTGTGCCCTTGAAAAGCAATGTGAAAGGGTCAGACACATTTGGTAAAGATGCATGGGGCTAGAGGTAGTCCAAATGGAAAAACTAGGAATTCGTAAACTCTGAGGTTATGTAAAATCTTTGATTTTGTGTAAATATGCATTCTTGAGATCAGTAGAGGTAAGCCAGTCACCTCTAAGCACAGAGTTCAGAGATTCAGAATATTGATAGACAAATCCTTGTGATTTCTGTATCAACACTTTAAGTCTTTAAGTTCTGAGATAACTTTGTTCAAAGCTTCAGATCCTGAACAGAGAAAATGCCTCAGTCCTTCTTGACAGAGTTGCCACTCAGATTCATGCGGCATGGGACAAACTTTGCATGAGTGGGCCCCTTGTCCCTTGGGACCAATGAGTAGGCTATACCATAGAGGACTTTAATGGGTCCAGGACAATGTTCTCAGTTGTTCCCCCCGACAATGCTTCTTGGTTCCCCAAAGGAGTGAAGACCTCACATCAGTGCAAGCATTCCTCCAGGGGTCTCACCAGAAATCCTGCATAAAGATTGCTGTCCTGTAAAGCACCCTTGGAGAGAGTCTGTGTTAATGAAAGTGAATAATCAACAGTGCTAGTGTGGCAGTAGTATGTTTAGTGTCTAAGCACACTGGATAGATTACAGGTGGGTCCTTTGCTGAGATGCAGTTTGGACAAAGCCTTCTTTGCAAGAGCCATGCATATTTGACTGGTCAATTAAATAAAATCTTCGCTCTGCTCAGAGCTGGTAAGCCTGTTTGCAAGAAAGCACATTTTTCCACGTCTGTGACGGGGTGGGCAACTGTCCTGCAGAGTTTTGTTCCAACCTTGATCAAACTCACATATCTGTGACTTTCTAATAATCCTGAAATCCTTGATTTAGTTTGTTCATGTGTGTTTGATTAGGGTTGGAGATAAACTCTGTACCTCGAGGGCTGTAGTTGCCCACTCCTGGTATATGAGGAAGCAGAGAATTTTTTTAACTTGGTAAAGCCATAAAAAAATGCAACAAAAAAGTATGTAGCAATGTTAAAGGTTCAGGGAAGGAGGTGGGAACCAGCAAACATTCAACATGCATTAATTATAAAATGAAACAAAGTGAAAGTAAAGCGGCAGCCCCCCACAGACGACTGCCACACAGACAGACATAAACAAAACACAACGTAAAGTTCAGGCCTGGTCCTCTCCCGTCTTGCGCTGTCATCACTTCTCCTTTTATCCTCCTGGATCTCCTTCCGCTAGACTCGAAACAGGTGTGGCGCGCAGGTGACGCTCATTAGCTATCGTGCCACCGGCCTCGCTCCATTCCCACAGCTCTTGGCCTCACCCTGCTCACTACAAAAAGTGTTTTAGGTCCAGGGTTGGAAACATTTACATTTAGTCATTTAGCAGACGCTTTTATCCAAAAGCAACTTACAAATGAGAGCAATAGAAACAACTAAAAACAGTCAACGAATAGACAAACAGAAAACGAATAGAGTGATAAGTGCTATTCTTTATTGGTCAGGTGCTGCTGGAAAAGATACGTTATAAGATATTTTTTGAAAATGGCTACCGACTCGGCTGCTCGAATTGAGACAGGCAGGTCATTCCACCAGGTGGGAACGGTCCAGGAAAAGGTCCTTGTGAGGGATTTCATGCCTCTTTGGGATGGCGCCACAAGGTGCCGTTCACTTGCAGAACGCAAGCTTCTGGAGGGTGTGTAAGTCTGAACAAGCAAGTTTAGGTATGTTGGTCCAGAGCCATTGGTTGCCTTGTAGGCGAGCACCAGTGCCTTGAATTTGATTCGAGCGGCTATTGACAGCCAGTGCAGACTGATGAAGAGAGGCGTGACGTGCGCTCTCTTCGGCTCATTAAAGACCACTCTCACCGCTGCATTCTGGATCAGTTGCAAGGGTTTGATAGTGCATGCTGGAAGGCCCGCTAGAAGAGCATTACAGTAGTCCAGTCTGGAGAGAACAAGAGCTTGCACCTAAAGGCGTGATAGTATCCGCTTGTTAAGTCTGGCATCACGTGCCACTGTTTCTGGGTTCAAACTCTCTATCAGATGCCAAAAGCAAGCAACAAATTGTGTTTACACTTACTGTGTGCTACCAAAGTACCCTGAGCTAACTTTTATCTTCATATTGCAATCTCTATTGGCTGGAATGTGAATAATCTTTTCTGAATTGTAAAATATTGGTGTCTGGGACACCATAAGTAGTGTACACCATGCGTTTTTAAAAGCTTAGCTTAAAGTTGTGCAATAAATGAATAGTGTTCATGAACAGTTGTCGAGATCGTATTCTCTCTTAAAATGGAGTAGACTTTGGCTTGGACCTGGAAACAGTATTCATGGCATCACAACTTAACTTCATGAATGGCCACACAGTTGCATGTACCATAATGAGATTAGTAAATCAACCAAAATAGAGCTGACTGTGTGCTTACAGTATGTGTCTGCATCCTCAAATTCAAAGCATAAATTTTATGCAGTAAAAAAGGGGGAAATGCTTTAAAAAATAAAATGGATTCCAGCAGCTCTGAATAATGGGGTTTTGTTCTGACTCAATTCAACTTTCAACTAAGCACTTTAAACACACTCGTACGGCCTGTGTTGACCTAGTGTGACTTTATGATTGTTGTTTTGTAGGGTTGTGACGAGATCCCGTGCCACTAAAATGTGACGAGATTTCTCGTCGAGATGAAAAGCTGTCTCGTGTCATATTGTCATGGTGGAGTGTGAGGGTGAAGTCAGGATAGGATATGTCACTACTATATTTACATTACGCCGTCATTTTGCTTTTTATAGAAATAAAAACAATGTAATTCAGGTGGATAATGGTCGCTTCAATTCCCTCAGCTCACCCAAAACGAGCTGTTCGAGGTGACCATAGTGTGCAGCACTGATCACGTGATGAGATGACTGACAGGACCGTAGCGGAGGATTCGTTGCGCAACAGAAGCGTCAGACAAATGTCTTTTTAAAATGCGTGTTCAGCACCACCACTCCCTATTCATATAATTATAACACACAACGTTGAAATTGAAAGTAAACCTGAGCGTGCATTCAAACCCGATTTCAATACGTTACCACTGTTTGAAAGCGACTCCCTGGGGCATGCATTTATCTCTCAATATGAAAGCTGTCTGTGTAGTTAACCATCTTTTAGCTCTGTATCATGCTTGAAGAAAATTAGGTCTCTATTTGCAATTTGAATTGAGTACTTTGATTATGGTTGAACTTATTGTTTGCTCTTGATCTATGATCAATTTGTGGGAAGGAGTTCAGTTAGGAGGTCAAAAGTTGTAGAAGCTCATAAATCATGTGCAGTTCTAAGGTCTGAAGAGACAACCATACAGGAGAGAAGCCAGTCAGTTGAGTTTGTGCAAAACCTTTTACAGTGCTTGTTGTCCTTTACTGCATATGATGGCAAATTAATTCTCAGAAAGTAGAACTGAAATGACATTCATTACAAGATGATGAGTTAAATTTCAAATGCATCTGCAAACAATTTGCCTTTTCTTTAAAATACTATGGAAAAATCTTGTCTCGTCTCGTTCTCGTGAACCCAATCTCGTCTCGTTCTCGTGAACCCAATCTCATGTCTCATTCTCGTGAACCCAGTCTCGTGTCTCGTCACGTTCTCGTGAACCCAATCTGTGTCTCGTTCTCGTGAACCCAATTTTGTGTCGTCTCGTTCTCGTGAACCCAATCTCATGTCTCGTTCTCGTGAACCCAATCTTGTGTCTTGTCTCGTTCTAGTGAACCCAATCTCATGTCTCGTTCTCGTGAACCCAATCTCGTCTCGTTCTCGTGAACCCAATCTCATGTCTCATTCTCGTGAACCCAGTCTCGTCACGTTCTCGTGAACCCAATCTGTGTCTCGTTCTCGTGAACCCAATCTCATGTCTCGTACTCGTGAACCCAATCTCATGTCTCGTTCTCGTGAACCCAATCTCATGTCTCGTTCTCGTGAACCCAATCTTGTGTCTTGTCTCGTTCTGGTGAACCCAATCTCATGTCTCGTTCTCGTGAACCCAATCTCATGTCTCGTTCTCGTGAACCCAATCTTGTGTCTTGTCTCATTCTAGTGAACCCAATCTCGTGTCTTGTCTCGTTCTCGTGAACCCAATCTCGTGTCTCGTCTCATTCTCGTGAACCCAATGTCTTGTCTTGTTCTCGTGAACCCAATCTCATGGCTCATCTCGTTCTTGTGCACCCAATCTCGTGTCTCGTCTCGTTCTCGTGAACCCAATCTCATGTCTCGTCTCGTTCTCGTGAACCCAATGTCTCGTCTCGTGAACCCAATCTCATGTCTCGTCTCGTTCTCGTGTCTCATCTCGTGTCTCATCTCGTGTCTCATCTCGTGTCTCGTGTCGTTCTCGTGAACCCAGTCTGTGTCTAATCTCGTTTTTGTGAACCCAATCTCGTGTCTCATCTTGTGTCTCATCTCGTTCTCGTGAACCCAATCTTGTGTCGTCTCGTTCTCGTGAACCCAATCTGTGTCTCGTCTCGTGAACCCAATCTCATGTCTCGTCTCGTGAACCCAATCTCATGCCTCGTCTCGTTCTCGTGAACCCAATCTCGTGTCGTCTCGTTCTCGTGAACCCAATCTCATGCCTCGTCTCGTCTTTTGAATGAGTGTCTCATCACACCCCTATTGTTTTGAGCTCATGGTAACATGTTAACACATGCTGATGGTTCACATGTCTTCAGGTTTTGATGCATGAACTAACCTCATTTCACCATTGACCTTTACACTGCTTGGCATGTGTGTTTTTGTGAAATCTGTCTAAACTATACTCATGCACACTGGACTATGTCAGGGGTTTCCATCAGTCGAAGGAATTGCTCCGCAAACAGAGCGGGAGACTGTTTGTCCGCCTTGTGTCCTGTTGTTGGTTACCCTGAGACTGTGTCTGGGATCTTCTGTCTCACTGTAGTTTGTGTGTGTGTTTCAGGTTCCCCTGAGTGCAAGTATGTCTCAAGTGCGTCTCCACTCCTCTAATCCTAACCTATGTGCGGAGTTGGCTGATTTTCAACCGCCTGTCACACGTCTGACTGACAGTATCGACAGCGCCAGTGACTACATCAAACTGCAGGAAGATTTCTGCATCATTGCACAGAAAGGTGAACAAAACCTTCATGCCGGTGTTTCCTGCACAGCAAGTCATTGAATGTACATTGTATTACAAAATATTACCAAGAAAACACATCTTCTATGTTTTTTGCTTGAATGAACCAATCTTATGAGTCGGTTCTTTTAGTGAATTGTTAAAAAAAAGAATCACAAACTCTAAAAGTCTAATGAATTTACTGGCAATGAACTTTCTACATCTGTGAGCTCATTAACTGTTTACTGTTATGTGTATTTAAGTTTGTAAGACTAAAATTTGTGTAATTAAAGATAAAAAATAGTATTTTTTGCATGACTATGTAGTCATGCATTATATTTTTCTTGTTTCTGGAGGCTCACTGGGTTCTGTTGGAAGCGCTGCTTCAGGCAGTCAGTTATTCACCGAAAAACAAAAGGTGCACAGCTGTTCTTGAGTGATGGCGGGTTGCAGGTCCAGGGCACAGGTTCTGACCCAGAGACAAAGCCTGGTGGAGTTTGCAAGCACTCAGCATGAACTTGTGTGTGTGTGTGTGTGTTTGTTGCAGTGCACTCTCTTCTGAAGTCTGCCTTCAACACAGTAGCCATAGAGAAAGAGAAGATTAAACAGGTGCTGTCGGAACAGGAGCAAACCGGCCAATCAAATCAGATTTTGACCCTCCGCCGCTCCCTGTCACAGGTCTGCTCCGCCCACCACACATTGTTACTGTTATAATCGGAAAAAACACTGACTAACACTTTTATTTGTGTAGGATTTATTTTTACACCAACATGTGACTACTTCATTAATTTATGTTTGGATACACTACCGTTCAAAAGTTTGGGGTCAGTAAGACTTCTTTTTAAAAGTAATTAATAATTTTATACAGCAAGGATGTATTAAATTGATCAAAAGTGACAGTAAAGTAGGATCGTAGTTGATCCGTGATCCATTCGAACCAGGCCCTTTTGCATATTAATTGCAAAGTTTAATCATTATAGAGGAAAAGTTTATCTTTTACACGTTTTGTTATGCCGATTTACACATTCAATCGATTTTAAACCATTTCAACACAAGATGCGAAAGAGGAATCAGTTTGGTACAGCCGCACACACAGAGAGAGGCACGTTTCAGACAGCGCGCAAACAACAGATTGATTCCTCTTTCGCATCTCCTTGCGCTTGAACGGACTCAAACACACAAAAATATGTCAAAATACCCGTCTCGGGCAAGTATTCTCGTAAACACAGTCGATTATGTCTTAATGGAACATAAAGAGTTGAGAGAGAAATCTGATGTGCATCATTATATTGGATCTGTGCGTCTGGTCTTAAAGTGACAGCAGCCTAATAAACCTGCTACTGTCTGTCATTAATGATAATCACACAACTAAACACAGCTTACAAAATAACACATATTAATCTATATTTAATTTATGCACTGAACACTATAGTTTAGGCCTAATTATTAAATGTCTGTACCTGAATACTACAGTTAGACCTTACTTGTTATGTTGCATTTATCTTTATATGATTTATTTTCTTTCTGGATCTGTTGAACCACTACAGTAAAGACATGTTACAAAAGTTCTTTTGGCTGTTCTTTTGAACTTTCTATCAATAAAATAATCCTAATAAATAAATAAATAAATGAATGTTCCGTTTCCACGGAAATATGAAGCAACACAATTGTTTCAGCATTGATAATCATAAATGTTTCTTGAGCATCAAATCAGCATATTAGATGATTTCTGAAGGATCATGTGACACTGAAGACTGGAGTAAAGATGCTTTGATCACAGGAATAAATTACACTTTACTATATATTCACATAGAAAACAGTTATTTTAAATTGTAATAATATTTCACCATTTTTACTGTATTTTTGATCAAATAAATGCAGCCTTGGTGAGCATAAAAGACCTCTTTCAAAAGTCTTACCGACCACAAATGGTTGAACGGTGGTGTAGAATCGGTTTACAGTTCTATCCTCTAGCCTAGAGCCAGATTTGTCATAAAACTGAATTAATTTAATGTAAATGAATGTCTCAAGATCCAGATTTTTTTCAAGACTTTATACACTCATCTGCTCATTTGTTCTGGATGATTCTGTTGTTTAGGCCTTGTCCCAGAATGTTGAGCTAAAGACCCGTCTGAACCGGATCCACTCTGAGTCGGTTCTGTCTGAGCAGGTCGTCAGTGTCAACATCATCAGCAGTCCCGATGAGGTCTGATATTCCTCTGCTCTGACCACACTTCCAGTTCATGTGAATGACACTGGGGCACTGGGAAATTGTTTGGTCATTGGACAAAAGGCTGGTCAGGATAGAAAAGAAGACTTAATTTTCTTTTACCTTTTTTTCTCGGTTGAGAAATGAATGAGCCCTGTTAATTATAGGGTTAAAAAGCTGCTTTTTTTCTGAACACACAGTCACTTTTTAAGCTTGAAAGTTCACGTTTGAGGATGAATCAGATGGAAAGTGACACTCTGTACTCTGGCCTCATACTCTTTGGCTGCAATACAACCAAACAGAGCAATCATTGGACCTAATGAGTCCACCGAGAGGCTGCCCGTGCTGATCAACCATGTGTTTAACTATTGGCAACAGACATTGTGTTTCAAGGCCTTCGCTTTCCACAAGACTTAACTCCTTCAGGCTTTTGTGTTCCTTCCATCAGGTTGTATGTCCTTGAATACAAGTGACTGTGATCATTTTCAGCCCTGTGAAGCAGCAAGATCATTCCTGATGTAAACCACCATGATCATTTTGTAGTTTCAATGACCAATGCAGCAGCAAGTTTATTTACTTCAATGTAGTTACTTTTGTGCCTCATACTCAGTGATTATACAGAAATCTGATGAGATTGAAATATCGGTAATAGAGATCCTTCCCCACTTTCATCATGCTGCCTGTAGCTGAGTTCACAGGTTTGAACGGTGGAGAATAAGGAATAAAACCAGACAGTCCTTTAACTGTATGTGTGTGTGTTTTGTAGGCAGGTGAGCCGCTCCACGTGGGCATCCCTCTCTCTCAGCAGGTGTCCAATGAGAGCAGACTCTCCATGTCAGAGTCAGTGTCTGAGTTCTTTGACGCTCAAGAGGTGCTTCTGTCCGCCAGTTCATCAGAGAACGAGGTGAGAAGTGTGTGTGTGTTTATGTCAAAGACATCAATTGCATGCTGTTGAGTGCAGAAGGTGAAATACAATACAATTTATTTTATAATTTATTAGCCCCGAAATTCAGCTGCTGGGGGATCCTCCTCTTTCTTTCTTTTTTCTCCACCATAATAGCTGTTGATTATGTTTTGCGTGTTGCGCTTTTATTGAGTAGGTCATCCAATAACAGAAATTAGTCATCGGGCAATCAGCCCTGGTTGTGGAGTAAATGAAGACACTATGCCAAATATATTTGCATGATTTTATTTGTATGATAATATATAGCGATCTGGCAATATATCTGTGAATAACACTGATTATCTCTTCATCACGGCTCCTGTTAGTGGGTGGGATATATTAGGCAGCAAGTGAACATTTTGTCCTCAAAGTTGATGTGTTAGAAGCAGGAAAAATGGGCAAGCATAAGGATCTGAGCGGTTTGACAAGGGCCAAATTGTGATGGCTAGACGACTGGGTCAGAGCATCTCCAGAACTGCAGCTCTTGTGGGGTGTTCCCGGTCTGCAGTGGTCAGGATCTATCAAAAGTGCTCCAAGGAAGGAACAGTGGTGAACCGGCCACAGGGTCATGGGCGGCCAAGGCTCATTGATGCACGTGGGGAGCGAAGGCTGGCCCGTGTGGTCCGATCAAACAGACGAGCTACTGGAGCTCAAACTGCTCAAGAAGTTAATGCTGGTTCTGATAGAAAGGTGTCAGAATACACAGAGCATCTCAGTTTGTTGCGTGTGAGGCGGCATAGCTGCTGACCAGTCAGGGTGCCCATGCTGACCCCTGTCCACCGCCGAAAGCACCAACAGTGGCACGTGAGCATCAGAACTGGACCACGGAGCAATGGAAGAAGGTGGTCTGGTCTGATGAATCATGCTCTCTTTTACATCACGTGGATGGCCGGGTGCGTGTGTGTCACTTACCTGGAGAACACATGGCACCAGGATGCACTATGGGAAGAAGGCAAGCCGGCGGAGGCAGTGTGATGCTTTGGGCAATGTTCTGCTGGGAAACCTTGGGTCCTGCCATCCATGTGGTTACTTTGACATGTACCACCTACCTAAGCATTGTTGCAGACCATGTACACCCTTTCATGGAAACGGTATTCCCTGGTGGCTGTGACTCTTTCAGCAGGATAATGCTCCTGACACAAAGCACAAATGCTTCAGGAATGTTTTTTGGAGCACAACAAGAAGTTTGAGGAACAAACAAGTCAGATCCATGGAGGCCCCACCTCACATCTTACAGGAATTAAAGGATCTGCTGCTAACATCTTGGTGCCAGATCACAGCACACCTTCAGGGGTCTAGTGGGGTCCATGCCTCGACGGGTCAGGGCTGTTTTGGCAGCAAAAAGGGACCAACACAATATTAGGTCATAATGTTATGCCTGATCATTGTAAATGACCCTTTCAAAGGCCTGTGAGGGCATACTGCAAATTAGTGTAGCGGGTTGAGGTATGAGGCATCGCCCAATCATTTCAAAATTATATAAAATATATTTAGTTTGCAATTTGGATTATATTTATAAGATCTCATGAGTCCTGATAAATACAATTTCAGCTATTTCTGAAGTGCTTCTAGAAATGGTATACCTTTAGTTAAGTTATACCTTTAGAGTCTCCGTAGCACTCTAAGAGACTGTAATCTGGAAATCCAGCCCTGATCATATAGATATGGATATGTTTGCACCAGCTCTGCAATTCAGCACTCTAGTCACACCACGTTTATTTATACCACTTTATACTGTATAGCCTGTTGCTTTAAAGCCACAAATATCGTATAATTTCAGCCTTACTCAAAGACTGCGGAAACATGCATGATAGTGGGTTTGTTTGTTACGCACTTCAATCAATTCCACACCCGCTGTTCTTGGTTTGCCTTTTTTTTAAATTAAATCCAGACAATTGGCTGATGAAACATTGATTAAAATTAAGATAAAATTTATACAAAACGAAATTCACTTTAAAGAAAGTCTTAATGAAGCGGTCAAAATAATGTCTGACCCACTCCATGTCTCCCGACATATTGCGCATCTTATGATGTGTCCTAGCTTACTCATGCTGTTCACTTTTCATAATCAACATAGATTAAATAAAAAACATCAATATTAAAGGCTAAAATTTAAACATTAAATATGAAACTAAATAGGTTACATTTTCTTTAACCCTCTGGCCGACAAACGCGACGCGTTCTGATGGATTTTTTTCCTCATGACAGCGGAAACAACTTAAAATACTCCATCATTTTTGGCCATAAGTGCAAGATATCATTATAAACTATAAATGTCTTCTTTTATTTGTGTACACCCACGATAACAACAAAACCTTGTGATTTTGTAAAATAAAGAAAATAGACAGGGTGCGCTTTCACCCGTCTCTTTGAGAATCTTTCTGAAACCCGTCTGAATAATGAATACTTATCACGCAAAAATGAAACACATTCACATTCCTGCAATGTAATCTGTGTGAAACTAAAGAGATGCACAGTTCCTCCTGGCTCAGCTAATTATCATTAATGTGATCACACTCACATGCTCTGATGGTCGACAGCGGTAGAGTGTGAATGACGTGTGATTTCGAATATCAAACCAGAGCATTTAATTTGAAATGAGAGTATCGCAAGTATCCTGAGGAGTCACTTTGGGGCCCTCTTGCGATGTGTGCAGGACCTGTGTGTGCTTATTATTATGTGTGCTTATTATTATTTATAAGAATGACTGGATGTGTTTAAACAGGTGAATCATTGCATTTATCAGTTATGTCTGTTTGTGTCATCTATATGAGCATGTTGAAGTGTTTATTTGTATATTTGCACACTGCACTGCAGTAGGTTTACACACACTTTATAGTTAGCAGGCACTGCGCAAAATGAAAGACAGTGAGTAACATCACCTCCCGTCTCTCTCTCTCTCTCTCTCTCTCTCTCTCTCTCAGGCCTCTGATGACGAGTCTTACGTCAGCGATGTGAGTGATAATATTTCAGAGGACAACGCTAGCGTCACAGATAACGTTTCCAGACTGAGTAAGATCAGTCTCCCTCCTCCTCGCTTTGTTCCATTCATTAGAGCAGGACGCTGTCCTGATGGGACATATGACCTTTGCACATACACACACTTGCGCACACACATGCACGCACGCACGCACACACACAAACACACGCACGCACACAGACACACACACCCACATTAACTGAAAGACAACTGCTCTCACAAATAAATTATCTACAGTATTTAATGTAAACTTACTACTGTAATATGAATATAAAAATATAAAATATAAAGGGAAAAAAATCTCGAGCACGCTGAGGTCATATTTCACTCCAAAATATATATAAAAGATTTTATATTATATTTATATAAAGATTTTATATAAAAATATAAAACAAATCTTATTATATACATGCATACATAAACATAATGATTATACACCGTACACACACATATATTATGTGTAAACAACCTTTTATTTGGGATGTGATTAATTGCGATTTATATTCGTGTGTGTGTGTGTGTGTGTGTGTGTGTGTGTAGTGTGTCGTCCAGCCCTGGTATCCCATGAGTAACCTTGTGTTTCTCCCTCAGTGCCTAATGGTGATCTGTCCAGTGGTGCGTTCCGTAACGGCAGACGTACGTGTCTCCCTGCTCCCGCTCCTGACACGTCCAACATCAACCTGTGGAACATCCTGAAGAACAACATCGGGAAAGACCTGTCGAAGGTGTCCATGCCGGTGGAGCTGAACGAGCCGCTGAACACACTGCAGCACATGTGTGAGGAGCTGGAGTACACAGAGCTACTGGACAAAGCCGCTCAAACCGACGACCCCTATGAACGCATGGTACGCTCCAGCTCTTAAAGGGATAGTTCACCCTAAAATAAAAAAAATTCTGCCATCAACTACTCACCTTGATGTCATTCCTAACCCGTTCATCTTCGAAACAAATCAAGGTGCCTTTAATGAAACCTGAGATGTTCCTGTCCCTCCACTGAAAGTCCATGTAACCAAATCTTTGATCCTTCAAAAAGTACATAAAGACATTGTAATCCATATGAATCGAGCTGTTTAAAGAGACACGATCACTTTATATGAGGAACAGTTTTAATTTAGGATTTTATACACATAGAGCATTTACAGTCGTGCTCAAAAGTTTACATACACCTTTTCATTATTTTAACATAATAAGGATCATATAAAATGCACGTTATTTATTTATCACTGTCCTGAATAAGATATTTTACATAAATTATGTTTACATATATCGTCTACAAGACAAGAAAATAGCTACATTTATTAAAATGACCCGTTGAAAAGTTTATGTACCCTTGACTCTTAACACTTTGTGTCGTTCACTGATGGTCTACGGCTGTGTGTGTGTGTTTTGTGATGGTTGCTCGTGAGTCTCTTGTTTGTCCTGAGCAGTTAAACTGCCCAATGCTCTTCAGAAGAATCCTCCAGCTCCTGCAAACGCTTCAGTTTTCCAGCATCTTTTGCGTATTTGAACCCTTTCCAGTCCGGCTCTTAATCCGTCGTGCTTCCTGCTGGAGCATCAGTGAATGTTTGGATTTTTTTTTAATAGTTGTGACAGTACTAAATAAAAAAATAGCATGCATTTTGTATGATACATCTTATTTTATTAAAATTATTCACATTTTCACAGATTCTGCAAGGTGTATGTAAACTGTATGGTAAACAGAAGCTCAACCGTGCTTGTTTTAGGCATGAGGACGAATCCCATCCATGTGGGTTACTTTTACGATGTTTTGCAAAAGTTATGGTTACATGGACATTCAGTGAAATTACAGAAATCGCTCCGGTTTCATTAAAAATATCAGTAACACTCTACAATAAGAAATCATTAATTAACATTAGTTCATGCATTAACTAACAATGAACAATGTTTATTAATCTTTGTTAACATTAGTTAAGTCAATATATTAACAGATACATCTTTTGACTTTAATAATGTATTTGTAAATGATCACGTGGAATGAAATTCCATAAAGTGTAAATAAGTGAAATAAAGTGTGAGTAAACTGACAGAATATGAGCAATCGCTCTAGGAGAGCTAATGAATCTTCAGCGTCCCCCAACAAGCGTTTGTGACCCGTTGCTTGTCAAAGTTAGCGTGTCCACTGTAACAAGCTTGACCACAATGGTCTACCAGGTCAAAGTCCGGTTCAGTAGTCCAGTTGATCAACCATAATAACATAAATAACCAGCCAAGTAAAATCAGCTACAGATTTTTTTTTTCCAGCAGGGAAAGGTGTCCAAGGAGAGACTCACACATACACAATGCCCACATACACTAATGCTCACACACTTACCTGCAAGCATAGGGATATAACAGGAGCTGTGAAGTGGCTTGTGGAAGGGCAAACAGGGCCTGAAGCAGGAACACATGTCCCTTGTGGAGAGGGAGGTGGGAATTTACCTCTGGCCTCATTAAGTCCTTTAAATGTAGCCTAGTTTTAGTGTCAACACTGCTGACGCACACGCTGACACTCTCCTCTCCGCAGCACCAGATACCGTAGTAATGATGCTGCAGTGTAGGCGGCTGCTGACTGCTGACTCTCTCAGACTTGCTGCTGCGCATTTACTGAGCCAATCTCATGAAACCTGTCAAGAACGTTTCACCCCCGAATCATAAGGAATTATAAGGAATTATATTTTTAATAAAGATGGTGAAGCCTATTGTTAGTGTTTTGTGACACTTAAAAACCCCCCACATTCTTTACTGTCAATAATATATATACTGTATATACTATACTAATATACTAAAATATATATATATATATATATATATATATATATATATACACACACACACACTATATTGCCTAAAGTATTGGGACACCCCTCCAAATCATTGAATTTAGGTGTTCAATCACTTCCATGGCCACAGGTGTATAAATCAAGCACTAGGCATGCAGACGCTTCTACACACATTTGTGAAAGAATGGCTCGCTCTCAGGAGCTCAGTGAACTCAAGCGTGGAATGGGTTTCCATGGCCGAGCAGCTCATCCAAGCCTTACATCACCAAGTGCAATGCAAAGCGTGGGATGCAGTGGAGTAAAGCACGCCGCCACTGGACTCTAGAGCAGTGGAGATGTGTTCTCTGGAGTGACCAATCATGCTTCTCTGTCTGGCAATCCGATGGACAAGTCCGGGACTTGCCTGACTGCATTGTGTCAAGTGTAAAGTTTGGTGGAGGGGGGGTTATGGTGTGGGGTTGTTTTTCAGGGGTTGGGCCTGGCCCCTTAGTTCCAGTGAAAGGAACTCTTAATGCTTCAGCATACCACAACATTTTGGACAATTTCATGCTCCCAACTTTGTGGGAACAGTTTGGGGATGGCCCCTTCCTGCTCCAACATGACTGCGCTCCAGTGCACAAAGCTTCGGTCCATAAAGACATGGATGAGCGAGTTTGGTGTGGAGGAACTTGACTGGCCTCAGAGTCCTGACCTCAACCCGATAGAACACCTTTGGAGCACATTTACTTGATTATCTTGTGTCTGTAAGCACTGCTCACTCCATGGTTTCAGTAGTAATGGGTGTATTGACAGGTTGCTTTGTTTGTGTGTGCAGGCAATCGTTGCAGCGTTTGCAGTTTCAGGATATTCATCCACCTATTATAGAGCGGGCAGCAAACCCTTTAACCCTCTTCTAGGGGAAACATATGAATGTATCCGTGAAGACAAAGGATTCTGCTTCTTTTCTGAACAGGTACAAATTACAATTTAGTTTTTCATCACACTCACTCTCTCTCTCTCTCTCTCTCTCTCTCTCTACTCTCACACTCACTCACTCTCACTCACTCACACACACACACACACACACACACACACACACACACACACACACACACACACACTAGCTGCAGTACCTGTTCCAGGTGAGTTCCTGTCCTTCACTGTAGCACTGCACCACTTTAACTGTGTGTGTGTGTGTGTGTGTGTGTGTGTGTGTGTGTGTGTGTGTGTGTGTGTGTGTGTGTGTGTGTGTGTGTGTGTGTGTGTGTGTGTGTGCGCGTGCGCTGATAGAAAGGCCATCAATAGTCCTCTGGCGAAGGTTCTTCTGCATGACTTGAAAAGGGTCTTTGTCAGCACTGAACTTTTACACTGCCTGTGTGTGTCAGACATAATGCAGTGTGTTCATAGAGGAAACACATGCACAGGCTCATAGTAGTGTAATTCATCTGGTTTTATCTCACGTCCACACACACACTGATATAAACTGACCGACATGCGTCTCCCTCCACTGGAGTCTGTTGATATGTGAGAATGAAAGAGATACCCCAACAGCCCTTCGTTTGACCATTCAGACCATTGTTGTTTTCAGACTGAATCAGCTGAATAATTACATTTAATTCTAGTACTGACTTTACTAAGGAAAGCATACCAGAGGAACATTTTTATGGCCATTTTTTTTTTATAGCTCAAGGAGACTTACTTTTTTGATGAATTTGGTTTCATTTAAGTATCAGCTTTTTCTTAATTTTTGTTAAAGGGTTAGTTCACCCAAAAATGAAAATCCTGTCATTAATTCCTCAACCTTGTCGTTCC
This sequence comes from Paracanthobrama guichenoti, assembly GCA_018749465.1. Classification (NCBI taxonomy): domain Eukaryota; kingdom Metazoa; phylum Chordata; class Actinopteri; order Cypriniformes; family Gobionidae; genus Paracanthobrama; species Paracanthobrama guichenoti. Next base: position 11,415,108 of record CM031951.1, read on the forward strand.
AAACCCATAAGACCTTCATTCAGCTTCAGAACACAAATGAAGATATTTTAATGAAATCTGAGAGCTTTTTGTCCGTCCATCGGCAGCTACGCAACTAAGCCCCAGAAAGTCAGTAAAGACATCATTAAAATAATCCATGTGACTCCAGTGTTTTAACCTCAATTTTATGAAGGGATGCGAGTGCTTTGTTTGCAAAAGATATGCGAGTGCTTTTATAAAGATATGACATTACCACTATAACCAGTAGATGGCGGCAGAGGAGCACTTATTGGCTTATTAGCCATTTCCACTCCCTAATGTAGTTTTTCCCCCCCAAGTGTTCCTTTTAAATTTATATTTAGACATCCCTAATATAGAATATTAAATAATCAAGAAATACATTTTTGTACTGAAGTAGGACAAGTCGCAAAGTCCCATGAAAAACAGATGCAAAGAATTACACAGAAAGTTGGTAAAGAACGCTGCTTTTATAATCACTGAAGCTATAGCTATATTTTACTGACTTACAAGCTCTGGTATTTCATGCAAGAAGTGCAGATATAGTTTATTATTAATTTCTCTGAATTCATTTATGCTATTTCCTGTGCTTCATTAATAAAGTTTTCCCTCCTTGTTCAGGTGAGCCACCATCCGCCCATCTCCGCCTGTCACTGTGAGTCACAGAACTTCACCTTCTGGCAGGGTAAGACTGAGACCACTCCTATGGTTTTGCTCTCAACGCCTTTTATTATCTCACTCAAGTGTGTGTGTGTGTGTGTGTGTGTGTTTGTGCTTCAGATGTCAGATGGAAGAATAAGTTTTGGGGGAAGTCTATGGAGATTCTTCCCATCGGAACAGTGAATGTCATGCTACCCGGGTACATCTGTTTCTCTCCATCATTTATCCATCTTGCATCTGTGCCCCACTATCAGTCTTTCTGTCTCCTCATGTTTCATCACCATTTGGCTCCTGTAACTGACAGTATGTTTTTGTGTGTGCTGGTAGTTATGGTGATCACTATGAGTGGAACAAGGTGACGACGTGCGTCCACAACATTCTGAGCGGGAGGCGATGGATCGAGCATTATGGCGAGGTCACGATCAAAAGCACGCGCAACACTACCTGCATCTGCAAGCTCACCTTTATTAAGGTACATGCACATCTGCAGCATCATGTATCACAAATGATGCACTAAGGTTTCTCAACTAGGAGGCCTCAGCAAACTTTCAGGGGGCCCTGTCTTAAAAGTATTAAAAGTATGTTAAAGTCTCCTACATGCGACTTACATTTAAAAAAAACACTTTAATTTTCTCATAATATGCATTGCAGCATCTGCTCTTTTCTCACAGTGAATGAAACGGTTCGATAAAGGATTCAGTCGCTCTAAACCTGAGAGCTACTCTGCTCTGATTGGTTAGAGGGCCCAGTCTGTTTTGATTGGTCTACTCTGCTCTGATTGGTCAGATGGCCCAGTCTGTTGTGATTGGTCTACTCTGCTCTGATTGGTCAGATGGCCCAGTCTGTTGTGATTGGTCCGCTCTGCTCTGATTGGTCAGAGGGCCCAGTCTGTTTTGATTGGTCTACTCTGCTCTGATTGGTCAGATGGCCCAGTCTGTTGTGATTGGTCTACTCTGCTCTGATTGGTCAGATGGCCCAGTCTGTTGTGATTGGTCTGCTCTGCTCTGATTGGTCAGAGGGCCCAGTCTGTTGTGATTGGTCCGCTCTGCTCTGATTGGTCAGAGGGCCCAGTCTGTTTTGATTGGTCTACTCTGCTCTGATTGGTCAGATGGCCCAGTCTGTTGTGATTGGTCTACTCTGCTCTGATTGGTCAGATGGCCCAGTCTGTTGTGATTGGTCTACTCTGCTCTGATTGGTCAGATGGCCCAGTCTGTTGTGATTGGTCTGCTCTGCTCTGATTGGTCAGAGGGCCCAGTCTGTTGTGATTGGTCCGCTCTGCTCTGATTGGTCAGAGGGCCCAGTCTGTTTTGATTGGTCTACTCTGCTCTGATTGGTCAGATGGCCCAGTCTGTTGTGATTGGTCTACTCTGCTCTGATTGGTCAGATGGCCCAGTCTGTTGTAATTTTACATTTACTAACAGCTTTATTACACACTACATGAAAGGTAATATCCCCAAAAAGCATAATAGGGGCACTTTAAGTATAGTTATATTAACAACCTTTATTAAAATGCTAAAAAACAAAAGGAACATATCAGCTTAGATAGGAGGGCCTTCAAATCCTGTCTTGGACAAAGGGAGGCCTTGATCTAGACAACAAAATTCATCAGCAGTTACATTCCTGTCATAAGATTAGCTAAGGCTGCGTATCAGGGGCATAGACACTGCTCTGTGTTGTCATAGTAACAGTACGGCACACGGTTCCCTCCAGAATCCCAACCTCAAGCCCCAGGAGCCTTTCCCTTCAGAGCCAGTAGGGCATAATCGCTTCCAATGAGTATTCACCCTATATTTACAACAGAAAATCATGATTCATGACTCGTCTACATGTTCCCAACCCTAATCAGTGTATGTGTGTTTGTGTCCAGGGAAACTACTGGAGCTCGAATGTGAATGAGGTGCAAGGATCTGTGATGGACCAGGAGGGGAAAGTCATTCACAGACTGTTTGGGAAATGGCATGAGGGTCTGTACTGTGGAGTCCCACCTTCAGCTAAATGCATCTGGAGACCAGGTACACACACTCACAGGGCCCAAAATCAACACTCACCATGTGCCAGTTGCTATCAAAATGTACTGTCACAATATAAAGAGAATAAAAATATAAAAAGCAATTAAAAGTACTGAAAGTTGTACCCTCACTGAAGTCATACGAGCCAAAGTGATGCAAGCAATCTACTAATGAAACCATCAGCATCTGTTGCATTGTTGCAATGTTTATTGGGGTCACTGAGATTAAAAATAATAATATTTGTATTTAGGAAGGATGCATTGATCAAAAGTGCCAGTAAAGACATTTATAATGTTACAAAAGATTTCTGTTTCAAATAAATGCTGTTCTTTTGAACTTTCTATTTATCAAAGAATCCTGAGAAATGTATCACGATTTCCACAGAAATATGAAGCAGCACAACTACTAATCATAAATGTTTCTTGAGCATCAAATCCTCACATGAGAATGATTTCTGAAGGATCATGTGACACTGAAGACTGGAGTAATGATGATAAATTCAGCTTTGATCACAGGAATAAATCACACTTTACTATATATTCACATAGAAAATAGAAAACAGTTCTTTTAAATTGTAATAGTATTCCACAATATTACTGGTTGACTATATTTTTGATCAAATAAACGCAGCCTTGGTGAGCCGAAGAGAAACTTTTGAACGGTAATGTATGATTTTTGCCTGGTGAAAGAAAAAAGGTGGGCATTTTTGACATGGGCCATTAAATAACCACCCAGACACTATGCCAAAAAGTACAGGGGTAAACACCGCTCACCTCTCAAATTCGTTGTAATTTAATAAAGTACAGTTTAATGGCCAGTAGGAAATGCTCACAAAGATTAAATGCTCTCATTTCTACAGCTATTTGCAGTTATGACCCTGCACAACACAACAGAGGACAGCTCTTATGACGTCTGAGAGTGAGATGTACCTAGGCTAATGTAAATGAATGTTGTGGTTGTGTGTACAGGGTCCATGCCCACAGATTATGAGCTGTACTACGGCTTCAGCAGGTTTGCTGTAGAGCTCAATGAGCTCTTCCCTGAGCTGAAGGAGCTGCTGCCACCAACAGATGCACGATTCAGACCGGACCAGAGGTACACACACACACGCTCGGAGCTCAGTGAATCCTCTAATATTGTACACTTAAGGCCCTATTGTAAAGATCTGAGCGTATGGTCTGAAGCTCATGGTGCAGGTGCATTTGCATGTGCGAATCCACTTTTGCTAGTTTAACAACGGAAAAAACGGTCGGCACGCCAGGCACATGGTCCAAAAGGGATGTCCCTCATCTCTTAATGAGTCATGGGTGTGTTTTGGGCCTAATGTGCAATAAACCAATCAGAGTCTCATCTCCCATTCCCTTTAAAAGCCAGTTGGGCTTGCACCATGGAGGATTTACTATTTACATGGAGGAATTTGCGAGCGGAAAGACTGAACGCTTCTCCTGAGAGGAATCCTTTTATTTTTAATATTTAAAAATGTGTGTGCTGCTGCGCGTCCCTGTGTGTGATAAGCAGAGTGTACGTGCGTTATGTACCGCCTATAGGCTCATATTTCTAACACACTCTTTAAATAACAAAAAATATTGTGCTATTGACTTTAGAGCAGGTTTGTGTTGGTCAATGGCGCAGTCGTTTTCAGTTCCTCAAAATAGCAACACGCCAACAATGCACCTGAACACACCTGGTTTTCAGACCAGCACGCCCCTGGGTGAACAGATGCGCCAGAGCATTTGCTATTTAAACAATGTGGAGCTGAACATGAAAATGAGAACTGCGTCGGGCTGAAACTAGCAAAACACACTTGCGTCGCACCTGGTGTCACATTGCGCCGGGTGTATGATAGGGCCCTTTGATCCAAGAAAAACTCACTCTAGAAATTATTTACATTTTTTCGATTTATGTGACATTGTTGACGTATTCACTATTGAAACAGAAAGGTGAAAAAATTACACAAGTTAAAGAGGAGAACAATGAAGACAGTTTCGAAAGGAATAATAAAAAAAGGAATAATGCAACCAGCAAACCACTTGCTATTAAGACTATACTTCAAGCGAAATCAAAGAATGAACTGATGTGACGTCATTTAGAACAAAATCAGGCGTTGCAGGAGTTCAAAACAGCTTGCCAGAGCTAACTGGAAAAGTTACTACCATTGGTCCGTGGCGATGATGTAATAGGTAGGTGTGGCTCTGAGGCTCCGCCTTCTTTAACGTGTGAATCTCTGATTAATTTATTCCGTTCAGTCCCTCATGGTTGGATGTCTGTGATTAAAAACATGAACACACTGGAGAGCCACTTCATAGAAGAAAGACACACTGACACCGCTCTAAAGCTGCTGCTCTATAAATAAACGTGACTGGAGTGCTAAACTGCAGAACTGGTGCAAACATATCCACATCACTATGATCAGGTGCTTTCTGAACTGCCGTTTTCTCACCAGCGTCATTTTTGTTGTGCTCGTTTGTTATTGAGAGGAAAGCAGACAGCCCATATTTACATATTCATCTAACCGTTGCTCTCAGCTGTGTGGACGGCGTCGGATGTTCGTTAGCACTATGCTACTGCTTCGTTTTACTCCAAAGCAAAGAATGAAAAAGAACTTTGCCGTGACTCGTGAGTATATCAAGGCCTTAAAGTCGCCATGAAATTACAATTCTTATTTTCATGTAATATTATAAATGATTTATCGGTGCACTTCATTATATATTTTTTTAAAAACATGTACCCTCATAATCTTTAATCAAAAATGTTAACCTTCCCTCGTCCCTTGAAACGACTCTTCCTGTCATGTGCTATGGCGCAAGCGTGGGGCTATCGCGTCGGGGTCTCGTTTCTGCCTGCATTTCGTTAGCAACTTCCAACGATCCAATCAATTCCCGAAGGACGAAATCAAGCCCGCCTTTTTTTTTTTTTTTTCTCTCATTTCAGAAGCCATTTCGCTGGGATATACATCACAATATGGAAAAAAAACAATTACAACTTCCGTTTCATGCCGACTTTAAGACTACTTGCTATTGCTAGTGGTTGGTATTAGGCAGAAGGGGCATTATTATTATTATTATTTGATTGGACAGACATTTCTGTACACCACAACATTTTACCAGAAGAGAATTTTAAACGTTACTGTTAAAACTTAAATGTTTATTAAATTGTGTGTATCAAAACAGGCAGAAAAATTAAAAGAATTAGGGGTTGAACGATGTCAGATGAAAAGTCGACTAGTCGCTGATGACGTCATCAATGAATCCCATAAATATTAGATTAAAAAAAATAGATGCATAAAAATATTACATGAAAAAATAAAATTTAAAAATAAAATAAATTCAGATTGAAGTATTTATAATGACTAAAACTAAAACTGAAATAAGAATTATTACGGCAGACTAGGAAGCAAAAAAAGAGAAGGAGAGGTGGATCTAATTGTAGCCATTTTATTAATAGATAACTGAAGCCCTAACAAGGGGCAGGTGAACATAATCAGTAACAAACTAGACATGGGGAGAAACAGGAACAGGCAAACATAGGCCGCATTTACACTGCAGGTCTAGATGCACAATTACGATTTGGTGACTACATCCGATATATACCCGATTACATCATCTTTTAAAAGCGACACATATCCGATATTTGCATTTACACTATATACTGGCGAAACAGCCCAAGACGTTCTGACCAGGAAAAGGAAGTAAAACGGCACAGTATGCAGTGGATGCAGACAAAATGATTATTCAATTCAGTCTTTAAAGGTCAGCAAAACATTGCTCTCGTAATGCGGTAATCCGATTTGACTGCTTACATGGCGGACGCAAATGCACGTATCCGAATCATATTGGATTTATTACCACATATGAGTAAGGCCTGAATCCGATCTGAGGATATCGGAATTCATGCGGTTTTTCCTGCTTACACGTTCACATGTCATATCCGATCTGTGCCACTTGAGAGGGAAAAATCAGAATTGGGTCCATGCAGGTAAATGGGGCCTTAAAGACCATCAAAACAAAACTAAACTTACATGTAATGATCAGCCTTATTGGTAGTGTTACATGAAATAAAATGGGGTCAGATTTAACTGTGAGAGGTTGAGAGTGTTTTAAAAAGATGATACAAACAACAGGAATATAATACACAATACAACACGCATACAGTCATCGTGAGTTCGTTTTTGCTGCTTATTGCACTTAAACAGTCAAATACACACAAAATAATGTCAAAATGCCGGTCTTGGTGAGTATTCACGTAAACATTGTGTAATAGTATAATGGATCCGTGTGTCAGGTCTTAAAGTGACAGTAGCCTAATAAACCTGCTGCCAAATTATGAGATAATATTAAAAATATCTTTATGGCAGTTTTCCCCATGGTATCAATGTCAAAATAGTGGCCAGTGAAAATGCTGAGTGGCTAGTAACTTTGGAAAACCACTAGCCACAGTGACTGGTGAGCAAAAGTGAATGTCAAGCCGTGTGTGTGTGTGTATAATATACAATTGGTACATGAAAAAACTGTTCGGTTCGCTTGACTGGGTTCGGAGTGTGTGCGTTGCACGGTTCGACGCATGCGCAATGTAGCCTCGTGCCGTATGTTACCTCAGACAGTGGGTGTCCTTTTCGCGCAAAATAAGAGGTGTGTGTGGACATACAGTAAAAGACAGTAAAAGTGGAGTGCTGCAGGTCACGTCACGTGTAGAAATGGCAAGTGGGAGAGATAAGGAAGGCTGCCCGGAGTTGGAGGATGCGCCAGCGTCATGTAACGCCGGCTTCACACCGCACGCGCGAGCAGTGCGTATGGAGAGCGGGAGCCGCGCGTGCCCGTTGTGCATTCACACTGGCATCGTTTGTCTCGTGCAGCTGAACCGCGGCTCGTGTATTGCAAATACAGACGAATATTGTCCAATCTGTCACATTTTCCGGTGTTCACATGATAAATGTAACATTAAAGTTATATGTCATATTATACATAATATGCTTCTAGTTTTAATAATTTAAACAGGCCTTTGAAGTTTTTTGTAAAAAGTTGCTCATACTGAATTAAAGCCACAGTGCATTGTTCTGACATGATTAACATGAAAAATGTTACGCCATTGTGTCGGACTCATGGTCCAACAGCCAGTTAGGAAACAACTTCTACATGATATAACAATACATTTTTTAATACTGTTTCCTAAATTATGGATATTTAAGCTATATATCATATGCTGAAGTGAATTTATGAGTGTTAATGATTAAAAGAAAAAACAACAAGAACCGTACAGAACCGAAAACCATGACCCTAAAACCGTGCTACCCCTAATATATATATACTATAATATATTGAGCAGGTTAAAACATGTCATATGTGACAGTGTCACAATGTTACACGTGTGTTAACATTCTTGTGCTCATACAGTATGTGATTAATTTCAAAATGGAAATATACGCCCCATGTCTTAGGAATCAGTTTTACTTGATATACCTCGAAATACTTGAAATACTCAGTCTTTCATGTCACTTTGTAATTAAACTATTTTTAAGTGTATCAAATGTATTTTTCTGCTCCCTAAGAGAGTTCCTTGCTTAGTTCAGCTCTTTCAACACTCCTTGAAACCAGTGGAACAGAGTTGACGCGGAGTAATCATCTGGTTTAATGTGTCTCGCAGGTATCTGGAGGAAGGAAATGTCCAGATGGCAGCAGCTGAGAAGCAAAGAATCGAAGAGCAGCAGAGAAACAGGAGGAAGTGGCTGGAGGAGAACAACATCAAATACCAGCCGCGATTCTTCAAGTCAGTGCACCTTCTGCTCTCCAGTCCCTGTCATTTAGAGAGATCTCAGGTTTTTATTGAGGATTCACCAGTTCAATGCCGAGTTCACACTGCACGATTTTAGCCCCACTTTTCACTCGCCGACAAATGCCCGAAATCATTAGCCTGACGTCGTCATACTCAGTTCTAGTCAGAATATGAGTCTGATACTGCTCCATTGGGCTGTGATTATGGGGTGTTTCAACCGAACCAGGAAAGACCTCAATTGGATAGACCTACAATCAGTCAGAGCAACGGAGTGACGCATAGTTGTCAACAGAACTCAACTGCACGCACTCTGGAAGAAGTAAAAGCGGAAGATGAGTGTAAACGATCTTTGCCGGTGTTGTAAAAAGAATTTAAGGAAACACGGAGTACTTACCAACACGGACATCATTTTTGAGAGAAATAGTAAAGGTGAATGCATTTACGAACAAGTTCTCCGTTTAGAAAACAAATTCAACCCAAGCGCTCTTTGGTGACGTGGATGATTACGTTGCTGTTGATCATCTGTCCTTCATCGTATAAAGCCCGCCCTGACAAATTTGATTGGTCCGAACAGCTCCTGTTCGGGGTATAGTTACTCCACAACGGATCAAGTCCAGACCAAACTTCCCGACCTCAAATGTTGTGGGCTGGCATCCAGGCTTACGAAATCATAGGCAAATCGGTGTTCGTTCACGTGAATGAAAATCACGCAGTGTGAATGATCAAAGACGTGATCTGAGAGAATCGCTGATGAGTCGCCGACGCCTGTGTGAAATGAGTTCTGACTGAAAATAACATCACCGATGACCTACAGCCAATGAGAGAGCGAGATACAGGGCAGCGGGAGGTTCAGGGAGGAGTTATAGACCAGAAGATCAGGATTTTAATAGATAGATTTACAATTCTATCACAGAAACAAAGCCCAAACATGTGCTCGACAAGCCGCAGCAGCAGCACATTGCAAAATTATTTATTTACCTCAAACTCTCTTTGCAGAACACAATCCTTCCTCCCTTTGTCTCCCCAACCATTTCCTCCACCATAATCCTTTTTTTCTTTCTCTGCGCAAATCAGCGCACAGACAATTTGGAGTGCAAACTTTCTGCAGTTTATTATTTTTAATAACAATTCCAGTCTCGCGCGAGAACTCTGGTCTGACACACGTGTGATCTCGCGTTGTTTAATTGTCACATCTCACATGTTTAGTTGGGAAACATAGTTTGTGCACCGGAGAGAGAGAGTTGTCTGCGATTCTTCCTCTCGTACAGTCATGCAGTGTGAAACCTCCTGTCGCTGAACCAGCGGTCAGCGTGAACACAGCAGTGACTGAATGCTACCACAGATAGCAGTGATCCGACCAGTGCAGTCTGAACTCGGCATAAGAGGCTGTTTACCAGAGTAAACTTCATCTGTTCACAATTATGAAAAATTCCCTTTCAATTAATGTGTTTGAAATTTGGATTGAATGAATCACATGCTGTTGAAGTGGAACTGAAAAAAATCTGAAAACATTTAGCATTTAATTTGTACTTGGAAGCACCCTTAGGATAAAATCAGATCATTCAAATTTCTGTTTCATCAGAAAAGATCATGCCATCACTTTCTGTTTAGTTTCCACCAAAATGTGTCTTTTGTTTAGCCCTATTGCGTTTTCACACCTGATTGTTTGATTTGGTCCGAAACAGGAATTCAGATCGTTACAATGTTGCAATTTCTTCCTGGTTCGGTTCACTTTCAAAAGGCAAAATAGACCCAAATATTGTTAATACGAGTCACGTGTGAGTAAACTGTTCTCAGTGCAGCTGTATTGGGTATATTGTGGCTTTCTTTGTAGCTGTCATTAGATTACTTCATCATTTTCAGCGCGAATCGAATCGTCAGTATTTTTCTGCGTTTTCGACCGCATTTCAATCAGGCATTTCACTTCGCCTTTGCTTCAGGTTAATGATTCATTTTGAGAGGCAGTGCCAAATCAAGCTGCTGCTTTTCACGCAACGCATGTAACTGCTTATCATACATTGTGAAACGGCCTAGATCATTGGTCCGTTGGGTCGGATTGCTCTCTCACCACGAGCGAACCACTCCAGAGTTCATTTTCAGGTGGTCTCAGCCCGCTTTAAAACAAACTCTGGAGCGGTTCACAATGAAAATAGTCGGAAAAAGACGCCTTCGAGTTCTTGATCAGTGCAGTAACCTCTAGAGAATTTTTCAAGAATTGCAAATAGTAACATTCTTACAAACTTAGAATTTATCATAAAGAGGACCCATGATGCTCTTCTCCATGTTCATCTTTCTTTAGTGTGTAATGTTGCTGCTTGAACATGAAAAAGCTCTGCAAAGTTTATCAGTGTCACTGTTTCTGAACTCCCTGAAATGCCTCCATTGTAGTCTTGAGTTTTCTAACGTGTCATAATATTCCTCATTTAAATAATTCTGCCCAAGCAGTACGCTAAATACAGGTGTAAACGGGGTCTAAGACGGTTTGAGCCAGAACGTTTTGAGCCCTTTCGACCACTTCTAGAGATAGTTGAAAACACATTTGACTGGATTGCTTTCTTAGTGACGCTCATGTGGTCGAATGCGTTCAAACAGCCACAAAAGACCGTCAACTCTCCATCTACTGACCTAACATTATGGCAAGCGCGCTAGCCAGATGGGATTTAATCTTTGTCAGCTGAAGACCCAAGTTTGGTTTGAAGATGAAAAACACAATGTTCTCTGACCATTCCTGGTTTCTAACACACACTCACAGCGTTCAGCTGGTCTTGCGGCTGTCAGTGCAGAAACTAACTTTTGTCCATTATATTGAAAGATCTGAAAAGTACATTTACCTGCCCATAGACCCTCCCCTCAAAGAAATCAGGACAGAAGTGGTTGAAAGTGGACAAAAGAGACGGATTAAAACACCAGGTGTAACCGGAATGTGCCTCCCTCGTCTACTTGTGATCCGAACGACCAAAATACCAGCTGTAAACGGCCCAAGAGACACTGTTTTTTCCACCACCAATCTAAACCCCCTTTTTTCGGCCTTTCTAAGGCGGACTAACTTAGGAATCAGTGGTTAAAATGTGTTTTTAACACTATTCCTTAGCAGTACAACCGCAACCTTTGTTGTGAGAGAGATGAAACACTGTGAAACATTCTGCACAAGTCGTGCTTGCAAAGGGGGTTCGGATCGATCGGCTCCTTTTTGTAATTTTTTTTTAATAATCAGGCTTGAGAACTGAAACGTGAAACTGACACCAGTTACAGTGGTGTTTATGGAGGCTTCCGGGGCTGATACTCGCAGAGTCATGGTAAGAGAGGCGACATTTCCGACACATGCTCTAAGCGGTAGACCAATCACAACAGGCCGGCTGACCAATCAGAGCTGATTGCACTTTCTGAAGGTGGGTTTAAAAGAAACCGAAACGGAAATGGAGGGTTCAGACACGTGTTACAACAATGTAAATGATAAGAAAAATCTAAAAATATGAACATTTAAATGATGTAAATGTATTCTTGTGGGTCTCATTCACTAATAATTGCGTGGATTCTTTCGTATTTGTACGCACAGGTAGCCTGACAAGCCAGACCCACATCAAGATGTTGGGTCTGGGAACACACCATTGGCAGGGCTCAATCCGAGGGGCGGGATAAACGGTTGTCTTTCAGATTCCCTCTGCACGCAATAGGATAGCGCTACAACCAACCAGAGCTGTATCCGGTCAGCAAAACCCCGAACACATCTTCCTTTCTTAAGAATGACTTCAGTGCCGTTCTTTGTTCTTTTCTCAAAGAAAAGCTTAACTTCAAGTCTTCCAGAGTCACGACCAAAGCCGTTTCGAAAGGCTGCTGTTCTCCAGCAGCAGTTAACCATCTTCTTTGTTTTCAAGTAGCAAGGAATTCATGCGGAACTGTCGCAACTCTGCCATCATTAAGTTAAGCCCGCCCACCGACTCTATACATGATGAGTTTGGTTTTTCAAGCTCGCAAGCTAACGAAGAGTTGCTAGACGACCCTGGCTGCAAATTACATTTGCTGCCGCTAGGGTGCGTCTAGATTTCTAGGCTAACACACAGGAGAGCTTCTCACGAAAAAAACTCCGCCCGATTCACAAAACGTTCATACGCACATTAATTAGTTCTTAACCTCGTTCTGATGTTAGTGAATGTGGAGTATTCTAAATGAGCGGCTGCATGCACAAGGTTAGTTGTTTACATAAAACACATCTCCATATAAGGGCTTTCCACCCAACCCATCTCCATATAAGGGCTTTCCACCCAACCCATCTCCATATAAGGGCTTTCCGCACACGCTTTCCTTATAGCCTTTTGTCACTCTCATCACTCTTGCTGCTGTTCGCAGACGTGGTCTCGCCCGAATCATCGAACAGTGCCAAGTGTGCCATTCTCACAATAAACAGCTTTATACAGACCCAGATTACAGACTCTCATTAGCAGCTGTACATACGAGTTTATCTGCAGCTGAAGCTATAACACAGCTTCTCTTACTCTTTTAAATTAAATGAATTGTATTCAATGTAATTAGTCATGTTAGGATGAAATATAACTTTTCATCCTAACATGACTAAAATTACGAAATCTGTGGTGAATTGTGATTTGTTCTTAAAATCATTTGTGCACACATTTCATGTACAAATTGGTGCTTAGTGAATGAGACCCAGTGTCTCGTTTTTTTAACCTGTGCTTCCTCTGTGTAACAGGAAGGTGATGGACAGTAACCAGAGGGAGAGATGGGTGTCTAACAACACATACTGGGAGCTGCGCAAGGACCCTGGCTTCCTCAAACTAGAAAACCCTCAGCTGTGGTAGATCCAGATGCCTTCACTGCTGACTGCAGATGCTTACTATGCAGAACAGGAGCAGCCTGGGACTTCCCTCTAGATTTGGATTTTATCTCCAGAAATTGACTGAAGGTCTGAAAAAAAAGACTCTCCACATCACTTCGGCAGGCTCCGCCTCCATTGTCTCCCTCTCCATAGTAACAGAGAGAGAGAGAGCGCTGTTGTCAGGGCAACAGTGAGAGCTGGAGAGCTGTCCACATGAAGCCAGTTGTGCTTCCTGTTATGTCCTTGCCTTAAGAAGTCGCTTCTCAACAACAAACTTTTACGCTTTTAGTGAAATTCCCTCAACCTCTTGGTTTGAGTTTGCTCTTGGTTACATTCTGCATGTGTAGATGGCAGCTTTCTTCTGCAATATATTACACAAACTCATCAAAACTACATTTAGACAATTTTAGTGGTATTTTTGTAAACGACCAAAAGGACAGAATTGCTTTGGCAGTTAAAGCTGTGCCGTGATTGATCCGTTTCGTCAACATGTCCCTTTTGATGTTCAAAGGCAGCCATCAGAGGGGCGGTTCAGTGTTCTGCTGTGCTGAATGTGGGACCGTTTTATAACCCACCTCTCGAATCCTTCCAAAGATTCAAGGCTGAAGGAGAGTTCTTGTACACAAGACCACACGCACTCCTGTATCTCTGTAGCTGCGACATTAGCCCTCTTCATTTAAAGCTGAAGTGTGACATCTAGCGGCACCAAACCAAATTCAAGAAGTGATTTTCTTCCAGACAGGTTCCACAGGCAAATGCCCTGCTAAACCGATTATCACAGTTGTTGTTCCGCCCCAAACGTACGCCGTTGATCGAGCCAGAAGTCAGGCGAACGCTGCTTTTAAAGAGAGTTCATCCAAAGAATGAAAATTCTGTCATTTATCGATCCTGTTTGACTTTCATTAATCTTATAAAAATATGCAAAATTCAATTACATGGTGTTTGAACATAATTGTGTGTCGGCAGTGTGTGTACACAACCACCCTATAATGGTAAAATCCACCCACTCATAAATCATAAGCAGTTTTCAGAATAAGCCATTTCAGAGCTTGACATTAACGCTTGTCTGGGACGTGCCCGTCAACGTCAATAACAAAAAATAACTAGGGAATCACCAAAACCTGAATATAATTCACATTTAGGGCCCTACTGTAACGATCTGAGCGTATGGTCTGAAGCTCATGGTGCAGGTGCACTTCCACTTTTGTGCGAATCCACTTTTGCTAGTTTAACGACGGAAAAAACGGTCGCTGCGCATGGTCCAAAAGGGATGTCCCTCGTCTCTTAATGAGTCATGGGTGTGTTTTGGGTATAACGTGCAATAAACCAATCAGAGTCTCATCTCCCATTCCCTTTAAAAGCCAGTTGCGCTCGCACCATGGAGGATTCGCTATTTACATGGAGGGATTTGCGAGCGGAAAGACTGAACGCTTCTCCACAGAGGAATCCTTTTATTTTTAATATTTGGCATCAGTGTGTGCTGCTGCGCGTCCCTGTGTGTGTAATAAGAGTGAGCTGTGCACCCGCCTATAGGCTCATATTACTAACACACCCTTTAAATAACACAAAAATACCGCGCTATTGACTTTAGAGCCGGTTTGTGTTGGTCAATGGCGCAGTCGCTTTCAGTTCCTCAAAATAGCAACGCGCCAACAATGCGCCTGAACACACCTGGTTTTCAGACCAGCACGCCCATGGGTGAACAGATGCGCCAGAGCATTTGCTATTTAAACGACGTGGAGCAGGACGTGAAAATGAGAACTGCGTCAGGTATTATACAATGTGTAAAGTACTGACGGTAACAAGACTGCGAGGATTTCGAGAAATCAAAACAAATGAGCGCAGCACACACAAAGAAACTCAGTTAACATTCTGCCAAAATGAGTTTTTACATTTATAACATATGATACAGTTAAGCAACATCACACGAATCACGAATAAACATCACGACTGAACATGTGACACTGATTTCATACGACAGTTCTACTACAATAAGTAGTTAATATATCAAGACACTTTTTAGACTATTTCAGCAAGTTGTTCCCAACAAAGATCGCAGCAGAACCACAGCGCATCTCACAGCAACACTAAATGATTCAGCGTTCGAATGAATCTGTTGAAAGATTCAGTCACCCATTCATAAACAAGGGGTTCATTCTTAAATGAATCAGCCATTTATGAAACCGAAATCGCCCCCTAAACCCTTATTCACTGTTCCCTATATTAGTCCACTAACACAGTTCACTTGAAGGAGTGAATGAAAAAGTCGGACAGCCGTTGAGTGTACATCGGTTAAAAGTTTTTTTTAAAAAGCCCCCAGGGTAAATATCACAAATATGCAGATGTCAAAGCTGATAGAACACTGATAAGAATATTGTTTTAATATCAATTATATTTACACCACAAAAAAAAATCCTTTTTTTTCCCAGACAAGCAACTAATGTTGAGCCCTGCATTTGCAGATTCTATCTTTTGTGACGTCACAAATGTGTAGGCCCCGCCCACAACTGCTGATAGACTCCGCCCTATTAGCATAGACCACGCCCTCAGAGAGCTGTACACGGTCCATCATGTTTATCTCCAGAGCATTCAAGTAAGAAATGTGTTCTTATTAAAGCTACTAAAGTTATTCAGTCAAGAGCAGTGCGTGATTTTCTGTCTTTTGTGGTTTGATTCATATTTACAGCAGATATAGCAGTATGTTTTTCCTTCCACTCAAAAATGGGCATTTATAACATGGTGTAATAAATGATCTGTGAGATATTTTGAGCTGACACTTCACAGACACTCTCTGGGGACACCGGAGACTTATATTACATCTTGTATAAAGGGGCATTACAGGTGCCCTTTTAAGATATTTTTAATGAAAGCTGAGAGGTCCAGGTAATCAAAACTTAAAAGATCCAAAAAGGTTATAAAGGCGTCATTTAGGCAACGCTTTACCTGATGAACAAATTTAATTTAGTCTTTTATTCACATCTAAACCATGATTGACGCACATCCATAGAGCACATCAAATATAGTAACACCGAAGCTGATGCACAAGAACCAATGAGGTTTGTTCTAGTGGTAAAAGATCCAAAGCGGTCATAAAGGCTTCGTAAAAGTAATCCATATGAATCGAGTGGTTTAATCTTCTGAAGAGAAGACCGAAATCTCTCAGGTTTCATTTAAAAATATCTTCATTTGTTTTTCGAAGGTGAACCAAAGCCTTATGGTTGGCAACGTGAGGGTGAGTGAATGACAGAATTTTCATTTTTGGTTGAACTATCCATATAACGCGCCAATGGCCAGCATGCATACACACTGTATTTTTCCTTGACTCATGAACTTCACAACATGAGCGGTCTCTGCTGGCCTTTCAGTGCTACTGCATGCTCCGCAGTCTGTGTGGAATGGGAGACATACGGCACAGTACGCTGTGATAGTTCATGTAGTGTGCATCACCTCTTGTTTAATTCAGTTCAGTCCAGTTTTCATCTCGGATAGAAATGTTACATTTTGAGTAAATACTCATTCAAGGAGATGATAAAATCAGTTTGCAGTTAATCTGTCACAGAAATGGAAAGTGAAGTCAGGCGCAATGCATCATGGGATACGTTATTCTGTATGCTTGTGTTGCATACATTCAGAACTACCATACCACTCTCACCATTACAGGCATATAAAGATATGATGGAATTAGTGAAAGCTAGTATGTAGTTCTGAATTCAGCCGTTAGATATACACACTGAAGACTCGCTGTAGTATGAAATACTGTTTCTGCTGAACTCATTAGTTGATTAAACTTCTAAAAATTAAGCTATTTCTACATGGACTGCACTAAAAATAGAATTTTTATTGGCAAGATGAAAACTAGATATCACTTTCTGAATTAAGCATGTGGGCTGAATACGTTTTGAAATGTTTAGTATTGCAGTGTTTTCCACTCTATTTTTAAAATAGACAGTATACACCAATCAGGCATAACATTATGACCATGAATAACACTGATGATCTCTTCATCACGGCTCCTGTTACTGGTGGGATATATTAGGCAGCAAGTGAACATTTTGTCCTCAAAGTTGATGTGTTAGAAGCAGGAAAAATGGGCAAGCGTAAGGATTTGAGCGAGTTTGACAAGGGCCAGATTGTGATGGCTAGACGACTGGGTCAGAGCATCTCCAGAACTGCAGCTCTTGTGGTGTGTTCCCGGTCTGCAGTGGTCAGGATCTATCAAAAGTGCTCCAAGGAAGGAACAGTGGTGAACCGGCCACAGGGTCATGGGCGGCCAAGGCTCATTGATGCACGTGGGGAGCGAAGGCTGGCCCGTGTGGTCCGATCAAACAGACGAGCTACTGGAGCTCAAACTGCTCAAGAAGTTAATGCTGGTTCTGATAGAAAGGTGTCAGAATACACAGAGCATCTCAGTTTGTTGTGTATGGGGCGGCATAGCCGCTGACCAGTCAGGGTGCCCATGCTGACCCCTGTCCACCGCCGAAAGCACCAACAGTGGCACGTGAGCATCAGAACTGGACCACGGAGCAATGGAAGAAGGTGGCCTGGTCTGATGAATCATGCTCTCTTTTACATCACGTGGATGGCCGGGTGTGTGTGCGTGGCTTACCTGGGGAACACATGGCACCAGGATGCACTATGGGAAGAAGGCAAGCCGGCGGAGGCAGTGTGATGCTTTGGGCAATGTTCTGCTGGGAAACCTTGGATCCTGCCATCCATGTGGTTACTTTGACACGTACCACCTACCTAAGCATTGTTGCAGAGCATGTACACCCTTTCATGGAAACGGTATTCCCTGGTGGCTGTGGCTCTTCCAGCAGGATAATGCTCCTGCCACAAAGCACAAATGCTTCAGGAATGGTTTGAGGAGCACAACAACGAGTTTGAGGTGTTGACTTGACCTCCAGATTCCCCAGATCTCAATCCAATCGAGCATCTGTGGGATGTGCTGAACAAACAAGTCTGATCCATGGAGGCCCCACATTGCAACTTACAGGACTTAAAGGATCTGCTGCTAACATATTGGTGCCAGATACCACAGCACACCTTCAGGGGTCTCGTGGAGTCCATGCTTTGACGGGTCAGGGGGACCAACACAAAATATTAGATACATAATGTTATGCCTGATTGGTGTAGTATACAGTATGTTTTTACATCTGTACTGGACCTCATTCCTCAAACAAAATCATTCTTGTTCAATTTGACCGAGTAGATCTGAATGTTTCACTTCAATTTTAATGTCTTTAGATAATCATAAAGAAGGGGTTTTATTTCATTTCCGTGGATTGAAACGTTGTGAGTAGAATATCAGTAGGATTAAAAAGAAAAGTTCAAAAACAGTGGCAGTGACGGATGCTCCCCGCCATTAGTAGAGCCGCCCGCACGTCACTGCTCAGTTTCATATCACTGTGCCTTAATGCATATAAAACCATATCAACACATACTGAGCACAGTCCATCCACACACACACACACACTGGCTCACTGAACGCCATCTTCACATAGCTGTGCATCTTTCAGTGTTTTGAGTTCATATATTGCAGATACTTTGTGATCCTTGTGTTTTCTGTCAAGTGGGCGTTGAGATGCTTGACTGTCGCCAAGAGCTCATCCGACTGAATGTTTCTGAACTGAAGCTCGCAGAGAGGATTATTTTAGATAATCGAGCCTAAGACGTGGAAAAAATAGTCCTGATAGTTTCCCACCATTGCATGAAAACATGTCAGCCTGCCAATGATCTCTGATGCCTTATTAAAATGTCCTCTTTCATTTTGATCTCCTGAAATGCTCACTGAGACTTCCTGCACTGTGTGTGGGAGTTTCTCTCCTGTGTTCAGCTGTCCTCTGAAGAAGTGCAATTGTGCGATGACGACGACATCTCTCTCCGTTCACAGCTGCTCTACTGCTCTGTTCCTCCTGACGTGTCATTAGGACACACGCCACACCTGCTGTTTCACATTTAAATACATAATAAGAAATACATATTTATGTTCTAAGCCATGATGTGTATCCCGTGTCCATTATTTATGATCAATCTCATTATAAAACCAGAATTCAATCGCTCAAATTAAAGAGGCCGGGTCACGAACACACTCAGCACAACATCAATTCATTTTTGACTGGACAAGGTCAGGTTCCCACTCGTCCTGGAAAATTGGAGATTGCCCTGGAAAAACCAAAGAGTTATGAAGTGGCAACTCTGAAATGCATTATGAAACCTGGCAGCAAGCGTTCAGAAGTGTGTGCTCTGTATTAAACTGGATGTGGCTACAGCAAGTCCAAGACTTCAACAAAACATTCAAGCAGCTCCAGAGGGAATGCATGTTCACACTTAAAAAATGGTTTTATTACTTATTACATGATTCCATAAAAGGATACGTGAAAGCCACAGAGGAGAACCACTAACCACATATTAAAGTGTAGACCTATCACTATCACACTGATTACTTACTAAATCACAAACAGCACGCACACCACCGGTGGATCTTCCTCATGTGTGGTAAGTTTTGGTTTATCTTGCGCTGGCCAATGTTACACACAGCACCATGCCAAAATAACGGTTTACAGTAACAGATGCGACTGTTAATGTGGCATTCATAGACATACTGCGTTTCCTAGAATGGCCAGTTTGCGTGATCAGTGGCACGTAAACGTACAGTGACTACGTTTGAAAAATATTACTGATTTGTAAATACGTTCACTAAATTAGGCAATTTATTTAGGATTTTATGTCAGCTGTCAGTCGCTGCTGGAGGTGCCACGCCAATAGAAAACAGATGTGCCGCTGAGCACAGCGCCAATGGCTTCTCTGCGTAAGATGCCATGCCCCTTAATGTTAATATCACTAATGGGTAGCGGCTAATGAATCGGAGGTCTCTCGCATTCACAGAAAATAACTTACTCCTGCGTACATTATTATAACCACTAGACGGCCGCACCGTACACCATAATGAAAAACTTCTGATTAGTGTCAAAGGGATAGTTCACACAAAAATTAAAATCATTCATTTACTCACCCTCATGTCGCTCCCCTCGGTTCCTCTATTGACAGCTACGCAACTACCACTTTGACGCTTCAAAAAGTTCATAAAGAGATCGTAAAACTAATCCACATGAATCAGTCGCTTTACTCCAAATTTTTTGAAGAGACTCGATCGCTTTATATGATGAACAGATTGAATTAAGGCTTTCATTAACATTCATCAACTCACACATCAGTTGTGGTAAACGGAAACTCAAGCATGTTCGCTTGACGTGTTAGAACCAATGAGGTTCGTCCACGTGTTACGCAGCACGTTTGCGCTTCAGCGAGGGCCAATGAGGTTCGTCCACGTGTTACGCAGCACGTTTGCGCTTCAGCGAGGGCCAATGAGGTTCGTCCACGTGTTACGCAGCACGCTTTGCGCTTCAGCGAGGGCCAATGAGGTTCGTCCACGTGTTACGCAGCACGTTTGCGCTTCAGCGAGGGCCAATGAGGTTCGTCCACGTGTTACGCAGCACGTTTGCGCTTCAGCGAGGGCCAATGAGGTTCGTCCACGTGTTACGCTCGCATTTGCGCTTCAGCGAGGGCCAATGAGGTTCGTCCTCGTGTTACGCTCGCATTTGCGCTTCAGCGAGGGCCAATGAGGTTCGTCCTCGTGTTACGCAGCACGTTTGAGCTTCAGCTAGAACCAGTGAGGTTCGTTCTCGTGTTACGCAACACGTTTGAGCTTCGGTGAGGGCCAATGAGGTTCGTTCTCATGTTACGCTCGCATCTGCGCTTCAGCGAGGGCCAATGAGGTTCGTCCACGTGTTACGCTCGCATTTGCGCTTCAGCGAGGGCCAATGAGGTTCGTCCTCGTGTTACGCTCGCATTTGCGCTTCAGCGAGAGCCAATGAGGTTCGTCCACGTGTTACGCTCGCATTTGCGCTTCAGCGAGAACCAATGAGGTTCATTCTCAAGTTACGCAGCACGTTTGAGCTTCAGCGAGAACCAATGAGGTTCGTTCTCGTGTTACGCGTCACGTTTGAGCTTCGGTGAGGGCCAATGAGGTTCGTCCACGTGTTACGCTCGCATTTGCGCTTCAGGGAGGGCCAATGAGGTTCATCCACGTGTTACGCTCGCATTTGCGCTTCAGCGAGGGCCAATGAGGTTCGTCCACGTGTTACGCTCGCATTTGCGCTTCAGGGAGGGCCAATGAGGTTCGTCCACGTGTTACGCTCGCATTTGCGCTTCAGCGAGGGCCAATGAGGTTCGTCCACGTGTTACGCTCGCATTTGCGCTTCAGGAGGGCCAATGAGGTTCGCCCACGTGTTACGCCGCACGGCGCTTCAGCGAGGGCCAATGAGGTTCGTCCACGTGTTACGCTCGCATTTGCGCTTCAGCTAGAACCAGTGAGGTTCGTCCACGTGTTACGCTCGCATTTGCGCTTCAGCGAGGGCCAATGAGGTTCGTCCACGTGTTACGCTCGCATTTGCGCTTCAGGGAGGGCCAATGAGGTTCGTCCACGTGTTACGCTCGCATTTGCGCTTCAGCGAGGGCCAATGAGGTTCGTCCACGTGTTACGCTCGCATTTGCGCTTCAGCTAGAACCAGTGAGGTTCGTCCACGTGTTACGCCGTGACGGCGCTTCAGCGAGGGCCAATGAGGTTCGTCCACGTGTTACGCTCGCATTTGCGCTTCAGGGAGGGCCAATGAGGTTCGTCCACGTGTTACGCTCGCATTTGCGCTTCAGCGAGGGCCAATGAGGTTCGTCCACGTGTTACGCTCGCATTTGCGCTTCAGCGAGGGCCAATGAGGTTCATTCTCATGTTACGCAGCACGTTTGAGCTTCAGCTAGAGGTTTGTTCTTGCGTGTCAAGCGGGTTTGGCTGCTCTTCTGTTTCTGTTCACTGATCAATGTTCATTTGTGAATAAAAGCCTAAATTAAATCTGTTCATCACATAAAGCAATCGATTCTCTTTAGAAACTTATGGCTAAACCGATGGATTTTTTTTAAAGATTCACAAACTTTTTGAAGCACCAAAGTGGGAATTGCGTAGCTGGCATTGGAGGGACAGAAATCTTAGATTTCATTGAAGCATCTTCATTTGTTTTTCAAAGATGAACAAAAGTATTACGGGTTTGGAACAACATGAGGGTGAGAAAATGACAATTTTCATTTTTGGGTGAACTAACTAACAAAAAACACATTGAAAACACACTGTAAACCTATTAATATGGTGTTTACAATGACTTTATGAAGAAAAAAAAGACATTGTCACTTCATGAAACCTGACCAAACACTGTCTTAGTTCATCTGACTGAATACAGTTTGAGGTTCAGTGTAAATAAATTACCATTTGGATGTAAATGAAACAATTCGCTTCATCCAAGAATAAACTCAGGGTTGTAACCCAAAAATTGATTTATTTTCTGCATAGAGCCACGTCTCTTACAGCAGAACGCGTCGGTTGGCTGCAGTGCTCGTGTGAAACAGACCCGGGTCAGTCGCTCCGCAGCCGCTTCACGGATCAGAACATGCAGGTCTGCTCTTGGAACTGAGTTCTGCATCACCAACATAATGTGCACGCTGGTTCCAGACATGTTAGAGTTTATTAGCGACCATCTTGATGTACTGCAGGGCATTGTGTGCCGCGGCGTTGTGAGCGTTACTGCTGGTCACCCCAGAGCCGTGGCACACCGTCACTGGCCTGGTGGATAGTTCCACCAAACACTGGTACTGCCCGTTCACTGTCAGCTCATCTGCAAAACACACACAAATATCCAACATTTCCAGCACTGATGAACAAAACACAGGAACAAAGTGAGGAACATGAACGTACCGATGTCTATGTAGGCGACCTGAAAGCCCAGCTCCAGAGAGACCTCCAGCAGCATCTGAATGTAGTCTGTGTTTGGGATGCTGAGAGGCGTCCTCTTCAGGAGGGAAATCTTCTCCCCTGTCGACTGCCGAAAGCTTTCCACATACACGCGAGCAGGTGGACTCTGGGGAGCGCAGGGGACAGCGGTTCATGACTGGACATATGACCACATCTGATCCGATTTAAATCCCTAATCATCTAATGTACAATCATGAGCATATTGGCGAGAGTATGCACCTCATGACTTGACGGTGATTCAGTCAGCCATGATTCAATGCCAAAACAATTCCTCATGCTGAAATATTGATGCAACGGCTTGCAAATGCAAATCTCTTATGAGTCAAGGTGACATGACAAATTCTATTTAAAAGGGTTTTCTTCAACTTCAGGCACTTTGATGTTCGAGGGGCTGACTTTTCTTTGTTACATGAAGGTCTTTTTGTCATTTACTTTTGCTATTTAAATGTGTGGATCTTATTGTTTTATCCTTGTCCCAGAGCCAGCCTTTCAATCCTAATTCATCATGAAGACACCAAACTCTTCACCAGTAGAGAGAGTGAGCAGCTTCAAGTACCTGGGTGTAAACATCTCCGAGGACCTGACCTGGACTGCTCACATTCAGACACAGGTGAAAAAAGCCAGGCAAAGACTGTACCACCTGCGCCAGCTGAGGAAATTCAGGGTTTCACCAGCTATCCTGAAAACTTTCTATTTAGGGGCGATAGAAAGTGCATTAACTCAGTGCATCACAGCGTGGTATGGGAACAGCACCAGTCATGACTGCAAAGCCCTGCAAAGAGTCGTGCGCTTATCCGAGCGTATCTCAGGGTCAGCTCTCCCGTCTCTGCAGGACGTCTACACCAAACGCTGCAAAGGTAGAGCTACCAAGATCATCAAGGACTCTAATCACCCTGCAAACCCTCATTTCACGCTGCTGCCATCTGGTAAGCGCTTCCGAAGCCTGATGGCCAAAACTGAGAGACTCAGGAGGAGCTTCTTCCCCAGGCCATCAGACTCCTGAACTCAGTCACTTAACATCACGTGACTTCACGCCAGGATAAACATTGATACACTGACATTGCACTGCACTTTCTGTTCTCGCTGTTACTGTGTAACAGCCTGTTATAAACCTGTTTGCACATTATACTCTTTATACATTTGTTAACCACATATTTATAAGTCTACAGTTTACTCACTGCACAGTTTACTCCACTTATTTTATTCCACTTCTTTATTTATTTATTTATTTTTTTCTACTTGATTTATTTATAATTCTACAGATATATATATATATAGTACTTTTTTATCCTATTTCTATTATAATTTCTTCCTTGTGTTTTTAACTGTGAATTTGCACTGTCCATGGAGCGGACCTGTTTACATTTCACTGCTGGTTGTATATTCTGTATATAACTGTGTTAAGATAAAGTCTGACACACCGCATGTTTCAGAGTGAAGCGTGACACTGTGCTCTTGATTCGTTGTGATTAATTGGTGATATTACCAAGACAGACATGTTCCTAGGTCAACATGATGTTTTGTTGATCCTGGAACAATCTTGTCTGAAAAAGTAGTCCTAACCAGGGCTTGACATTAACACCCGCCATTTGCAGGTGTATTTCAGCAGTGGCGTGTAACACAGTCACTCCCACTAGCCACTTTGGCGGGTTGAATTGTATTGTAGTCTTCTCATGAAGCCCAATGTATTCTTCTGCGTCACGTGTACGCTGTAGCTTCGTCATAGGCTGTGTGTAGCACGCGTAGCCTACGACGTACCCTGACGCGCACCTCTCTCGATTCGACGCGGACCTCAAGCGCTGTGATTGGTCTGTCCGAACCCCTCCCTCAGGGGTACACATGCTCCCTCTGCATGCGTCTTCACGTCAACGCGGACAAGGACGCAGAAGTATAAATGAAAATTAACGCATAGTCCAGGGCATAGAGGCTACGGCGCAGGTCCGACGCAGAAGTATAAATCAGCCTTAAGGCATCTGTTATAAATGCATTGCGCATTATAACCAATCACACGCGATTCTGTTGAGCTTATGAATGCAATGTCTAATAATGAGAGGCGTTCAGATTAGTCAGTCATCGCTGAGTTGTTCACTCACTGAAACCTGCACTCTCATCATAAACAACAGAGACGCAGAGACGCACGTGCGATGTACGTAGGAGATTCATTTATCATACAGTGATCGACTGTTTTTATTCTATTCCAGCAGTGAAAACCATAGCACATCTGATGTGACGTTGGACGTTCGATATTCGCAAATTTAGGGACCGTCTCTAAAGTTACATATGACATTGGTACACGTTTCTAACTTCAATAGCATTTGAAGAGAATGACTTACAGTCATGAAGCCAACTGTAAAGTGTTCATCTGGGTGTCAGGTATGATGCACACCTTTTACATTTTTGATATTTAAAGGGATAGTTCACCCCCAAAAAAATGAAGATTCTTAATTCCTCATTCTCATGTTGTTCCAAACCCGTAAGACCTTCGTTCATCTTCAGACACAAATAAAAATATTTTTGATGAAATCCGAGAGCTCTCCCTCCATAGACAGCAATTTAATGAACACTTTCAAGTCCCAGAAAGGAAGTAAAAACATTGTTCATGTGACTCCTAGCCTAGTCCTACTAGACTCTCGTACATTTCATTTGTACAGAGAGTCTGGCCTCTCTCCACTGACAAACGTTCACTTCCTTGAAGGCGGGAACTCTGTTGAAGTTCTTCAGAGTACTGAAGGAAAAATGAAAATTGAGCGGAAGTACAAACCCGATTACAAAAAAGTTGGGACACTGTACAAATTGTGAATAAAACAGAATGCAATGATGTGGAAGTTTCAAATTTCAATATTTTATTCAGAATACAACATAGATGACATATCAAATGTTTAAACTGAGAAAATGTATCATTTTAAGGGAAAATAAGTTGATTTTAAATTTCATGACAATCAACACATCTCAAAAAAGTTGGGACAAGGCCATGTTTCCCACTGTGTGGCATCCCCTCTTCTTTTTCTAACAGTCTGCAAACGTCTGGGGACTGAGGAGACAAGCTGCTCAAGTTTAGGAATAGGAATGTTGTCCCATTCTTGTCTAATACAGGCTTCTAGTTGCTCAACTGTCTTAGGTCTTCTTTGTGGCATCTTCCTCTTTATGATGCGCCAAATGTTTTCTATGGGTGAAAGATCTGGACTGCAGGCTGGCCATTTCAGTCCCCGGATCCTTCTTCTACGCAGCCATGATGTTGTAATTGATGCAGTATGTGGTCTGGCATTGTCATGTTGGAAAATGCAAGGTCTTCCCTGAAAGAGACGACGTCTGGATGGGAGCATATGTTGTTCTAGAACTTGGATATACCTTTCAGCATTGATGGTGCCTTTCCAGATGTGTAAGCTGCCCATGCCACACGCACTCATGAACCCCATCCCATCAGAGATGCAGGCTTCTGAACTGAGCGCTGATGACAACTTGGGTTGTCCTTGTCCTCTTTAGTCCGGATGACATGGCATCCCAGTTTTCCAAAAAGAACTTCAAATTTTGATTGGTCTGACCACAGAACAGTTTTCCACTTTGCCACAGTCCATTTTAAATGAGCCTTGGCCCAGAGAAAACGCCTGCGCTTCTGGATCATGTTTAGATATATGGCTTTTTTTGACCTGTAGAGTTTTAGCGGCAACGGCGAATGGCACGGTGGATTGTGTTCACCGACAATGTTTTCTGGAAGTATTCCTGAGCCCATGTTGTGATGTCCATTACAGTAGCATTCCTGTATGTGATGCAGTGCCGTCTAAGGGCCAAGATCACGGGCATCCAGTATGGTTTTCCGGCCTTGACCCTACGCACAGAGATTGTTCCAGATTCTCTGAATCTTTGGATGATATTATGCACTGTAGATGATGAGAACTTCAAACTCTTTGCAGTGTTTCTCTGAGAAACTCCTTTCTGATATTGCTCCAGTATGTTTGGCCGCAGCATTGGGGGAATTGGTGATCCTCTGCCCATCTTGACTTCTGAGAGACACTGCCACTCTGAGAGGCTCTTTTTATACCCAATCATGTTGCCAATTGACCTAATAAGTTGCAGATTGGTCCTCCAGCTGTTCCTTATATGTACATTTAACTTTTCCGGCCTCTTATTGCTCCCTGTCCCAACTTTTTTGGAATGTGTAGCTCTCATGAAATCCAAAATGAGCCAATATTTGGCATGACATTTCAAAATGTCTCACTTTCAACATTTGATATGTTATCTATATTCTATTGTGAATAAAATATAAGTTTATGAGATTTGTAAATTATTGCATTCCTTTTTTATTCACAATTTGTACAGTGTCCCAACTTTTTTGGAATCGGGTTTGTATGTAGGAGGGCGGAGCCAGGCTGTGTGACTCCAGTGGTTCAACCTTAATGTTATGAAGCCATGAGAATACTTTTTGTGTGCAAAAACAAACAAAAATAACAACTTTATTCAACAATTTCTTCACGTTTGTGTCAAACCCTTACACAGTTTACATTGGTCGGCTCGTGTGTCAGCATCACATGTATGCGTCGTGACGCTCACATGAACCGTGTGCTGGCGTAGCTCTGAAGCGCTGCACTGTTTACACTACGTGAACAGCGTAAGAGTCTGACACAAACGTGAAGAAATTGTTGAATAAAGTTGTTATTTTTGTTTGTTTTTGCGCACAAAAAGTATTCTCGTGGCTTCATAACATTAAGGTTGATCCACTGGAGTCACATGACTATTTTAATGATGTCTTTACTGCCTTTCTGGGTCTTGAAAGTGTTCATTAAATTGCCGTCTATGGAGTGAGAGCTCTCGGATCTCATCAGAAATATCTTACGTTGTGTCTGAAGATGAGCGAAGGTCTTACGGGTTTGGAACGACATGAGGGAGAGGAATTAATGACAAGTTTCATTTTTGGGTGAACTATCACTTTAATAAAGTCACATTATTAACTATCACTTTAATAAAGCTAGCTACTGTATGGGATCATACACACAATATGCTAGATTTAAATATGTCATAGCTGATTGAACACACATATATTTACACCAAAACAATATTTTTTCAGCTGTGTTAGTGTTTCTCTGTTGGCTTTACACACAACCTTATCAGCGCTACATAGGCCTATTTGATGATCTGTCTTATGCATTTCATGTAGACTTGATTTGGGTGTGTACAGTGGTCATTTACATATAGACAACATAGTGGCCAGTGAAAATGCTGAGTGGCTAGTAACTTTGGAAAACCACTAGCGACAGCGGCTGGCGAGCAAAAAAGTGAATGTCAAGCCCTGATCCTAACCCTACCAATAAGTTATCACTAAAATCATATAGATAGATGAATAACACTGATGTAGTAAGCATAAACTGTAAACTTGTTCCTCAAACCTGACTGGTTGACTTAGCAAAGATGCACTTGGTGAAATTAACGTCACAGAAATCCATGCAATTACAATTTTTTTTCTTTTTTTTTTTTTTTTTAAGGTAAATCACAAATATGTTTAGTGAAAGAAATCACAACACATCTCTGAATAGATGAATGTCACTAACCCATGTGATCTCTGGAGATCCGGACAAACTCTGCAGTTTTCCCAGCATGCGTTCGGCCGCTGCTCGTCTGGCCAGCTTTTTGGAGCTGCCGGTCCCTGATGAGCAAAAGCACATCACAAAGCGTCAGTCCTTCCGCACTGAGTGCAGCCTGACGTCACTGAATGAAACGCGGCTGATGGCACCTGTCTCCTCCAGTCCTTCCAGGCGGCAGGTCACGGTGAACTCCTTCATGTGATCAGGCCCCGCCTCCATACACACCACATACTCCGGCAGACACCACACCCTCTGCATGGCCAGCTCCTGACAGACCACATGACAGTGTTTCAAGTCACCATGAAATCAAAATTGACTACTCATTTTTATTTATTTTTTGACAAAATATTACAGTATTATAAATGATTTATCCATGCAAAAATGTTATATATATATATAATACATGTGCCCTCATAATCTTTAAAGTCGGAATGAAATAGAAGTTGCACTACTCTTCGCTTCTCTACTGAAGTGAAACGTCTTCTCAAACAAGAACAAATGAAGGGCGGGGCTTGATTTTGTCTGTGGGGAATTGATTGGATGGTGGTGGTTTGCTATTGGTGGATCTCATGTGAGTGACAGGTTGCCCCGCCCTCGTCATCAGAGAAGAGGGCTGCGTCTGAAATCGCATACATCCCTACTATATATTAGGCGAAACCAGTATGTGAGAAAAGAATAGCATGAATTCACAGTACTCAAAACAGTAGGCACAAAGTTTCCGGTGAGACACTTTACTGTCCCATGAGGCCACGGGAGTGGAATAACGAACGACAACACTTTTTTCCAGCCCTTCAAACCTCTAAATATGATCCAATTTTAATGTTATTTATTTTTAAATGTGATTGCTAAACTAAAAGTTTGAAGATGTAGGAAAATTAACACTTTGTGGCAAACAAGCACTTTTATTTTTAAAAAGTTGTGAAATAACCACTATAAGCAGTAGATGGCAGCAGAGGAGCACATATCTGACTTATTGGGCATTCAGTCCCCTCTCCTAATATATGGAAAAAAGCAGGAAGTCACAAAGTCTCATGAAAAGCAAAAGCTTTTCTTTGAATCGTGACTGAATTACCCAGAAAACAAGTAAAGAGCTCTTATAATCACTGAAGCTGTCGGTCAGGTCAGAGTGAGACTATAGAAGGACATGATGGTACGTTTAATAAGAGCAGAAGATTTACAGTTTCCCTATAAAAATTGGGTTTTTGCACATTACTGTTGTTAATAAAAGTTATTTTTATCTGCATATCAATTCAAGCTCAGTGCGTCGCTGGTAAATTTCATATTACAAATTCATTGGTTCTTATGGTGCGTTCACACCAGACGTGAATGAAGCGCTAGGCGCGATTTAACTTACATGTTAAGTCAATGCAAAGACGTGAATAGACATTCTGCGGCGCGAATTGAGCATCATAAGTTTGCCGGATATTCGCACCGCGTTAACCAATCAGGAGCTTCCTCTAGAGCTGTGCGATACATATTCATATTTTATATAGAAACAGGGATTAAAAAGGCTCTTGCTTGGAAAAAAGTGAGTGAGGAGGTCGGACAAGAAACGCTCTTTACTCAATTTGAGCGATACATACGGTGATTTCAGGGTGACTGGGACACTTTTTGCCATTGAGATGACTTGGAAAAACTGTCCCAATCACCCTGAAATCACCCTATTGAGACTACAAGCTAGCTAAAGCCGGCAAATTGGTCTCATTTGCCGTATTTTTTAAAACAAATCCACGTCAGCCATTTCGCAACGAGACGAGCCGCCTGGCAGAAGCCCCTCCCATGACGCGAATTCGCATCTGTTGTGAAGTGAGTGAAGCGAGTCAACTCCAACTACACACGCGAATAGCGCGATTTATCCTGGTGTGAACGCAGTTACTGGTGCGGTGGTGCCACTGCTCTCAGATGTTAGTCTGGAGCACTGCTTATTCAAACATTTGATTTCATGGTGACTTTAATTAAAATACCTTCCCCCTTGACGAAGGCGGAGCAACCTGTCAATCACAGGAAATCCACCAATAGCAAACCACAACCAGCCAATCAATTCCCCACAGCTAGGGTGTCTCTATGTGATTGCTAGGGTGGCTTGGGTGGTTGCTAAGGCGTTGCTAAGGTATTATGGGTGGTTCCTAGGGCGTGGCTAGGGTATTCTGGGTGATAATAATAATAATAATAGTAGTGCTTCAGGATGAAGAGCTTGATACCTGCAGTATTCCCACAGGATTGGACCCCTCACCGGCTTCGGGAGAAAGGCCATTGTTGTCTCTCTGACCACTGTGAAAGATTCAGAACATCTGGATCAGTGTGAACTGAAGTGAGTGCTATATAATAGTTTATAGTGTGTATTTTACTTTGGCTGGGTGTCTCGTTTCAATAATTTTAAGGCGGCTTCTGCAGCTTCATGTTTAGCCGCCTTTTTAGTGGATCCTTGCCCTTTAAGAACAAAACGATTGTCTATTAGAGTACTAGTGTGCACTGTATTGTACTCATAGCATTTATGATAATCATGTAAATAAAAGATGCGTGACCTTTGCATGAGACGTCTCCTATGGTGACGTTGAACACGAAAGAAGGCTGGTGCGCGTCTCCGTCAGCGTGAGTGTGTATGAGCTCGTACTCGGGCGCGCTGCCGATTTTGATGCCATACTCGTGCAGGATCTGGATTGGTGTTTTATCCTGACAGCAGACGCGTGGATGAGCCATGGCGACACTGGGACTAGAACAATATGGCGTTACTACCTCTAGATGATAAAGAGCGAACCAAACGACCGGACAAATACAGCCCAAAAACATACACAATGTAAACAACAACACATCCTGCCCATCAAAAACAGTCTGGCTCCCAAACGCTGCAGATATTACATTAAACAGACACGTACGTGTTGGGATACAACAATCGTTATGCATACATGTAGAAGAAAAGCTTGTGTTAAATTTAAATCTCCTTACTGAGAATCAGCCATTATTGCTACCCGTATGCCGCTTCTACTTTGATTGGCAGAAGCACTGGCCAATAGAATTCTTCTATACTGACTAAGCCCCGCCTCCCAAACGGTCCTCGCCAGACAGAGCCCCTCCCCCAGGGGAAGCCCACACGCTTAGCTCAAATGTGTACGGTTGCGGAGGAGGCTAAAATGTGCCCTTCTTGAATGAAAGTCAATGCTTGGACAGCTCATCACATTATAAACGGACGTCTGTCCGTTAATCTTTAACATTACTTGTATAAATGTATGGCAAATGTTACCCGTTTTGCGCAGAGGTTGCCATCTCCTTTTTCAATGAGAATCTCCGGCTCCGCCCCTCACACGTTTGTGTTGGTTGTAACCGGATTCAGATTTAAAGGCATAGTTCACCCAAAAATTAAAATTCTGTCATTATTTACCCACCCTCAAGTTGTTCCAATCTGTAATGAATATGAGTAAATGATGACAGAATTTTTCATTTTTAGATAAACTATCCCTTTAACCTTTATTTTGGTACGGTAAAAGTAAGCTCCGCCTTGCATTACTATCATACACATTAATACACATATGTAATCAAAAATAAAACATCTCAAGTAAACAATAACAATAAAGTCTATATTTAAAACACATTATTTTGTCATTGTCCTTCCAGTTTCCACTTCGTTTTGTGTGCAGTCGTCTTTCCGCAGAAACCGGTTTCACCGAGACATTTTTAAGACCTTTATGAATTAAATAAGACATATATCACAAAATAAAATAAAAAAACATACAGAGGAAATGCAGTCACAAAATTGTACTTGCAAAGTAAATTATGGAAAAAATTTAATAAAGTATCAATAAATTCCCCATAGCTCAGTACCACCAGGGTTTGTAATTTTTTTTTTTTTTTTTTTTTTTTTTTCATAATTCCACATTTACCATATTATGTATTATCAAAGACTGTATTCATAGGAAGACGTGCACTCGATTACTTATGAATGGGAGAAAGTGCAATGCCCAATATGGCGACTAAGCCCCGCCTTCTAAATGAAGAGCCAATCGTTGATTAGTAAAGTCATGTGTCACTGCAGCTGCCAGTTGCTATAGAAACAGGCAATGTTCTGAGCAAGTGGCAACCTCAGGTCATCACATGGCGTCCATGTGACTCCAGTTGTTCAACCTTAATGTTATGAAGCGACGAGAATACTTTTTATGTGCAAAAAAACAAACAAAAATAACGACTTTATTTAAATTTCGTTCTGGCCTGTGTCAGTCTCCTCCGCAGTTTCCGCTGTATCACAAGCATGCTCACGTGAACAGCATCGCTGCCGCAGATTTCGAGAGCGCTGCGCTGTTTTGACCGAAATTGTTGAATGAAGTTGTTATTTTTGTTTGTTTTTGCGCACAAAAAGTATTCTCGTGGCTTCATAACATTAACGTTGAACCACTGGAGTCACATGACTATTTTAACAATGTCTTTACTGCCTTTCTAGGGCTTGAAAGTGTTCATTAAATTGCTGTCTATGGAGTGATCAGAGAGCATTTCTTTTGTGTTCTGAAGATGAGCGAAGGTTACAGGTTTGGAACGACATGAGGGTGAGGAATTAATGACAGGATTTTCATTTTTGGGTGAACTATGCCTTTCATTTTCATTCAAATTTATACATACAATGTCCTGGGGAGTTACCCATTTGGTGGAATGGCTCGATTGCAGCCTGGTACAAATTGTGTTTTTGGTCTATACGGCTAATTTTGCCCTTCATGACAACTGTGAGGGGGGTGAATTTTTTTATAACTCATTCGTTTAAATTATATTAAGCCTTAAAGTTCTGCATAATTAGGGGCGTGGCCACTTTGAGTGACAGGTGGATTGCCGTTTGTCTGCTGTCTGTTAGTCATCACGTCACCTCAGCTCCGCCCACGTCACCTCAGCTCCAGCCACAGCCTCTTTGCCCATTGTCAGTTATCTGGGAGTGATGCACTGACAAGATGGCAACAGCCGACATTAGGCTGCAAAACTGCTCTTCTGAACCCTATAAGTGACGTCATGGACACTATGTCCATATGTTTTACAGTCTGTGGTTCTGAGATGCGCGTTTAGGATTGCGCATGCGCATTAGCTTTGTCCAGGCTGAAAATTGAGTTTTTTTGTCATGATTTGAGCGTTTAGCAAAATTTATGAGCCCGTTGTTGTCAGATTTCAGTGGTGATTTCAATCGTAAGCTTGGAGAATTAGATGTTTCCCCATTCAAAGAGACAGGAGCTGCACTTGCATGCTGGAGAGGCGTTTCAAAGATGGTCGCCCATCTTTTCTGCCGCAGTGAAATGACTCGTCTTAAAGGAACTTTGGTATTATGCTAGTTGCACAATAGTCACACATGACAACAGAACAAACAAAATGCATAAATCTGGTTCATTTTGGTATCTTACAAAAAACAAAAAAAAGCTAGTCCAGTGGTGTGCTATCTAGTTTTAATAACATGATACTTTGCAGTAAAAGTGGCTCTCCTATTGATTTTGTCCAATCACTGTGGCTCTCATGAAAAAAATAGCAAAGACCACTGATCTAGAAGAACAACCATCTCTGCAGCACTCCAGCAATCAGGCCTGTATGGTAGAGTGGCCAGATGGCACATGCCAGCCCACCTGGGGTTTGCCAAAAGGCACCTGAAGGACTCTCAGACCATGAGAAACACAATTCTGGTCTGATTAAACAAAGGATGTCAAGCGTCATGTCTGGAGGAAACCAGGCACCGCTCATCACCTGGTCAATACCATCCCTACAGTGAAGCATGGTGGTGGCAGCATCATGCTGTGGGGATGTTTTTCAGTGGCAGGGACTGGGAGACTACTCAGGATCGAGGGAAAGATGAATGCAGAAATGTACAGAGACGTCCTTGATGTAAACCTGCTCCAGGACCTCAGACTGGGGCGAAGGTTCATCTTCCAACAGGACGGCCCTAAGCACACAGCCAAGATAACAAAGGAGTGGCTACGGGACAACTCTGTGAATGTCCTTGAGTGGCCCAGCCAGAGCCCAGACCTGAACCCGGACCGAACATCTCTGGAGAGATCTGAAAATGTCTGTGCACCGATGCTCCCCATCCAACCTGATGGAGCTTGAGAGGTCCTGCAAAGAAGAATGGGAGAAACTGCATGTGTGGAAAGTTTTAAAGGGTCATGAAACCCCATTTCAGCAGCCGTCAGTTCTCACCACAGTTTTGAAAAATGCTATAAAAGTCAGCGTGGTTTAGCGGCAGAGTGGAGGGGGATGAGGAGAGACTGAAAGCACATCAATGGCTTCTGATTGAGACAGTTTTATTTCGCTCTCATTAAAAGCATCAAAGCTTCCCACAAATGCATGCTGCAAATTAACATTAAGTTACACGCAACACAATATACACATGGTTTTGTAAGCTCACCATTACACAAATAC
The DNA here is from genome assembly GCA_018749465.1 of Paracanthobrama guichenoti. Lineage (NCBI taxonomy): Eukaryota > Metazoa > Chordata > Actinopteri > Cypriniformes > Gobionidae > Paracanthobrama > Paracanthobrama guichenoti. The sequence goes on from CM031951.1 coordinate 11,450,181, forward strand.
ATAGATCCTGTGACAGCTATAATTCAATGCACAATTAAATGCACAGCCATTCGCAATTTGTTCTCTGCACTTTGATGTGTTTTGAGGCTTATTTTGCGGAGGTTTTATATGCTGTTTGATGGGTTAAGTGTCCGTAAAGAGCGGTTCCACTCACAGTGTGGATGAATCGCGTTTGTGTGAAGACTCGGGATCTGTTGAAGAGAACATAGGCAACGCAGACACAATTTTTTTTGATCCATTAATGCATCTCTCACTTACTGTATGTGATCTCACAGTCTGAAACACCAGTCAGAGGAAAATGCCTATCAACGCGTGCTGTCGTGAATAATTAAGCACGTGCTGTCATGAATTAAACAATTAAAATTTGGTTTAGGGTTTCATGACCTTTTAAACCATGTGTGTTACAACTAACCCCGTTTTATTTTTTTGTCGTTGTTGTTTATGTATTTGATGCACCCTATAGGGTTTGTTTTTGGTGTGTATAATTTTTGGGGTTTTGATATGTTGTAATTATTTTTATTCAGTGTCGGAAAGCAGTAACCACCACAGCCACTTGGGTTTGTAGTATTTCTACTACCGGTGCTGGATGGCTGGGTGTATACAGTTTACCTGAGATTGTAACGTGAATTTTGTTTTGCCATCAAGCCCAGGGACAGATGGAGTGAGTTGAGTACACAGTTAGAGATCATAAAGTCCAAATGATTTTTATTCAGACAGCTGTCTCCACACTTGCTCCAAAGTAAGTTCAAAATAAATAAATACAAAAATACTAAAATCAAACAATACAAAACAGAAATAAACAAGCAGAAAGCAGCAAATAAGGCATTAGGCCTCACCTCTAGCAATGAAGCCTCCCATGCTACAGCCCTTGGCTGTCCCTGGTCCAACTAGCCTCCCACACACAAACACTCTGGCTTGTATAAGCAAATTTCCCACCAAACACTCACAGATCATACCAACTATGGGGGTCGACTCAACTAACACCCATACCACAAGAATACTGGTTTAGAGCAACAGTGCTATCACATACACATTTAAACAAATAATTCAAATCATGAATATCATTGATCACAATACAAAATAAAATAAAATAAAATAAATATGAAAATCAAAGTCAAAGTCTCCATTCAATCATTGACACAACACCGTTTGGCCACTAGCCATTATCTCCATACACATTTCAAATCATAATCATCAAAACACTCAATAATACTGTAAACTTATGTTGACGTGATGATGACCTGTGTGTTCGTAAACAGTCATGACCTCAGGAGTGACATGACAAGAAGTCAGCCATAACATTAAGCACTCCTGGTCTATACTGGACTTCAAATTTAAAAAGTTTAAGGGATAAATACCATCGTGTTATTCTTGCATTAGTGTCTCTCATTCTCTTGAGCCATTGCAAAGCTCTATGATCTGTCTCAAGTCAAGTCAAGTCATCTTTATTTATATAACGCCAATTCTATTTATTTACGATGCCAATTGTTTCAAAGCAGCTTCACAGTGTTAACAGGAAAATAATGCAACAGAATTTGATTCAACTGTCCAGCCGCTCTGGAGAAAACGATAATGTTATCCGGCTAATTTCAAGTATCATATAGTGTCAATGTGGGCAGATCGGTAATATAGTTGAAATTTAGGTGTCCCCAACTGAGCAAGCCAAAAGCCAGAGGCAACGGTGGCAAGGAACCAAAACTCCTTCAGGGTCAGAATGGAGAAAAAAACCTTGGGAGAAACCAGGCTCAGTCGGGGTGCCAGTTCTCCTCTGGCCGACGAACAAACAGTGTATGATTATAATTCTGGCAGCATTACAGATCAGAAGTCATATTAGATCATAATATGTTTGAACATTCATAAGAATACATTCATAAGATTGTTCGAAAGACTGGAGTCGTCACGCCAAAGACAGGTTTAATGAGGATGACGTGTCGATGCAGCATTTACGGAGGGAGTTTATTTGACACGCTCTCTGCAGACACTGCACACAGATGGTTGGTCATGTCCAGGCGCAGGTCCACCATCTGATCTCGATACAGCCCGGATCCGGCCGACTGCAGTGAACCTCGGGATAAACAGAGAGACTAACATTAGCGTAGATGCCATTCTTCTTATGATGTAACGAGTACATCAGGTGTTATGGGAAGTGTTCCCGGTTCCGGCTGACCTAGTTAATGCAGCCTAACAATCATTTACTGATTTGAATAATAGAAATTGATAATGTTTTATGTGTATGCCATAGTAAAGAGATGCGTTTTTAGTCTAGATTTAAACTGACAGAGTGTGTCTGCTTCCCGAACAATGCTAGGAAGACTGTTCCAGAGTTTAGGCACTAAATAGGAAAAGGATCGACCGCCTGCAGTTGATTTTGATATTCTAGGTATTATCAACTGGCCAGAGTTTTGAGACCGCAATAGACGTGATGGAGTATAATGCGTTAAGAGTTCGCTCAAGTACTGGGGAGCTAAACCATTTAGTGCTTTGTAAGTAATAAGCAAGATTTTAACATTTATACGATGTTTAATAGGGAGCCAGTGCAGTGTTGACAGAACTGGGCTAATATGGTCATACTTCCTGGTTCTAGTAAGAGCTCGAGCTGCTGCACTTTGGATCAGCTGGAGTTTGTTTATTAAGCGAGCAGGGCAACCACCCAGTAAAGCATTACAATAATCTAGCCTTGAGGTCATGAACGCATGAACTAACTGTTCAGCATTTTGCATTGAAAGCATGTGCCGTAATTTAGATATATTTTTAAGATGGTAGAATGCAGTTTTACAGACGTTAGAGATGTGGATTGGTATCAAAGAGCACACCCGGGTTCCTAACTGACGACGAGGACTTGACAGAGCAGCCATCGAGTGTTAGACAGTATTCTAGGTTACTCTAGGTGGAGATTTTTTGTCCAATAATTAAAAATTCAGTTTTTTTTCTGAATTAAGTTGCAGGAAATTTTTAGTCATCCAATTTTTGTGAATTGTGAATTGATAAGTTTCGTCTGGGCGTGAAGAAATATAGAGCTGAGTATCGTCAGCATAACAATGAAGACTAACGCCATGCTTCCTAATGATATCTCCCAGTGGTAGCATGTACAGGGTGAAAAGCAAAGGTCCTAGCACTGAGCCCTGCGGTACTCCATATTGAACTTGTGATCGGTGTGACATCTCTTTATTTACTGCTACAAACTGATAACGGTCAGATAAGTATGATTTAAACCATGCCAATGCAGTTCCACTAATGCCAACATAATTTTCGAGTCTATTCAAAAGAATGTTGTGGCCGATAGTATCGAATGCAGCACTAAGACCGAGTAACACTAATAGAGAGATACAACCACGATCGGATGATAAGAGTAAATCATTTGTAACTCTGATGAGAGCAGTCTCAGTACTATGATACGGTCTAAATCCTGACTGGAAATCCTCACAGATACCATTTCTTTCTAAAAAGGAACATAATTGTGAAGACACTGCCTTTTCTAGTATTTTTGACAGAAAAGGTAGATGTGAGATTGGCCTGTAATTGACTAATTCTGTAGGATCAAGTTGAGGTTTTTTAATAAGTGGTTTGATAATAGCCAACTTAAAAGTTTTTGGTACATATCCTAGTGACAAGGATGAATTAATGATATTAAGAAGAGGATCTATGACCTCTGGTAGCATCTCTTTTAGTAGCTTAGTCGGTATAGGGTCGAGCATACATGTTGATTTTGATGACTTAATGAGTTTAGCCAATTCTTCCTCTCCTATAACAGTGAGTGAATGTATTTTTTCCTCAGTGACACAACAATGCTCTGTCTGATGTGATACTATAGTAGACGGCTGCATGGTTATAATTTTCTTCCTAATATTGTCAATCTTGCACATAAAGAAGTTCATAAAGTCATTACTGCTGTGCTGTTTACAACCATCGAAAGTAGAAGCTTTATTTTTGGTTAACTTAGCCACTGTATCAAATAAATACCTAGGGTTGTGTTTGTTTTCTTCTAAGAGAGTCAAGAAATAAGCAGATCCAGCAGTTTTTACGGCCTTTCTGTATGCGATCATGCTCTCTTTCCATGAACTACGAAAAACCTCTAATTTTGTTTTCTTCCAGCTGTGCTCCATTTTTCTGGCTGCTGTTTTAAGGGCCCGGGTGTGCTCGTTGTACCACGGTGTTGGACTATTTTCTTTAATCTTCTTTAAGCGCCGGGGAGCAACTGTGTCTAAAGTGCTGGAAAAAAGAGAGAAATAGTTTCTGTTGCAACATTGAGTTCCTCTAGGCTATCTGGGATGCTGAAGAGATAAAACTGATGAGGAAGTTTATTTACAAAGCAATCTTTAGTGGCGGCAGTAATAGTCTGTACAGCCTTTGCTAAATGAAGTATACATGATACTAGGTAATGATCTGAGATGTCGTCGCTCTGCTGCAGAATTTCAACGGTATCAACATTTATTCCATGTGACAATATTAGGTCTAGAGTATGATTAAGGCGATGAGTGGGTCCTGACATGTGTTGCCTTACTCCAGTAGAGTTTAGAATGTCTCTAAATGCCAATCCCAATGCGTCTTTTTCATTGTCTACATGGATATTAAAATCACCAAAAATTAGGACTTTATCTGCAGCCAGTACTAACTCTGATAGAAAATCTGTAGTGGTGTCTGTATGGTGCCCTGGTGGCCTGTATACAGTAGCCAGCACAAATGTCAAACAGGATTTATCAATTACACTACATAATGCTACATAAAGCACCAAAACTTCAAAAGAATTATATTTGAAACTAGACTTCTGAGTAATACTGAAGATATTATTATAAATTACAACAACACCTCCTCCTTTCCCTTTCAGATGTGGCTCGTGTTTATAACAATAATCTTGAGGGGTGGACTCATTTAAAGTAATGTAGTCGTCAGGTTTTAGCCAGGTTTCTGTCAAACACAGCACATCTAGATTATTATCTGTAATCATATCATTAACAATAAGCGCTTTTGGAGAAAGGGATTGAATATTCAGCAGCCCAAGCGTTATCATTTGTTCATCTGTATTATATCTGTTGTTTATTTGTTGAACATCAATTACATTTTTACCGTTAAATGGTTTTGATGTTGTTTTGTATTTACTAATTCGGGGAACAGACACACTCTCTATGTGATAATATCTAGGTGAAAGGGTCTCTATGTGCTGGGATTTATCTGACTTTTGTGACGTGAGACAGCTCTAAGCTCTAAGACTATGTGCCAAATTACTGGAGAGAAGAGCGGCACCATCCCAGAAGGGATGGATACCATCTCTTTTCAACAGGTCAGGTCAATAAATAAAAAATTTAAAAAAGCATGAATTTCTTAAAATGAAGAAATTTATTCATTTATTTATGTATTATTTTTTTTTAATTAAAATTAATTAATTTATGTTGATATCTGCAAGATTTAGCAATGTATGTGTATTTAGCCTGCCTCTGCCGTCCAGCCCCTCATCCCCAAACCACTCCCCGGAGGTCTCCCGGATTTTGGTGCCCAAATGTTGACAGGTATGGTGGCTAGCACTGTCACCTCAGAGCGAGAAGGTCCCGCATCGAGCCTGAGCCAGGAGGCCTTTCTGTGTGGATTCTCCATGTTTTCCTCCAGGTCCTCCAGTTTCAGCCACAGTTCAGAGCAAAGGCATGCAGCAGGAAAGCGTCTGTATGAGAGCCAGTGATGGACTGGCCATCCGTCCAGGGTGTTTTCCCTGCCCGTGTCCCGAGAGGATGGGACAGGCTGCAGCTACCTCAAAATCATAAAAAATAAATAAAATAAAAAAGTTCTTAAAACATTATTATAAAAAAAATAAAAGATAGAAAAACATGGACATTTTGATCATTCAGAAATAAAATTTTCAAAATGATAGAATGAAATGTTCCCATAAACAAAGAAACAACGTTCTTAATACATTAAAACTTTTCATAACTTAATGGGAAAGTTAGCAAAACATTGTAAGAACATATTTTTGTTGTGCGGTGCCTTTCTGGGGCTTGAGAGTGGCAGTTGCGTAGCTGTCAATGGAGGGACAGAAATCTCTAAGATTTCATTAAAAAGATCTTCATTTGTGCTCCGATGAACGAATGTCTGATGGTGAGAAATTAATGACAGCATTTTCATTTTGGGTTAAACCGAGCCTTTCATTTCTCAGTTGAAATGGCTGATAGTTTAGTATTAGAAGCATAAACTCATTAGGAGCCCAAATGAACCCCTAATAACAAAATATCAATATCCAGGGCACCAAGACACTGTCTATAAACACTTCAACACATTATAAATGTCTCTGAGCTCGTGGGAGTAATGTTAGGTCTATCAGAGAGAAGAGTTTATTACTATTATGGAGGCTATGGATGATAAATCACAAGTAATAGTTACGGTACGCGACGCAGGTAAAAATAGACGACGAGAAGCGTTGTGGAAAATAATATTACATATAAATCATGGGAAAACTGTCCATTTGTTTGTGAATTGGCCGTAGCCGAGGTCCGGACCTCTGTATTTTCCGAGGTGTACGCATATATAATAAAGCTTGTGAAATAATCGCCTAATATAGCTTAAACTCAGCACCAATATCTCCAGTTGGTTATTATCGCAGCGTCTGTCAGACTGTCGCCGCTTCGTCAATGTCAAAATATCTGAGACGCGACCAATCAAATCAAAGTAGGCGGGCTTTATGTTGTTCACAGAGCGCGACGCGTCAGTTTAACGGTCATAACGTCCGAGATAAGACGTAAGCAGCAGCGAAACTATACTTGTCATATTTGACGCTGTTTTAGCACAGAACTGAACAAATAATCAGGCAAACTAATAAACTTGTGTCTAATCTCGCCGTTTTGAACTGAAAACAGGCCTATAATTGAACACTTGTACTAGACTTTGTAACGAGACTCGGAGTAATTGCCCCATAGAGCATCAGGAAACAGCGGTGAGAAGAAGTAAGATAACGTTACACTCGTGATGTTTACTTCAGTCCACTTCACCAAAACCACACCACAGAAGAACCGTGTAAAACCCAGTAAACCTTGAGATTATTACTTGTGACATTAGAACAAAATATATGGATAAAAGAACATGTACACAACCAAATTAACGGTTTTCTAACTTCACTAAACATTTTCATTCAAATTCATGAATATTTTTATTAAACATGGACCTTTATTTTCATTAAATGGCTTCTTTCTGTTATTGTAGGCTCATTTTGCAAATATAAGAAACTAGTTTCAGACGCAGAAGCCCCGCCCACAGCGCAGAATGGACCAATCACAGGAGCTTCTGTGGAATCCCATCCAGATTGTGACGTCACAGTCGCAGGGATTAAAGCGCTTAAGCTTTGCTCAAGCGTATCACTTGCTGTTCGTTGCTGATTCTAGAGTTTCTTGTGTTTCTCACTTGTCTCGAGCTTTATTCACAACAATTTGCTAGCATTTTGAATACATATTGCGTGATATACTTGCCAATATTACACAACTTTTATCTGTACACGACTTCAATCATCACAGATAAATACAACCCGTTGATCTCACTAATTAGCCTAGTTGAGACGTCAAAATGGTGCTGTTGACTCTCCTAGGGCTATATGCTTATTTCCAGAGGGGAAGGAAAGAGGTCAACGACAGCCACTCAGGTCAAGATGAACATGAGGACCAGAGCGATGATGCTCCACCTGTGGAGAGTAATGATGGTAAATGAGATGTTATGGCTCGTTTTGTTTATTGGACTCTGCACTGGCTCTACACTTATCTTAATGTTTAAAGGACAGTCAGAAATGTACAGGCACATCTGAAGTTCAGTTTTGTCATGTCTGTAACGTAATGTGTCACAATACAACATACCGCTCTTCTCCCTGGGCCCCTTGCTCTTACTCTTCCTCGTCCAGACATTACAGTGTTTGTCTTTTTTCCAAAAACATCACTCCTCAAAGTCCTCCTTTTACTGTATAAGTGTCAATGTAATAGAAAACAATAACTCCTGCCACTGAGTCTAAGCCAGACTGGAATCAGCTGTGGTTGGACCAATTTACCCAACATAAATCAGCTGTGTGTCAGTTATTTGTTCATTATCAGCTGAGATATATTGTTTTTGAACTGATATCATTGCAGGAGCAGAGGTTTTTATACTGTATCTCAGGTTTGGAACAATCCATTATTTTGTTGGGAGGTGTAGCTTATCTGTTAAGAAAATGTAAGCATTGTGGAAATGTGTTCACTGACTGCATATTGTGTGAAAACGACATGAAATGTGTGAACGGTATGGCCACAAACGACCGATGCTGTGCCAAATGAGACAAACGCTTGTTAGCGACTGAAAAAAACTGTAATTCGGATTCTGTTGCGGGCAAGTACACAACTCACAGTTTTTCTGATTGTTTACACACATTTTCCGAAAGCATGCCTCATACTCTCAGAACTCAGCACACAAATCAAAACACACACACACAATGGGCAAACCCCCTCAATTCTCCTGCAAAATGAAACTTTACATTCAAAACAATGTTATTTCTTCTCAAATTGGTATTTTGCTTTCAAATGACACACACAAACCATCATATGAATAGACCTTTATAAGAGCCAGTGTAACGCTGATGTGCTCAGTGGAAAACACTTTCTCTCCATTCATCATAATGACTGAGCTAGGTCAAGCTTTGGGTCAGTGTTACACTTACTACAGACAGTACATACGCAAGTGTGTTGGCAAATATCTGAGAATATTGTTTTTTTATACACAAATACACGGAAACAAATATATTCTATTTTTCCCACAAAAACAGTGCACACAGCGTACATCCCAACCAACACAGAGTTGCACATACAGTGGTCGACGTACAAAACAACAGAAGAATTTACTGCATGCAGTTACAGTAAAAAAAACTATGCTGCTCCAAAACAGAAGAGCTCAGCTGCTGCTCTTTCTGCTACAGCTCTGTTTGCTGATGTGAAACTGTGTGGCAGGAGTTTGCCCGTGTGATGAGGCAGTGTGCATATTTGAATGGCAGTGTGTTCATTGTGAAAACAAGAGATTTTCTACATGAAATTTGTGCCAAATGCAGAGAATTGTGTGTAGTGTTTTGAAAAAAGTGTATTTTAGAACTGCAGTTTGAGAGTAAACGGGAATTGTGCGTGTAGTTTAGCAGAATCGGTTCAGGCGGTTGGTGCATGAGGTCACTGTGTCTCAAGTACCAGTATTTGTGTGTAAACAATTGAGAAAAAGTGTAATAATGTTGGTGTCATTGCCCTCTGTAGGTCAGACGTCTTCTCAGGATAGCAGCGGACCTCCTCAGGTCTTCCATATTTCAGAGGAACCCGTCCCTGCTGACCCTCGAGTCGACGATGGCTGGATTGACGACACCTTCCAGGCTTTCAACTGTGCCATGACAAAACTGAATGGCGACCCCTTCCAGACGCCTGTGCATGTTGCACCTGACACGAGTGTTGACGTCACCCGAGCTTCAGACGGTAAATGAGATGTTCATGCTATGAGAATATGTAACTCTTCTTGTTTACTGGAGTCTGCACTGACTCATGCACCATCACAAATTAATAACTGAAGTGTACTACAAAATTCATACTTAATAAACTCAACACACGATACAGGACATTACACGCCATCTTTAAGCTCATATTCATGAATTAATGCATTTACACAGAAACTAAAAAAAAAAAAAAAAAATTTTAAGTCTGTATGTTGCCTAATAAGGTGACTATGCGCATAAATATTAGTTGCAGTAATATGAGTGTTTTATTAACAATGTTGGTGTCATTGCCCTCTGTAGGTCAGACGTCTTCTCAGGATAGCAGCGGACCTCCTCAGGTCTTCCATATTTCAGAGGAACCCGTCCCTGCTGACCCTCGAGTCGACGATGGTTGGATTGACGACACCTTCCAGGCTTTCAACTGTGCCATGACAAAACTGAATGGCGACCCCTTCCAGACGCCTGTGCATGTTGCACCTGACACGAGTGTTGACGTCACCCGAGCTTCAGACGGTCTAGCAGAGGATACGAGAATAATTATGGGTCAGTTTGCTAAGAAAACCCGAACATAACCCAACACACACGCACTCTTTAATCAGCAGTTCAATGGTTTATACTTTACATTCATGCTTTCTTTAAGGGTAGTTGATAACACGGAAATTAACTTTTGACATTCAACAAGATCATTGTGTGTGTGTGTGTGTGTGTGTGTGTGTGTGTGTGTGTGTGTGTGTGTGTGTGTGTGTGTGTGTGTGTGTGTGTGTGTGTGTGTGTGTGTGTGTGTGTGTGTGTGTGTGAGTGTGTGTGTGTGTGTGTGTGTGTGTGTGAGAGTGAGTGAGTGTGTGTGTGTGTGTGTGTGTGTGTGTGTGTGTGTGTGTGTGTGTGTGTGTGTGTGTGTGTGTGTGTGTGTGTGTGTGTGAGTGAGTGTGTGTGTGTGTGTGTGTGTGTGAATGTGTGTGTGTGTGTGTGTGAGTGAGTGAGTGTGTGTGTGTGTGTGTGTGTGTGTGTGTGTGTGTGTGTGTGTGTGTGTGTGTGTGTGTGTGTGTGTGTGTGTGTGTGTGTGTGTGTGTGTGTGTGTGTGTGTGTGTGTGTGTGTGTGTGTGTGTGTGTGTGTGTGTGTGTGTGTGTGTGTGTGTGTGAGTGAGTGTGTGTGTGTGTGTGTGTGTGTGTGTGTGTGTGTGTGTGTGTGTGTGTGTGTGTGTGTGTGTGTGTGTGTGTGTGTGTGTGTGTGTGTGTGTGTGTGTGTGTGTGTGTGTGTGAGTGTGTGTGTGTGTGTGTGTGTGTGTGTGTGTGTGTGTGTGTGTGTGTGTGTGTGTGTGTGTGTGTGTGAGTGTGTGTGTGTGTGTGTGTGTGTGTGTGTGTGTGTGTGTGTGTGTGTGTGTGTGTGTGTGTGTGTGTGTGTGTGTGTGTGTGTGAATGTGTGTGTGTGTGTGTGTGTGTGTGTGTGTGTGTGTGTGTGTGTGTGTGTGAGTGAGTGAGTGTGTGTGTGTGTGTGTGTGTGTGTGTGTGTGTGTGAATGTGTGAATGTGTGTGTGTATGTGTGTGAGTGTGTGTGTGTGTGTGTTGAATAGTACTGTAGTGTGACAAATGAATTTTTAACTCAGTTAATATATGAATCAGAGAACTCTTGCTGAAATAGCTTTAGATCAAGTAGGTGACATTTCTTTCTTCTTCTAACAGACATCAGTTCCTGCAGATATGAGATGGGCGCTGCACTGGGTCAAGGAGGCTTTGGGGGACGGTTTATGCAGCGACACGTTTGAAGGATGGCCTTCAGGTATTCACTTTTATTACTTACAGTGTCTATCTAGATGATTATTTTTGTCTTGTATTATACTCTTATATTCACTCTTTAGTGCACTTCACATGTCAGACCTGTTTAAATAGGCAGACGTGCTCTGCATGTTTAAAATCATGGAAATGTACATGTTTGTTCAGGTGTAATGACTGTAATTTGTGAACTTTGAACACATGTATTGTAAATAATTCTAACGCAAATCCATTTTCTGTTGTTTTTCATCAGGTGGCGGTGAAATTTGCCTCCAAACAGCATGCAAGATATGCCAGGGTTGTAAGTAGGCTGTGCTCTCTGTTTTACCTCTCAGTCACTGTTTTCAATTTTATACATCTCACATTAACATTAATCACAGGCTATAAATGATACATATAGATAACCATTATAACGACTGTCTTTCTTCTAGGGCGGTTATTCCAGACCCATCCCGCTGGAAGTGGCTCTGCACATGTTGGCCAATCGAGGGCCCAGTGTTCCTTACATCATCAAGCTCTTGGACTGGCAGGACGAGGATGACCGATACGTTATGGTGCTGGAGCGGCCCGTGCCCTGTCAGACATTGGATGACTTTTACTAATCTGCACGGTACCAAAGCTGAGGATTCAGTACGCATTATTATGCAGCAGGCAACGTTTGCGGCTCAGGCCTGCTGCCGGCGGGGATTGTTACATCGGGATATAAAGCTAGAGAACCTGCTGATTAACCCGGATACCTTCGAAGTCAAATTAATTGACTTCGGATGTGGAGAATTCCTCAACAGCGCGGGTTACACCTCCTTTTCTGGAATGTATAATTTCTCAAAGCTGCAAGGTGTGTCTCAGACTCTGGTGCCGATTGAGAGCCGTTCACACAGGACTCATGAAGCATCATGGAATGGGATCCACTGTTGCGATTAGCATCAAATCATTTCTTGCATGATAATGGATATCTAGTCAAAATGTTGTGTTAATGGAAAATTACTATTTTTCTCCTCCAGGCACAAAAGAGTACTGCCCCCCCGAGTTCTGGACAAACGGCCACTATCACGGGAAACCAGCGACGGTGTGGTCACTCGGCATACTCTTGTTCTTAATGCTGTGTGGGAATTTTCCTAGGAGTCGAGACCTGGAGAAGATAAAGCAGAACTCCTGGACCAAAAATGGCTTGTCTCAAGGTAAGATCTTCATTTCAGCAAAGGACCATTTTAATTCTGAATCTTATTAGACAGAACCAAACAACAATGCAGGAAAAGGAACGTCTGAGCTTAATAAATGATGGTTTTGTTGATGTTTGTGAAGTTTAAGCTAATAATCTCTCCCTTCTTTCTCCACAGAATGCTGCGATTTGATTTGCTGTTGTCTGCAGGTCGACCCAAAGAAGAGGATTGAACTAAAGAAAGTCGGTCTCCACAGCTGGTTTAAGGTATTGATCACATTTTGAAGATTTTGACGCTAGCTTTAATTACGCTACTTTTCCATATGTGCTGCAAATCTCATATAGTCAGATGACAAATTTCAGTGCTGTTTTTTACTCGTGCTTTTAAATTTCCATTTATTTTAACTTTATGTATGTTGCCTCTTTTTATTTGTATCTATATATTGTTTGTGTAATGTATTTGAACAGTACCCTGATTTCTGTTTTTGTTTCAAATTACAGACAAGAACTAATAAGGAGGGGGGAAATAAAAGAAAGTAGCGGCGGGGTCCTGGCAGCAGCAGAGGGGCGACGGCTGCTTCTCTAGCTGCTCATCTTCCCAGGGCCGCGGAACTGAGGGGCAAAGCGGGCTGGCCATTCTCATCCCGACGGTGGCAAACAGGTCTGGCGGCTCTACGTCATCGTGGTGCAAGAATCCCTTCCCGCTCCCCTCCTGGATCTGTGAGGACACCACAGGAACCAAAAGTCTTCATTCTAGCCCTGAAGGACTTTTGGTTCCTTGCCACCGTCGCCTTCGGCTTTTGGCTTGCTCAGTTGGGGACACTTAAATTTCAACTATATTACTGATCTGCCCGCATTGATATGATAATTGAAATTAGGGCTGGACAATAATTCAATATCAATATATATCGCAATAAAAAAAATTCAATAACTGTTTTTAAAAAATTCAATACCCGTGATTTTTAAACATTTCCGATATTTCGATATACATTACAGCATTTCTCACTGACTGACGTTCAGGGCGCAGCCGTCAGAAAGAGCAGAACATGATTGGCTACTTGCATGATAACATACACCACAGACACGCAGCCAGAGCTCAGCAGTAAGATCCAACGCGGCAAGTTTTAGCTACAAAATGAGTAGGCCTACCCTTGAATTTGCATGCGTAACTCCGCCCCACCGCGTGGGTATATAAGGAAGTACGCTGGCACATTGCATCATGTTTACCTGCTGAGGAGCCAAGGCTGAACGGAGCTGAACGAATACGCTGAGTGTTTTAAATAGCGTTAAAAAATGAAAGACCTTGACAAAGATGAAAACTAAGGACATTTACTCTATAATTCTAATTTATTTTAATTAGTTTTGCCAAACACACATTACAGTTTTAGTTAGTTATCGTTTTTTTGTAATATATGCCTCGTTTTTATTTTTATTTCAGTTAACGACTGGAACATTTTTTTGTTTGTTTTCGTTAGTGATGGCTTGGACCCCCCCAAAACTGATATTTCTGTCCCTTTGGGAGGTACTGGGTCTTCATTGGGGGGTATAATACCCCCTAGTACCCCCTGTAATTTGAGCTATGGTCATGGTGGGCAGATATAGCTGCCACGTATACTTTAAGGTTGGAAGGACACAGCCTTCGTTCCAACCCTTCCTGGAGAAAGCGAGAGCACGGACCCGATCGGGCATTTCCAGGTGTCTTCTTGGCAAGAAGAGCACCAGGTGATGAGGTTCCACTTCAATGCATAGGCGTGTCTAGTGGACTCTGCCCTAGCGGAAGTGATGGTAGTCACCACCTGAGGTGGTAGGGTACTCAAACCTGCCGCGTCCCATCCAGGAGCCACACGTGGAGGTTCCAAAGATCGGGACGCGGGTGCCATAGGGTGCCCTGTCTCTGAGAGAGGAGGTCCTTCCTCAGAGGAATCGGCTAGGGAGGGGCTGTCGCAAGGAGTACCAGTTCTGGAAACCAGGTCCGGCCGTGCCAGTACGGGGCGACCAAAAGGACCTGCTCCTTGTCCTCCCTGATCTTGCACAGAACTTGTGCGAGAAGGCTCACTGGGGGAAACGCATACTTGCACAGGCCCTGCAGCCAGCTGTGCACCAGTGCATCCGTGCTGAGTGTGCCCTCGGTCAGGGAATAATACAGGCGGCAGTGGGAAAAGTCGTGGGAGGCAAACAGTTCTATCTGCGCGTCGCCGAACTGTTCCCGAATCAGCTGTTCCCATGTTGCCAGCGGCAGCATGTCCATTGCACTTGGCACCCCAGCCCGTGGCAGAGGCATTTGTTGATACAACAATGTGCCTGGAAACTCGTTCTAAGGACACGCCGGCCCGTAGAAAGGTGAGGTCCGACCACGGGGTGAGGGCAGAGTTTGCTCTTCTCCCAGTTGACCCGAAGGCCCAGACGGGCTAAGTACTGGAGCCCTAGAGCTCTGTGTTTGCACACCCGCTCTCAAGAGTGACTCAGTATGAGCCAGTCGCTGGGGTAGTTCAGGATGCGAACCCCCGTGCTGCCTGAGTGGTGCAAGGGTTGCCTCGACAATGTTCGTGAAGTGAGGGGACAGAGCTAGCCCGCATGGGAGGACCATGTACTGATATGGGAGGACCGCGTACTTGTATGTCCGGGGGCCAGCAGCGGAACCAAAGATTCTACCCCAGCCCTCATCTGGGGGAAGGAGTGGCCCTGCTGCCATCTCCTGGAAAGAACCGTGCATCCCTGAGCCGTCCGCATCAGGAGCACCGCTTAGCCTGCCTGTTTTCCGCGGTCTGCGGGGCTGGGGCAGACTGGGGCACCTTCCTGCGGCATCCTCCTCGGCGCGGCCCGGGTAAATGCTGGTGCTGGGGCGGCGTGGGAGGGGCGGGGGCCACAGGAGGGCGCCCTCTGTGGTGAGCAGGCTGAGGCAACTGTGCTGGCGGCTGGGTGGAGGCAGCAGCTGGCCGCCGGGGCAGTATGGGTCTGATGGCCTCAGTCTGCTTCTGGGCAGCTGAGAACTGTTGGGCGAAGCTCTCAACCGAGCCACCGAATAGCCTTTCCTGGGATATGGGGGCGTCGAGGAAACGAGTCCGCTCGGCGTCCCGCATATTGGCCAGGTTGAGCCAAAGATGTCTCTGCTGGACCACAGCTGCGGACATCACCTGGCCCAGGGAGTGTGCGGTTGGTGGCGGCACGCAGCTCATCTCTGAGCCCTGGGTCAGCTCTGCCCTCGTGCATGTCGCACAGCACCTTAGCCTGGTAGGCCTGGAGGATAGCCATGGCATGCAAAGAGGCGGCGGCCTGCACCACAGCTCTGTAGGTCTTCGCCACCAAGGATGATGTGAATCTACAGGCCTTGGAGTGGTGCTTTGGGTCGCCACACCAGGTTGAAGCACCCTGCGGACACAGTTGCATCACAACAGAGCATTCAACCGGGGGAACCCCAGTGTACCCTTTAGCCGCAGCCCCATCAAGGGCAGAGAAGGCGGTGGAGGTCGCCGAACGGTCACAGGAAGACAACAGGGACTTCCAGGACCGTGTGACCTCCTCATGCACTTCCGGGAAGAAAGGTTTTGGGGGCGTGGCCTGACGGGTGTCAGAACATGCTGCCCCCAAAAACCAATCGTCCAACCGTGAGCGCTCAGGCCGGAGCGGAGGGTTCCACTCCAACCCGAGACTCAGGTGTGGCAGAGGGGACTCTTTGCGGACTGAAGAGTAGGTACCCTTGGCTCCGAAGCAGAAACATAATGCGATACGCCGGCGTACTTCCTTATATACCCACATGGTGGGGCGGAGTTAAGCATGCAAATTCCGCATGCCCATGGCATTGGCACTGAGCGTTTTCTCAGATCTCGAGGATGATAGGCTTCTAGGCGAAACCCCCATTTGTCAGTCACTGACGTTACTCGGAGTGACTGAACGAAAGGGAACGGTCTATTTCAGGTCAGCTCAACGGATGCAAGTGCACCTGTATTTGATGTATCGTAAACTCTAGTGTGAAGGTGCACAGCTCGCCTTCGCTTTGAGAGAGCGCTGTGTTTCTCTCTCTCACACACACACTTATAATAAGTGTTTATATTGGGACTATTTCAGAGCGGTCTGGTAGGAGCCGCTGCGGAGGAGCACAGTCCCTGCGTGACTCGCCATAAACATAAACAGAGAGAAGTAGCTCCGGCTGCAATGTTCTTCCACAAGACGCTTATTAACTAGAGCGCAAACACGTTACGGACTGCAGCTTTAAGAAATATTTGCATGTATATACTGTGTGTATATATAAATATAAAAAACATTTAAATATATACATGCATGTCTGCGTATTTATATAGACTTAATTATACACAGTGCACACACATACTATGTAAACATTTCACAGACTTGGTCTCATAGACGTGGCAAATTCATCTTTCAGAAGTTTGTAGGTACAGACATCCGTTTCGGGCGTTCTTGGCAGTTTTTCTGAGGCTTTTATAGAGTTCATATCTATATCGGAATTATATCGTATCGACCGAAATTAAGAAATATATTGTGATATAAATGTTGGCCATATCGTCCAGCCCTAATTGAAATTAGCCGGATAACATCACCGTTTTCCCCGGAGCGGCTGTACAGCGGTTAACACTGTGAAGCTGCTCTGAAACAATCGCTATTGTAAAAAGTGCTGTATAAATAAAGTGACTTGACTTGATGTGAGGCTCGGTGCTGGATTTTAAACACCTGTGGCAATGGGTCTGACTGAAACGCCTCAATTCAGGAAATAAGAGGTGTGTCCCAAAACTTGTGTCCAGTTTTCTTTCTTTCTTTTTTAATAATAAAATAAAATGTATATATTTTTAAAAGATGCATGAATTGAAATGATATTCTCTACAACAACAGTATAATTTATAACCGCTGAAAGAAAAGGGTTTTGCTGGATCTTTAAATGTACACTCTCCCAGAAGAAACCAATGAGCAGTGATAAAGATGACATGAGGTCAGTCAGAGGTCAGAGGTCAGTCTGTCCGCTAAAGAAAAGGATACATCAAGAAATGTTTTGTTCAAAGTTCGAAAAAAGGAGGCGTCATGTGACATTTTAAAACAAGAATTAACCCTCTCCTGACCATAACCTTACCTTATCTGATACTTCAACAAAAATACATCAAATGTGAAGTGTCAGTTTTTTACTGTAAATTATACAACGACTAGTTCTTTTCACTTCCAAACACTGTAAATGTAACAGTAGTTTACTGTAAAATGAAATGTACAGTATTCACCGTGATATAGTACGTAAACTTTCTGTTAACCAGTTTACAGTCTTTTACTGTTAAAATCATGATCATTTGTATTTTCCAGAGAGTTTAATGTCAGCCATTTAACTCTGAACATTAATGAGATGCGTTCTAACAGTTATATTAGGGTAAAATACAGCAGAAATGTAAAATAATGAAATATAGATTAATCCTAAAGCTGTAAAAGTTGTGCTCCGCCTATAGGCTCATATTACTAACACACTCTTTAAATAACACACAAATACTGCACTATTGACTTTAGAGCCGGGGTCCGTTCTTCATAACTCAGTTGGCTGGATTTGATTGTTGATGATTTGGCATGAGCTCGGATTGTTTGGCTCTTCGACTCATCCTGGACTTGTTGTCATAGCAACAGGTCCGTAAACTCAAACCTGCTCGGGAGCAGCTTCTTTCATGGAAACAGGATTAGATTGCATCTTGAGGTGATGCTTAAAATCTGTTAAAAATAAAATCATTAAAATAATTTTAAATAATAATAATATAAAAATGTATTTGAAAATAATATTACAGTGTTGTGTTAATACTATAGACACAGCCACGTGACTGAGAGATTTACTTGTGATGGAATAATTACTTTATCATTTTATTGGAGCCTTACACACACGCTGTAACGTTACTCTGAGCCGTGCATTAATTTGAGTGGTGATGGATATTATGGGATGGCTCGATGCAGAGAACTTGATCTTGACCCTTAAGAAACTTTAATTAATGCTGTCACGCAACAAATGTGCTTCACACTGACTTAAATCAAATTAACTGCTAATTACAACATTGAAATCAAAATGTAAAGGGTGTACGAATACAAGAAATCATGAATATAAATAATTGGGAATCATGTTTAAAAAAAAAAATCTGATTTTTGTTAAAAAATCTAATAACACGAAAACTCTGGACATTTTTAATACTTGGTTTATAATTTATGTCATTGTCACTGAAAGCTAGGATAACTATTCTAGACACATTTAACTTTTGTTTAGAGTTACAGTCGTTTCCCCCACTCTACCCTAACATATTCCTAAAGAATTTTGACCCTAGCCTACTGTATCATATCTCAGAGTAAAATGCATTTGCAAGGAACAAACTGTAAGTATTGTGATACTGTAAGTAACTGTAATATTATTGGGTAACTGCAGTAATAAGAATAAAGTCTAGACAATCAGAATATGATATATAAAACATGTGCAACATCTATGTGTAAAACATCTACTTAATACAAAACCATTCATAGTAGTAACAGTCTAGCACAGGGTTTTCAAACTGGGGTCCAGGGACCCCAGGGTCTCAGAAGGTTCTAAGGGGTCCCAGAAGGTTTTAAGGGGTCTCAGAAGGTTCTAAGGGGTCCCAGAAGGTTCTAAGGGGTCCCATAAGGTTTTAAGGGGTCCCCAGAAGGTTCTAAGGGGTCCCAGAAGGTTTTGAGGGGTCCCCAGAAGGTTCTAAGGGGTCCCATAAGGTTTTAAGGGGTCCCCAGAAGGTTCTAAGGAGGTCTCAGAAGGTTCTAAGGGGTCCCAGAAGGTTTTAAGAGGTCTCCAGAAGGTTCTAAGGGGTCTCCAGAAGGTTCTAAGGGGTCTCCAGAAGGTTCTAAGGGGTCCCATAAGGTTTTAAGGGGTCTCCAGAAGGTTCTAAGGGGTCCCAGAAGGTTTTAAGGGGTCTCCAGAAGGTTCTAAGGAGGTCTCAGAAGGTTCTAAGGGGTCCCAGAAGGTTTTAAGAGGTCTCCAGAAGGTTCTAAGGGGTCCCAGAAGGTTCTAAGGGGTCTCCAGAAGGTTCTAATTGGTCTCCAGAAGGTTCTAAAGGGTCCCAGAAGGTTCTAATGGGTCTCCAGAAGGTTCTAAGGGGTCCCCAGAAGGTTCTAATTGGTCTCCAGAAGGTTCTAAAGGGTCCAAGAAGGTTCTAAGGGGTCCTCCAGAAGGTTCTAAGGGGTCCCAGAAGGTTCTAATTGGTCTCCAGAAGGTTCTAAAGGGTCCAAGAAGGTTCTAAGGGGTCCTCCAGAAGTTTCTAAGGGGTCCCAGAAGGTTCTAAGGGTTCCCCAGAAGGTTCTAAGGAGTCCCAGAAGGTTCTAATGGGTCTCCAGAAGGTTCTAAGGAGTCTCCAGAAGGTTCTAGGGGGTAGCATAACTAATTGTACTGTCATGAACTTTAACATGTTTACTGAGGCCTATAGAGTGTGAGGTGTAGTTCTTGGGTTGTCTGCAATTCTTACACAGGGGTCTGATCTTGGGGGTGACTTTACTGGGACGTCCACTCATGGGAAGATTGGTGTCTGTTTTTTTCATGGGAAGATTGGTGTCTGTTGTGAATAATCTTCCTCACTGTAGAACGATGGACTTCAAATTGTTTGGAAAAGGCCTTGTAACCCTTCGCAGATTGATGGCAGCAACAATTGCTTCTCTAAGCTCATTGCTGATGTCTTTCCTCCTTGGCATTGTGTTAACTCACACAACTTCAGCTTTTATAGAGGTGATCACACACTTACTGGTGATCAGTTAATCAAAGGCATTTGATCAGCAGTGCCTGACCAGTACTTACCCTCTTAATTCTTATGTTAACAGTAAGGGTGTCCTAACTTTGTCACCCATGGCTTTTCCATGTTGGTTTTATTTTTGCTTAATAAATAATGACACAGTGTCATATGTCATGTGTTGTTGTTCGTCTGAGATTTTATTTTCCAAATTAAGACCTGCCAAGGACTAGATGATTTTTTTATTATGTCCTGATACAGAAAACCATGGAATTCAATAGGGTGTGCTAACATTTTCACATGACTGTACATGCTCAGGACTTCTCTTAGTGTAGCCGATTTATCCATCTCATTAATATGTAGTAGGTCGCTGTTTGTTTACGGTTTGAATGACAATAAACAGCAACACCAGGCTACCCTTTTACCTTGAAATGTCATTATTTGCCCTCTTGTGTACAAACTTGCTTAGTCCACATTTAAGGCATTTAGACACTCTTATCTAGAGCAACAAACAAAAGTGATTTAGCATCAGATATGAGAGATTTGTGCAGTGCAATACAAAAAAGTGCAAAAATCCTATTACAGGTTTTCTCATCATGCCCCTTATCCCAGTATGAATATACATAGCATTTTTTTTTTTGTCTTGAGTAAAGTTGAAAATGTAATGTGCCATGAACAATTTATGATTGTGCAGGACTGTCCTGTATTAAACAATACGACTCAACAGGCTACTGTATTCACATCTTCATCTATCTGTAAGAAAATAAGTGTTAGAGAAGCTTATTACAAAAGATATTCACCAAAAATATAGTATTTATCCTTACATTTGTATGTACAGTAGCTGGCAGATCTATTGGGCCACGTCCCCAGGTGTGTAAATATGTGGTTGTGTCCTGCCTATGGACTCATGGAAAGGTCCATTCGAGTTGTAATGTAAGGGTAATGTGCCCGCTGGGGGCTACATTGTGTATTACTGCCCATACAATTTTAAACCAACTCCATATTTGTTGGAATTACTTATGAAGTGGCGTTATAAATATCTAAAATATTTCATTTCCATGTTTTGTGTGTGGGTATTTTTTAGTAATCCATTATTTCAAGTAAACCCCATCTCAACATGAAAACACTGTTGACGAACAGCAGGCACCTGACATCACTGAAGGGGTGGGCGAGTTTTGGGTGGAGGGAAAACCAGTCTCTTGGTGAGGGTGAACTCTGGCTGTGGCATCTGCTTCCTCAAACCACTCCTGTCCGTCTTTTTGCTCACATCACTGTTCACCTGCGTCAGAATGGAGAGTAGATCTATTCCCCTACATAAGATAGAGAGACATAATCAGAGATCAAATTGATGTCCAGAGTCAAACTTACAGGTACTTCCAACTCAATCAGTGTATACCCTCATACACTAACCGTACTGTGTGTTGGGAATTAAATACTGCACACTGACGGTACGGATCCACTTTTGCAACACGACTGAAGCGTGGTGTTGCGACGCTTCCCCTCATTTATACGTTGATGGGAGTTCCTCACGTGTACCGGTATGGCCATGCTTTTGAGCCAGTGGGGAAAGTTGTTTTTAAAACCCGCAAGAGACTTCCCCCAGTCTCCATGTGCTCTACTTCTATTGGATAGTCAGGTCACGTTCAACGGATCTGCATCGTCTTTTTTTTGACACGCAGCATTTTTTTCAAATGCAGTACCACCATTCCCGGGATGCTTTGCAGGCGAGTTAAAGTCGCTTGACGTCACCTATAGGAATGAAGTGTGCGGGCGCGACAAGTATCGCACGGACAAGTAGATCCGTACTGTGAATACTGTGCAGTGTACCATACTCATACTAAAAAAACTGAAAATAAAATAATCAGAAATGGTGAGCAGGGGTGGCCGATATACTTGTAGACATGATTAACCGGTAGAGATTTTGGACTATTGTCTCTATCGCGGTTGCGCTCACGTGATGTTGCTGCACGGTCACGAAAGCTTATCGTTTTTTAATAGTGCTGTCAAAAGCATCTAAAATAAAATAAAACTTTGTGTTTACATATGTGTGTGTACTGTGTATAATAATTACATATATGTGTGTGTACATGTGTATATATTTATTTAATATAATATATATATATATATATATATATATATATATATATATATATATATATATATATATATATATAATATAAATGGTATAAATACACTCACCTAAAAAGGATTATTAGGAACACCTGTTCAATTTCTCATTAATCCAATTATCTAATCAACCAATCACATGGCAGTTGCTTCAGCGCATTTAGGAGTGTGGTCCTGGTCAAGACAATCTCCTGAACTCCAAACTGAATGTCAGAATGGGAAAGAAAGGTGATTTAAGCAATTTTGAGCGTGGCATGGTTGTTGGTGCCAGACGGGCCGGTCTGAGTATTTCACAATCTGCTCAGTTACTGGGATTTTCACGCACAACCATTTCTAGGGTTTACAAAGAATGGTGTGAAAAGGGAAAAACATCCAGTATGCGGCAGTCCTGTGGGAGAAAATGCCTTGTTGATGCTAGAGGTCAGAGGAGAATGGGCCGACTGATTCAAGCTGACAGAAGAGCAACTTTGACTGAAATAACCACTCGTTACAACCGAGGTATGCAGCAAAGCATTTGTGAAGCCACAACACGCACAACCTTGAGGCGGATGGGCTACAACAGCAGAAGACCCCACCGGGTACCACTCATCTCCACTACAAATAGGAAAAAGAGGCTACAATTTGCACAAGCTCACCAAAATTGGACATTGTTGCCTGGTCTGATGAGTCTCGATTTCTGTTGAGACATTCAGATGGTAGAGTCAGAATTTGGCATAAACAGAATGAGAACATGGATCCATCATGCCTTGTTACCACTGTGCAGGCTGGTGGTGGTGGTGTAATGGTGTGGGGGATGTTTTCTTGGCACACTTTAGGCCCCTTAGTGCCAATTGGGCATCGTTTAAATGCCACGGCCTACCTGAGCATTGTTTCTGACCATGTCCATCCCTTTATGACCACCATGTACCCATTCTCTGATGGCTACTTCCAGCAGGATAATGCACCATGTCACAAAGCTCGAATCATTTCAAATTGGTTTCTTGAACATGACAATGAGTTCACTGTACTAAAATGGCCCCCACAGTCACCAGATCTCAACCCAATAGAGCATCTTTGGGATGTGGTGGAACGGGAGCTTCGTGCCCTGGATGTGCATCCCTCAAATCTCCATCAACTGCAAGATGCTATCCTATCAATATGGGCCAACATTTCTAAAGAATGCTTTCAGCACCTTGTTGAATCAATGCCACGTAGAATTAAGGCAGTTCTGAAGGCAAAAAGGGGTCAAACACAGTATTAGTATGGTGTTCCTAATAATCCTTTAGATGAGAGTGTATATACTATATATGTATGCAAATAAAATGGAATAAGAAAGCAGTAAGACGCTACTTTAGTTTAGTTCACGCGCTGTGACTTTAGGTTTAGGTGTGTGTGCTCGTAAAACCATATATCAAATATTTAAACTGTCAATGCTCGCAACCGCATCTCTCTTAATGGGATAGTTCACCCAAAAATGAAAATCCTGTAATTAATTCCTCACCCTCATGTTTTTCCAAACATATTTCCCATAGTGGGAAAAAAATACTATGGTAGTCAATAGCTGCCATTGGCCGGTTTGAAGTGCTGTACAAACTCTGCTGTTGCTGTCGTGCGCAGACAGACAGTAGCATAATGATAACCCCTTTCGTGGTCTTCCCAATATTATGAAAAATAGGCTACCATGTTGTCTTTACAGGTGTGCTCACCTTGGCACCAGCAGTTGTAGATTGTGGCAGAGGGACTGTATGAACCAGGTTCCCTTGTCTTTTTCCCTGTATGAGACATAGTGTGGCACAGTGGACATGGCCAACAGGTAGTCTGCCGCCTCAGGGATGGAGTCTCTGGGTACAGCTGCATCGCTGACTAGCGTGTCCTCATCTCCTGAGAAAGACTGACTAAACACTGCTCTCTGGTTGTTGGTACCCCTGCAGGCCTGGATGAAGAACAGTTTGGGTTTCTTGTGGAGGGAGGAGCACTGATATGGACTCAGAGTCTCCATCAGCTCTCTAAAGGTGACAGTCTTTCCATCTACCCCGACGACACCTTCTACACGTCCGTGGCTCAGCACACAGCACACCACGCAATCCGCCAGCGTGTGGTCACGAGCAGCCAGGTCCCTCAACACCTGCAGCATGCGCACACAATCGCAGTTCTGTTCGGACTGGACCTCAAAGCCCAACCACTGGAACACAGCCTCCAGACTCTCTGTACGGACACAAACACAAGTTATGCACAGTGATGTAAACCCAAGTAACCACTTCAAAATAGTTCACAATAAAATAAGACAAAAATCATGTGGTTTACTTGTCATCTTCCTCTTTGGTCATGGTCATGGCTCGCTGGTTTGCATTAAGAAAAACAAGCGAGTCGAGTATGGTTATTGTGCGCTTGAGTACTCGATGGCTTCCGTCCAGTGGTCAAAGCACTCGACTAGTCTATGCAAGCCCTACTAGACTAGTGGTTAAAGTAGGGAATGAACCATCCATTCCATTAAAGTCCCCCTGTAGTCAACTTAAATCTCATCTTTGATCACCAAAATGACATATTTAAACGTAAATATTAATATTAATTAATATTTAAACGTAAATATTAAAACATCTTGAATGTTAAGGTCTTTTCACACTGGACGTTATTTTGACACACAAATAATCTGCGCAATGGTTTTATTTTTTGATCAGCTGTTTGTGTAATGAGTGTCACACTCCACACTGAACGAATGTGCTGCGGCAAAAAAACGATTTTTGATTTTTTTCGTTTGGATTGGTTCCCTGAAGTGTGTGTTAATCCTGTCAGATGCGGTGCTACTGTCTCTGGAGGAGCTCCTCAAATTGTCCCACGGTCATTGGAAAGTAAGTGCAGAGCCGGCTATGATAAAGTTTTAGCTCCTGTATAAGATTAGCATACTGCCCTTCAGACTCTCTGTTCTTTTAAGATTGGGTGCACCCAAAACCTTCTTTTCGGTCTTTTAAATGAAATGAAAAGCTCGTCTTCACTGGATGACGAAGTGTGGACACCTTTTCCATAAGTTGAAAATCATAGGGTAATTTTCATTTTAAAGTGAACTAATCCTTTAAAGATTGTGACTACAGAAATGTGCATATAAGCATTTTGACAATAAAGTATTGTCCCTCACAGTGTTTTGCAGGAGTGGGCGGAGCTAAAGAGCTATTTTTGCACAATTTTCTCACTGAGACTTTCTGATTCACGGAATTTTCTCTGCAGCATCATATCTAGAGACCAGAATACCATAAAGGCTCTTTTGACTTGGGCTGCTAACAAAAACCAAAGCAACCACACAGCAACACACTAAAAACCACTCTGCAACCAACATGCTGATAGTGTAATGATGGTTATCAGGCTATTGGCATGATGATTGGTTTAAGTAGTTGTGTTTGTTACACTAACCTTTGTCAATGTTTGTTCCTTCTCTGTTTGGCATCCCGCCTGCAGTGAAGTCATAGTTGTTGATGATTACACAGACTCCTCTCCTGTCCCCTTTCATCTCATACTGCTTGAGCTAGCATTCAAAAGACACAGTGTTATAGCACGTCGATGTGAAGAATGTCTGGTTTGATTTAAACAGGGTTGTCAATAATAACATAACATACATATAGCTGCACAGATCATGGCCAAACAGAGCAAAATTAATAAACACTTATTAACTTGTTACGCTTATTAACAGTATTGCGTTTCCCAGAGAAACTTAGTGTTCTCTCACAAAAGTATTGAGGTCCCCAGAGAAAGTTTGATTGTCTCGAAAAACATTTGCGTTCCCCCAAGAAAATTGCATTCTCTCGCAAAAGTGTTCCCTCGAGACACTTTATGTTCTCTTGCAAACTTGAAACTGGAAATGTCGCCCACAATTTTCAAATCCAGCAGACTTGTTCAAAATACTGTGAATAGAAAACAGTTACAAAGAAAGAGTGTAATGTGGCTTAATGTAATAAAGATAGCAGTGCCGAAAATCGAAGCTCTTTTTATTTTTTATTTATTGCAGAACGTATGCATACATACAAGATCATCCCTTTCTAGTCTTTACCGTGTGGGATGTGGTGTGATGACATCACCGTTTCACAAAATATAAGGATTGGCTGTACACATGAAGACGCAAGTGTTTCAGATTTATCCACTCTGGGACCCGGTTTCAAAGAATATCGGTTTCAGGCTCCCAAAACGCTGGATCCGTCTGGACGAAACACTGATACGGTACAAAATTCTTACGTATACAGCTAAACACATCTCTGTGTGGACGGGGCCTAAATGTTACATGGAATATTACTGTATTATATTAAGTGTTATTATTTCATATAAATCCAAACTGTCTGCTTTTTTAGACATCGTTTTAACTGCTTGAGGTACTGCTAATGTTAGCATCCTTTCAGTCTCGACGACACAGTGCATACATACTGCTGTTCTTTTCCTGCTGCATCTATTCATTACTTTATAATGATTTAGCCAGATGTACTGAAGTGTTCTGTAGTCATACCGTTTAACTGTCTGTGTTTTAAATGCACATCTGATGTGTCAGCGTGCAGCCTCATGTGTCAATATAAACAACACAAGTTATTATTTGGCCTCTAGAGGCCGCTCTCGTGCAGACCCTTCTCAGAACTGTGTAATGACAGCGCACCCTTCTCAGCCACTCCAGCAACGGACGCAACCCGGAAAAACATATGGATTTTTGTTGATAACTGATTGTTCCACCAATCAGCTATCGGTGCCGATTAATTGCCAAAACCGATGAATCGGTCGACCTCTAGTGTGAAAGGTTGGAGATTACCTCTGGATTTTCAGTTAAGGGCGAGTTTGAGCAGGATTCCAAATGAGGACTGTGATCTAAGACACAGAGATGAGACATTTTAGTATAGGTTAAAAACAGAGATCAAACCTGGTGTTGTATTGGACATTTACTACAGTACCTTCACTAATCTCAGAAGCTCCTTCAGTCAGACTAAGTCTGTCCACCTGATCCTCCATTGTACCAACTGCCAAAAAGAACAACGGCAAACAAATAAGTTGCCTACATTCATATATTGCATATATAATTTTTGTATATTTAAACTTGCATGAATTCCCATGAATTTTCTTGTATAATCTTTAAAATACACAAAGTAATTTCTAGATTATGTTTCACTAGACAAAATGGTAGTCGTTCTGGTTTTTATATTGACACCTGTGTCTGTTTTAGACACAATTGCTCTTTTGCACTTGAAGATGATAGTCAGATACCACAGTATAACACGCATGCTTGTTAAGAGAGCAGACCAAACAAAGGAGTGCAGCTAGAAGAAAATAAATCTAGAGGTATTTCGCATTTTGTGAAAGGACAGTGTTAGTGCATACAAAAAGGCCTTAAAGGAGTGGTTGATTATGATTTGACTTTTTAAACTTTAGTTAGTGTGTGATGTTGCTGTTTGAGCATAAACAACACCTGCAAAGTTACGACACTCAAAGTTCAAAGCAAAGGGAGATATTTTCCTTTTCCGCTTTTTAAGGACTACAACAAACGGCTGGTGGGACTACACAAGCTTCCTCCCGGGTTAGTGACATCACTAACCCTGAAATTAACATAAACCCCACCCCCGGGAACACACAACAAAGGGTTTGTCATGACAGAATATGCTAATCAATGACTTGAAGATAGTTAATCAATTAATCAACTATCCATTCAGAAACGTCCTGTCTCATTCTACATGTTGTCACTTCTCCTTGAGTCTCTCCATCATTGTCCGACTCCGGTTTGTACACAAAAGGCTGAACAGTTTCATTGCCCGTCTACATGAGGTCATCAGAGCTGCTAACTGGAGTTCTTGAAGCTCCACCCCATGAGCAGTAGCTCATTTGCATTTAAAGGGACACACAAAAACAGCACGTTTTTGCTTACCCTCAAAAAGTAACAATTTTAACATGCTATAAAAATTATCTGTGGGGTATTTTGAGCTAAAACTTTACATACACACTCTGGGGACATCGGAGACTTAGTTTACATCTTGTAAAAAGGGGTAATCAACCACCCATTTAAAAACTTTTAATCTGCTTACTTTTCAAATCTCTTAGAAGACAACAAACACAACCCTAAGTATTTATTTGATACAGTGGCTAAAAGTGAATATGCATTTCTGTACTTGCAAGATTGATACTATTAGAGAGAAAATTATAACAATGCAACCGCATACTACAGCAGTGTTTCCCAACCACTGTGCCGCGGCACACTAGGTTGTCCGGTTAGGTATGCCATGGAAAATTATCAAATTCTAAAAAATATGTAAAAATAAATGCTACAAATAAGAATCTCCTGAAAGAGATGCTTCCTGAAGTCATAGATCCTTTTCTTAATATTATGAATTCATCATTATCATAAGGATACGTAACCAAAAACATCCAGCATAGCGTCAATTCTGGGAGGTCACGTTAGTCAAGCTCGCATCAGCTGACTGTCAGCTGATCACGTCTACCTATAGGAATACGACGTCTATCACTGCATATATATATATAAGCTCCTTCAGTACTATCAGAAGCTATCACGTTTCTCCAGAGCTCATTTACCCTTCTCCATTCCCAGCTCCTCCTCTCGTCCAGTCAAGATTTGGTATTTTAATTCCCCTTGAATCAGACTAAATTCCCAAATTATTTTGTACAAACCCGATTCCAAAAAAGTTGGGACACTGTACAAATTGTGAATAAAAAAGGAATGCAATAATTTACAAATCTCATAAACTTATAGAATATAGATAACTGTGGCGAGGCGAGGGACCGTGAGAGCGGGCGAATGATAATGAGCGTCAGCTGTGCGCCACACCGGTCTCGTCTCATGGAGGAGTGACGGGAGCATAAAAGGAGAAGCGATGACAGTGTAAGACGAGAGAGGACCAGGCCTGGACTTTATGTTGTGTTTTGTTTTGTATGTAGGCGGCAGTCGGCCGTGAGGGGCTGCCGCCGTTATTGTGTTTTGGTTTTGTTTTGTTTTTGATTAAAGTTTTTAAATGTTTGCCGGTTCCCGCCTCCTTCTTAACCGATCCTTCATTACGTTAGAATAACATATCAAATGTTGAAAGTGAGACATTTTGAAATGTCATGCCAAATATTGGCTCATTTTGGATTTCATGAGAGCTACACATTCCAAAAAAGTTGGGCCAGCAATAAGAGGCCGGAAAAGTTAAATGTACATATAAGGAACAGCTGGAGAACGTCTGGGGACTGAGGAGAAGTTTAGGAATAGGAATGTTGTCCCATTCTTGTCTAATACAGGCTTCTAGTTGCTCAACTGTCTTAGGTCTTCTTTGTGGCATCTTCCTCTTTATGATGCTCCAAATGTTTTCTATGGGTGAAAGATCTGGACTGCAGGCTGGCCATTTCAGTCCCCGGATCCTTCTTCTACGCAGCCATGATGTTGTAATTGATGCAGTATGTGGTCTGGCATTGTCATGTTGGAAAATGCAAGGTCTTCCCTGAAAGAGACGACGTCTGGATGGGAGCATATGTTGTTCTAGAACTTGGATATCCCTTTCAGCATTGATGGTGCCTTTCCAGATGTGTAAGCTGCCCATGCCACACGCACTCATGAACCCCATCCCATCAGAGATGCAGGCTTCTGAACTGAGCGCTGACAACAACTTGGGTTGTCCTTGTCCAGTTTTACACTTTGCCACAGTCCATTTTAAATGAGCCTTGGCCCAGAGAAAATGCCTGCGCTTCTGGATCATGTTTAGATATGGCTTCTTTTTTGACCTATAGAGTTTTAAATGCATCTCTAAAGTCTAGAAAGACTGAGTGTAGTTTACATGACTCATGCTTAAAGTCATCTTTCCCTGTTTTTTAGGCAGAATACATGCTCGTTCATACCTTGCCTATTGATGTATGCCTTTTGCTTGGTGGATAAGATGTCAGCTTCCATCAACCAAGGGAGAATTCTGGCCAGTATGCATTTCATTAACACCTTATAGATGGTAGGGAGGAGGGATATATCCTTCCATGTTGATGGATCATCACACACACACACACACACACACACACACACACACACACACACACACACACACACACACACACACACACACACACACACACACAGTGTGTGCTTATATATTAAAAATAGTAAACTCACTGACAGAAGGCTTTCAGTTTCAAATGCTCGCGCTGCGCTTTATAAAGAGTGCTTGCGCATACGGCTGTGCTCGTCTCAAAATGCTTTTATGACGCAAAATTAATGTAAACACAGTCAGTAATGTCTTAAGGGATTAAACAGACAGGACAAACCACATCTTATATTTCAAAAGAGATCTGTGCATTAGTGTGAGTGCAGATCTCCCGCTGTCTATGATGTCATCATTAATAATCAAGCAACAGTAACGATGAGAAAATCACTCACAGCTCAGATACTCTTAAATACTGAAAGCACTCTTTGTTCATTGCTTGTAATATGTTTTTTGTTCCTCTTTATTCTTTACTAGCTTTTTATGTTTTGAAGCTATATTAGTTTATATATTTAAAATTCTTAACATGCAATTGTTTTAATTAAATTTGTGTAATTATTTTAAAAAGTACTTATAATTAAAAAAATAATACGATTTTAATAAGAAAAAAGTTCAAGAATTGTTTTGGAATGGGATCGTGAGGTGCCTAAAGATTCCCACCATTACTATACAAAGATTTATTGCTCATCTTTGTTGAATAATGCAGAAGATAAAGAGCTTAAAAAATAATCACATATTAAATCGCAATTGTAATATTGGTAAAAAAAAAAAAAAAAGTTTTTTTAAAGATCGCAATTTTATTATTTTCCACAATCATTCAGCTCTAGTTTGGAAAGTTAATCTAACTAGTTAATTACAGACCAACCTCGAATCCACCTTTTCTGTCAAAAATACTGGAAAAGGCAGTGTCCTCACAATTACTCCTTTTTTAGAAAGAAATGGTATCTGTGAGGATTTCCAGTCAGGATTTAGACCGTATCATAGTACCGAGACTGCTCCGTTGCTTTTCATCCTGTACATGCTACCACTGGGAGATATCATTAGGACACATGGCGTTCATTTTCACTGTTACCTTATGATACTCAGATTTATATTGCTCAGCTTTGAAACAATCTGTATTGTATAAAGCACTATATAAATAAAGGTGTCTTTATAGAGATAAAATGACATTCGCATTCCAGCTATTCAGCATGAAATAAGCTGCAGAACTGATGGCAGCTTTGATGAATTGAATGCTCAATGTGTAAAGTTTTGGATAGAGTTTCTACATTACTTTCTGCAAAGCATGTAAAGTAAATTCACCTGATGAGACTGGTGTCAGCAGTGAGATCTGTGGAACGAAGACAGAAAGAGACAACGTTTTACAGCTATTTTAACAAGGTGGAACACATAATGAGATGCTTAGCAGAATGTCCATGATGCTCTTTTCCATACAATGACTGTCGAGCTCCAAAATATTTGGAGTTGGTTAATATATTTTTCAGCAAGGATATATTCATTTGATCAAAAGTGTCTGTAAAGACATTTATAATGTTACAAATAAATGCTGTTCTTTTGAAATTTCTATTCATCAAAGAATGTATTATAGTTTCCACATAAATTTGAAGCAGAACAACAGTTTTCAACATTGATAATAATCATAAATGTTTCTTGATAATAAATACATTTCTGAAGGATCATGTGACACTGAAGACTGGAGTAATGATGTTTTGATCACAGGAATACATTACACTTTACTATATATTCACACAGAAAACAGCAGTTTTAAACTCTAACAATATTTCACAATATTACTATTTTACTGTATTTCTGATCAAATAAATGTAGCCTTGGTGAGCAGAAGAGCCTTCTAACATGTTTAAATCTTACCAACCCCAAACTTTTGAACTGTAGTGAATATAAAGTCTTTTGAAGTCAATAGATAAAAAGTCTTCCACTCTAGCTTTCAAATCTTATAAATGCATACACATGGAAATGAGCATAATAAATATCTCTCCCTATTGTGTTCCACAGAAGAAAGATGATATGAGGATGTGTAAAATATGTACATTAATGCAAATTAGGCAAATTAAGTTGTACCGGATCTGGTGTGTACGACGCGGAAGAATGAATCCCGATCTCCTGAGTAATAACCATTCCACCAACTGCAATAAGACAGAAAATAATGCAATTATTCTAATTCTATAGAATGTAACTATAATAATTCTATGATTCACATTGTAGATCATGCATAAAATCAATCAACATAATTTTGTAGCAGAAATTCTAGTCTACAAGATCAAAAAACACCTCAGACCCCTATCATTGCAGTCTTGATTTGCAGTGGTTTAACTTATTTTAAAGCTGCAGTCCGAATTTTTCCTCTTTGTCGCCATCTCTGTTCAAAATCTGCAATTGCAGTTATTCGCGGAATGATCAACTTTACATGAGTTGTGCCTCGGCACGGCACAGCGCGGATGAATCCAATGTTTTGAGGAGAATGTGCGGCTGTCGGTCACCCCGCCGGTGCGGATACGGTCATTCAGAATCACAGATTCTACTGTTAAACAGCACGGATGAATCCAATGTTTTGAGGAGAATGTGCGGCTGTCGGTCACCCCGCCGGTGCGGATACGGTCATTCAGAATCACAGATTCTACTGTTAAACAGCACGGATGAATCCAATGTTTTGAGGAGAATGTGCGGCTGTCGGTCTCCCCGCCGGTGCGGATACGGTCATTCAGAATCACAGATTCTACTGTTAAACAGCACGGATGAATCCAATGTTTTGAGGAGAGAAATGGCTGTCGGTCTCCCCGCCGGTGCGGATACGGTCATTCAGAATCACAGATTCTACTGTTAAACAGCACGGATGAATCCAATGTTTTGAGGAGAATGTGCGGCTGTCGGTCTCCCGCCGGTGTGGATACGGTCATTCAGAATCACAGATTCTACTGTTAAACAGCACGGATGAATCCAATGTTTTGAGGAGAATGCGGCTGTGTCGGTGCGTGTGGATAGGGTCATTCAGAATCACAGATTCTACTGTTAAACAGCACGGATGAATCCAATGTTTTGAGGAGAATGTGCGGCTGTCGGTCTCCCCGCCGGTGTGGATAGGGTCATTCAGAATCACAGATTCTACTGTTAAACAGCACGGATGAATCCAATGTTTTGAGGAGAATGTGCGGCTGTCGGGTCTCCCCGCCGGTGTGGATACGGTCATTCAGAATCACAGATTCTACTGTTAAACAGCACGGATGAATCCAATGTTTTGAGGAGAATGTGCGGCTGTCGGTCTCCCCGCCGGTGTGGATAGGGTCATTCAGAATCACAGATTCTACTGTTAAACAGCACGGATGAATCCAATGTTTTGAGGAGAATGTGCGGCTGTCGGTGTGGATAGGGTCATTCAGAATCACAGATTCTACTGTTAAACAGCACGGATGAATCCAATGTTTTGAGGAGAATGTGCGGCTGCGGTCTCTGTGTGTGGATAGGGTCATTCAGAATCACAGATTCTACTGTTAAACAGCACGGATGAATCCAATGTTTTGAGGAGAATGTGCGGTTGTCGGTCTCTCCTCTCGGTGCGGATACGGTCATTCAGAATCACAGATTCTACTGTTAAACAGCACGGATGAATCCAATGTTTTGAGGAGAATGTGCGGCTGTCGGTCTCCCCGCCGGTGTGGATAGGGTCATTCAGAATCACAGATTCTACTGTTAAACAGCACGGATGAATCCAATGTTTTGAGGAGAATGTGCGGCTGTCGGTCTCCCCGCCGGTGCGGATACGGTCATTCAGAATCACAGATTCTACTGTTAAACAGCACGGATGAATCCAATGTTTTGAGGAGAATGTGCGGCTGTCGGTCTCCCCGCCGGTGTGGATAGGGTCATTCAGAATCACAGATTCTACTGTTAAACAGCACGGATGAATCCAATGTTTTGAGGAGAATGTGCGGCTGTCGGTCTCCCCGCCGGTGTGGATAGGGTCATTCAGAATCACAGATTCTACTGTTAAACAGCACGGATGAATCCAATGTTTTGAGGAGAATGTGCGGCTGTCGGTCTCCCCGCCGGTGTGGATAGGGTCATTCAGAATCACAGATTCTACTGTTTGAAAGACTGACCAACATAAGAATGGCATCTGAACAAGTAGCTAACATCCACTTTTGTTCTGACCAACTAAGGGGGAAAAGTATTGCAATAAATCGTGATGATTAAATCTAACGATGACTTATATCACGTCAAAACATGCAAATTATACTTTGTTTTCAAACTGTTAATGTTAACATCAGCATTGTGTGACTACATTTAGTGTGTATTAGGGCTACCTGTAGTTCATTTTCCATTTCTGTGCAGTCTCATTTCTAATCGTCATATACCAACAAATTAATGTGGAGTAGAGGTGAACTGCTCCCTCTCATAGCTAGCACAAAATAATTGATATTTACCATAATGCACATAGCAAAACGAGAAAGGCACAACAAAGAAAACTCTGTAACTGTATGACTTAAGCGAACAAGTGCTACTGTTACATAGCCTAATTGAACCATTGAAATGTCTTAACGTTACCTGTCCAGCAGAAAAAAATCAAAGTTCACGCCACCTTTCAAAAGCCCTTTTTATCCTTGTTTTCGCATGGGCCCGGTTGCAGGCTCTTTTTTTCTGTAGCCACTCCGAAGTCTGAAGTCTTTTGCATTTTACAGCGGGTGACTCTCCAGTTGTCACTGGTGATTGTCGTTTGAACCTTTCTGGATCCGCCATCAAATTGATAAGTTTAATAATATCAAGTGCTGTGGGAAAAGGCTATGAATCTCCACCTCCAGCATCCTCACACGCGATATAGCCTTTTCTTTATGTGTACAGATGTGATGCAATGACACAAAGATATGCTCGAGTTTCCTGCAGAAATCCACCAGTGCCACTGGCATTAAAAACATTATTACAAGCTTACCGTGGTAAATCGAGCTACGGTAAGCAGATCGTTTTGAACACTGGCTGGTTATGTGCTTGCTCAAAAATGTATTTCGGATCATTTTTAACCCAAAAAAGTTACAGACTGCAGCTTTAACATATAAGAGGAGGCACATTAATAAATCAATAGATATCTATTCTACACATCACATCATTAAATAATAAAAGTCACACTTACAACACTCTGTTTTGTATTGTATAATTCTTTTTTCTAAACCAGGATGGATGTTTGCTGTAATATCCTGCAAAATGTCCAACTTATCTTCACCCAAAAGGTCTACCTTCTCCATCTCCAAAAACAACTGCAACAGCGTCTAAAACACATGTTTTTAAAAGAAGGTTTAGCCAAACGCCACATGCAGAAATGTGACATCAGAGAACTGAGACTGTGACGGCGTCTCTCACCAAGTCCTTCTCCAGTTTTTTGCGCGGTAGTGTTTTGATCAGTAGGAATTTAATGTCCTTCAGGTCCTGATCACAGATGGACTCTGACACCTCGTACAACAGCTGCCTGAAATACAGAAAAATTAATACTCGTCATTATTACGTTAAAGACTTTTTTAGTTCCTTTTAAAATACAGTCACTGCAAAAAAAGTCTACAACACTACGTCAAACACAACTAGATGACAAACTTTGATGTCGGCTCGATAAAGTCTGATTGTTTGAAATAACATTGCTAGCATTGTTAACACTTTGATAGCATTTTAAAGGATTAGTCACTTTAAAATGTAATTTTCCTGATAGTTTACTCACCCCATCTCATCCCAGATGTTCAGGTCTTTCTTTCTTCAGTGGAAAAGAAATGAAGTTTTTTGAGGAAAACATTCCAGGATTTTTCTCCTCATAATGGACTTCAATGGCACCCAACGGCTGAAGGTCCAAATCAATGCAGTTTCAGAGGAAGGGCTTCAGAGGCTCTGCACGATCCCAGACCAGGAATAGGGGCTGATCTAAACCATCGGACATAAACATTTTTTTAAATATATATATATATATATATATATATATATATATATATATATATATATATATATATATATATATATATATATACACACACACACACTTTTTAACCTAAATTGCTCATCTTGCTGCTCTGCGACTCGCCACGGATTGCGTAATCACGTCAGAAAGGTCACGCTAGACGTAGGCAGAAGTACCGCCCCAAGTGAACGTGCGAGCACTAATACAAACATCCTTTAGCAAAGAAACACTCCATCTCCAACTTCAAAATCGCCTGACATTGTTGTTTAACGATGTTTGTATTAGTCATGTGCGCTTTGTAAACACGGGGGCAGAACTTCTGCCTACGTCTAGCGTGACCTTTCCGACGTGATTACGCAATCCGTGGCGAGTCGCAGAGCAGCGCAAGATGAGCAATGCAGGTTAAAAAGTGTGTTGATTTTTTATTTTTTTTGGAAAATGACAGATGGTCATAGATTTGGATCTTCAGCCGTTGGTTGCCATTGAAGTCCATCATGTGGAGAAAAATCCTGGAATATTTTCCTCAAAAAACTTTTCGACTGAAGAAAGAAAGATAAGATGTGGGTGAGTAAATTTTGAAGTGACTAATCCTTTAACATGTTTCTAACATGATTTAGTATGTTGCTAGCATGTGTTATGTCCTGTTGTTTGTTTTCTTCTCGTTCCCTGTATAGAGGGTATGCATGGACGTCACTTTCCCGCCGGAACATGCCCCTCTCAGCCTGAGTGAGTGTCAGAAGAGCTGCGGGACTGGAATTAATAGGGGAAACTGAGAAAACGCGAGTAAAACAAACGAGCTTCAGTTTAAACTAAAGGTTGGTCTCTATATAATGTTCCTTATAACTTACCAAAGATCCGGTGATCCATGGATATTGACATGAACATTTCATGACATTTATATGTGCCTGATTTCGATGCCACTGAAATGCATAAATCAAATTTGCCTGTGAATGCTTTAAATAAATACAATATAGGTGGGTCTAAATTCGGGTAACCACTTATATCAATGTTATATCGTCATATAGACTCGTCCAGCCCTAAAACGTGCATAGTTTTATCAGTGTTTATGTAAAAACATCCAATAATGCAGAATCTAAGATGTAAATATGCAATTGATGAGTTGTCAGTACAATATTTAAACATATTGACACAAAATGATAACTGCAAATCCACGTTTCACTGTCTGAGTCCAGTTTCTAAATGAATAGAATTAATGATGGCCCCTTTAAGAGCTGCGTGCTCTCTGTTGAACTGTCTGCTTTGTGTGCGCACGTCAAGCACCCCCGTGTATACGGGTTATTTCTGTTGCTCTTTTTAATGTTATTTTGTTTATTAAGTAATGCTGTGGACAGTTACATGAGTTTCGCGTGGTATAAAGTGCGAGCTATGAAATGTCAGTCTCTAGCCAAGCGAGCTATCCCTGTTTCCTCTGGACACAATGCGTTAAAAGTTGTTTCTGTGAATTGCAACAATTCATTTGCTTCTGTTTTCTGTAGCTTTCGTCAGTCTTTAAAAACATACCTCAGATTCACAGTCAAATCTCAAAGCTCTTTCCTGTTTTAGATGCGTTTTGAGTGTTTTTTGCGGCATTCATGCTGAAAACTCAGTGGACGTAACCGCATCACTCCTGCTGATGGTGACGTCATGTGCATACCCTCTATACCAGGGCTGCGTTCAGCCCAGACAAAACGTTGTTTAAACGGAAACACCCTGTTCTGATGACACAAGAGTTGCAACTATGACAGCTGAGAAGCTGCCCTTTCTGTCCAGAATAAAAGAGTGAAGGGATTTGTGGAAACTGTGGTTCCTAATTATTGTGATCCAACATTTGCCTCGCATTTCAGGATGAAAAAACAAACATGTCTTCTAATATCTTCAATTGTGGCGTATACCGAGCTGCAGCAGACACATTTGTAAAGGACTTTACTTGGACCCATTGTGCAAGCTGTCTCTTTAACACTGCACGGTTTGTATGTTGCTGCTGACTGGGCTGACATTTTTGACACACCCACCAAACGAGAGAAACGTATCTCAAACCCTGTTGCACACCGTTTCCAGGAAACATGACGTTCAACCCGGAAACCATAGCAAAACGTTGCACGCCGGTTTGAGTTTGAACGTGCCCCTGTTCTAATTTGTCATTCATCACAGTTGCCAAGGAAACTCACCTGTGACCAAATGGTCAACTGATGACACCTGAAGGGAGCATCAATTGACCAGTATCAATTGAATCAGTATATCGTGTACAAGAGTTTGGGCACTGGTAAGGACGCTGGCTCGCTACACATTGGCACATCGATGCCTTTATTTCCGCCGACATGACAACTTCCTCAATGTAGAACATCACTACTGGTATTTATGAACAACAGCAGAGCTGATATCTTTCTGACATTACTGACATTACTGAAAGTACATTATGATATATACTTTGCTTGTTACATATACTTTGCATCGAAAAGACGGTTTCTCTTTTGTGACCGCGCGGACAATGCGCATACAAGATTCAAGATTCAATAAGAGTTTTATTTGTCACATACACAGTTATATACAGAATATACAACCGGCAGTGAAATGTAAACAGGTCCGCTCCATGGACAGTGCAAATTCACAGTTAAAAACACAACTCACAACAGCGAGTTGAAT
The DNA here is from genome assembly GCA_018749465.1 of Paracanthobrama guichenoti. Classification (NCBI taxonomy): domain Eukaryota; kingdom Metazoa; phylum Chordata; class Actinopteri; order Cypriniformes; family Gobionidae; genus Paracanthobrama; species Paracanthobrama guichenoti. Next base: position 11,488,951 of record CM031951.1, read on the forward strand.
GAATTGAGTGCTTGGAAACAAACGTCAATTAGATTGTGCGCACATGCCGAACCCTTCTTTCCACGCTCAGGCCAAAGGAGTACTTTGAAAGGCTTGCACGCGCATCTGTGCGAGGCAGAGTGGAACGTAGAAAGTGAAGTATATCCGCGACTTAGCAGTTGTTTTTCCAATTTGAGCTTGATCTTCAGAAATGCTTGGGAAAATGTAACGTTAGCTTGTGTGGACGCTACCGCACTACTTGATCAACTAAAGACGCTACCACCACGCTATTGAAAAATGTAGTTAAACTAGTAATGTCACTACTTGTAGCGACGCTGCTGCCCAACACTGGCAACATTTCAGCCTTAATTAAATGATAAGTGTTAGCTAGACTGTGTTAGCTACAATCTGAATTACAGTTCTAAATGACATGTCTAACGATGTATGTTTATCCTGAAATATAATACAAACCTGATTCCAAAAAAGTTGGGACACTGTACAAATTGTGTGGCAGTGTCTCTCAGAAGTCAAGATGGGCAGAGGATCACCAATTCCCCCAATGCTGCGGCCAAACATACTGGAGCAATATCAGAAAGGAGTTTCTCAGAGAAAAACTGCAAAGAGTTTGAAGTTATCATTATCTACACTGCATAATATCATCCAAAGATTCAGAGAATCTGGAACAATCTCTGTGCGTAAGGGTCAAGGCCGGAAAACCATACTGGATGCCCGTGATCTTCGGCCCTTAGACGGCACTGCATCACATACAGGAATGCTACTGTAATGGACATCACAACATGGGCTCAGGAATACTTCCAGAAAACATTGTCGTGAACACAATCCACCGTGCCTATCTAAACATGATCCAGAAGCGCAGGCGTTTTCTCTGGGCCAAGGCTCATTTAAAATGGACTGTGGCAAAGTGGAAAACTGTTCTGTGGTCAGACCAATCAAAATTTGAAGTTCTTTTTGGAAAACTGGGACGCCATGTCATCCGACATTTTCTCAGTTTAAACATTTGATATGTCATCTATGTTGTATTCTAAATAAAATTTGAAATTTGAAACTTCCACATCATTGCATTCTGTTTTTATTCACAATTTGTACAGTGTGCCAACTTTTTTGGAATCAGGTTTGTAAAATAATGCTTCCTATTTTTAAAAACATATCACGTGTCGTTATGTGTAGTGAGTTGTAAGTTGCGCTTCAGAACTTACGTTAAGGGAGCATAGTGAGCATCGATGCACCCGGGGTTTTGCAATGCATTGTGGGAATTTTTAGGGAGCAAATGTTTCAGTGCACTGGAAGGATTCTGCGATTGAGACTGCCCTTACTCTCAATCAGTGCCCTGAATACTGAACTAGGGAGCTGATTGCGACGTACCCAAAGCCACTAGATGAAGCCTGCAACCATTAGCCAAAAAAGTGTAACAGCTACTTCTGAGGTGACTACTTTCTCCATTTGATGTGGGTAGCCATATTAGGTTAGTGCCTCCTTTTTTCTGAGAAAGATGTTGAGAGATATTTTTGTAGCACATCAACCACAAGAATTGTTTGTTTTTACAAAGCCTTGAGAAGAGTGCTAATTACAACGAGGTTATAATGAGGTTAAAGCAGCTATATTGAAGGCATATGAGGTGGTTCCTGAAGCTTACCGCCAGTGCTTTCAAAGTTGTACCAACCTTGCTCACCACTCTTATGTTGAGTTTGCAAAACAGAAGGAGAATCTGTTTGATCGGTGGTGTACATCTCAGGAGGTGGAAAGTAAGGAACATCTTAGACAACTCATTTTGCTTGAGGAATTACAAACTGAGGTTGTGTCTGTTTATTTGAATGAGCAGAAGGCAGTGACTTTAGAACAAGCTGCAGTGTTGGCAGATGAGTTTGTTTTAATCTATAATGTCAATTTTGGTGACAAACAGGGCCAGAGTTTCAGGCCCAGTTTGTAAAGCCTGTGCCCTTTGCCTCATCACCTGCCAAGAAGATGACTAATGATGGTTTGATTTCAGAAGGGGTTTTTATTGTAAGAGACCAGGCCATCTCATCGCAGATTGTTCTAAGTAAGAAACAGAAATCCGCTCTGGCATCCTTAGTTGTTAATGTTGAGTTAGCTGGTTCATCATCATTTTTGATGGATGGTTTTGTGTGTGTGTGTGTGTGTGTGTGTGTGTGTGTGTGTGTGTGTGTGTGTGTGTGTGTGTGTGTGTGTGTGTCTTCTGATCCTGAATGAAGGCAAGCAATCATGATCTGGAGAGATACTAGAGCTTTTCAATTTGTGATTCTACGTGATGTCTTGTCTTTTAATGAAAAGTCAGCTCAAGGTTCAGAGGTAATGTCAAAGGATTTGGTGGAGGATTTTTATCTATGCCTTTACATAACATGTAAAGTCTCTGGGGATTTTGTTGTGGCACTTTGTTCCCAGATTCCTAACACATATGGTGTGTCCTTTTACTCTAGGGAATGATTTAGCAGGTCTTGCTGCCCCTGATTTTAACAGATAATTCAAGCTAGTTGTGGATGCTAGTGATTTTGGTGCTGCTCTTCTTCAGGATGATTCAGTAGGAATTGAACATCCTGTGTGATATTTTTCAAAGAAATGTGATATCCATCAGAAGCACAATCCTGCCATTGAGAAGGAAGCTTTGGCTCTTATTCTTGCTTTGAAACATTTTGATGTGAATGTGTCATCCAGTGTCTCACTTATTGTTTACACTGATCATAATCTTCTAGTGTTCCTCCACAGTATGAGGAACTCTAACCAGCGCTTAATGCGGTGGAGCTTGTTTTTGCAGGGATATGACCTTACATCCCACCATATTTGTGGGAAGGATAATGTTTTGCCGGATGGTCGGAAGTGCTTGTGTTTGTTTATATTTTCATGTACATGCTGATGTTGCCATAGGTTATCCCATGGCAACATTTTAAGGGTGATTATGTCCTGTTGTTTGTTTTCTTCTAGTTCCCTGTATTACCAGTTCTAATTTGTGATTCGTTACAGTTGCCTAGCCAACTAGTTAATTGATGACGCCTGAAGGGAGCCATTTTAAATCCAGGACACATGCTCATTCGCTCTTCCTCTGGTCTTGCAGCCAGCAATGCAGTAGCAGTGTTGTCCTTTATACAGTCTCCTTTTCTTTTCGATAATTCGATAAACTTTAGTTTTGATTGGCAGACTTTGGTCTTTGTGTCCTTTATGTTGCTTCCCTAGAGAAATTTCAGTAGACAAAAAACTCAGCCTCGCTTTCATACCTGTCACGGCGCTGCTCTGAATAAGGTCTGAATACTAACAGCCGAATCCTTACCTGTATGGGGAGATACGTTGAGGATATGCCGTGCAGTTAGTTTGCATAAAAGCATCAGAGTGCAGATTCCGGATCAGGTTGTTCCGTTTCATGATCCTAAGCAGCTCCAGAAGCAGAGATGGATCCTCCGATGACAGCAGGTTTCTGTTCGCCAGAAGCATGAAGAGTTGTCTGCCTGAGGTCACAGTGCTGAGGTCTTTTGTACTGAGGAGATCGGAGCACAGGAACACCATGTCCTGCACCTCATCGCCAGAGAGAGACTCCTGTACCCGTAACAGCACCTGCTGAAACTCCATCTCCTGCTCACAGACAAACACAGAGGATCTGCTGTAGGACACAATGCTGTTGGAGTAAAGCTGATATGTCAACATTTCATTACAGTCACCAAACGGAAATGTTAACCTCCCTTCCCCCTCGCAACGACACCTGTTCTCTTCATGACGTGTGTCTCGGCGGAGGGCGGGACTAAATATCCTCCACATGTGACTGCAAATCTGTGTCATTCAATTTAGTTATCAAAGGCCAACTTCCTACAATTCAATCAACTCCCCATGGACGAAATCCAGTCCCACCCTAAACATTTTTTTTCTCATTCCAGAAGCCGTTTCACTCGCATATATGTAGGGGTGAGCGATCTTCCCAAAATTTCATATCACGATCTTATAACAAACAATCACAATCTGAATTGCAACCTTCCCAATTTTGAGATGTACTATCGGACTGGAACAAGCCTATGAACTATATTTGCACAATTTAAAACACGGTATTGCATTAAACAATCAGCTGTCAAATGGTCATTACACCCTGAATTAAACTTTAAAACACTGCATAGTCTTCACTGTATGAATTAAACATACATTGATTCTTATTAAAACTACTAAAGTTATACAGTGAGGAGCAGTGAGTGATTTTGTCTTTTGTTTAATATTAATGACAGACAGCAGAAGAGATTTGCATTGGGCTTTAAAGGGGTACTTCAGCGCTGGGAAGATGAATGTGTATTTAAACTGGGTCATTTATGTAGTAGAAATGTAAAATTATTTTAGGTTTATTTTAGGTAATTTAATTTGGTGCCTTCTAGACTGAGAAAAGCCAGAAAATGTATTTTCTGCTCATATGGATAAAAGACAACAACTCCCAGAATGCACTTGCTTACATCACTTGGCCACCGCAGCACCACCCCACTGTCGTTTTGATTTTTATAGTAACAAAATCATTTAGTTCAGTTAGAGAACAGACACTACAATTAAAAACTGAATGAGTCTGTTCAATACAGCACGAGCCGAACGAGAGTCACAGCACAAACGTCAGATCTGATGAATGAGTCAGATCTCACAAACAAAGATTTTAAGGAACATAATCTCTCTCTATGAGTCCATATAATGCCTTTGAATGGGTGCCGCTCAGTTGACGCTTGAAAAACCACACAGGTTTCAAGTTTCAACCAAACAAAAAATGTTTGTGTTTATCCGAAGTAAGTAAGTCAAGGTTGAATTTTGTGTAATTTTGTGATACGACAACCCGCCAAAGTGGCTAGTGAGAGTGGCTGCCTTAGTGTTAACGTCAAGCCCTGGCCGTAACGTATAACACTTTCACATTTACATGCAGAACATTAGGTGTGAGAGATCTCTAAATGTTCTTTATGGGGCAGAGAATGTGTGAGTTTTTTTAATTCATGTTATTTCAAGTAGTGGTAGTGCTCACATATTGGAAGCCCGTGAGATGGTGTGTTTTACACATACATCATACCATACATGTTTTACTGGGGCTGGGGATTAATAATATGGCAGTGATTTGAGCAGTTTAACCCTATTTTCAATATTATTTCTGTTTTTTAGTAAGTGGAATAATAATAAAGTCTTTCACTGCATGGCATTTTTCAAAATGTAGTATTTTGTACAGTCCAGTACAGCCAAACTTATCAGATTTGCTCAAATTACAGTACAAATGCTAAATTTGCACCATTATGTCACTTGTCAACTCAAACATAGCGACAAAGTAAAACTGTGCAATGCTGTCTGACTCATAAAAAGACAATGCAGTACACCATTGAATAAAACCATGGGCGTCAGAAGCAAAAGAAATGTGGGTGGATCCTCTCTCAGAACATTTTTACTGGAGTAGATGCCATTTATATTAAGTACAAATATACTGCGTTGTTTACTAAACGTCTGGTTGGGCAAGACAAAAATATGGAAATCACTAAACAATTTAGAGCGGCAATAAGTTTGGACGCAAATCTATCCGAGGTTCGAATCCGCCTTTTGCAGAGCTCGCTCTACTCCCTTTTCCCGTCACATATTAGATAGGCATTTATTTTCAATAAAAATGAAGAAAATATTAGAAAAGTGGAAATAAAGCGTCTAACATATGTTTAATAATAAGTGTTTATCGGTTAGGGGTAGGCTGAATTAGAGACGATAAAAGTGAGTGGGTCCAATATCATTGGTCGTAAAAAGTGGGTGGGTCTTGTCCCGCCCACATACAATGGTTCCGACGCCCATGAATAAAACATACACCTGAAAACAAGATTTAAACTCAGCTGAGACAACAATGCCATAGAAAGTCACAGACACAGGAAAACGGGTCTACACTGCAGTCACGGCAACACTGAGACGCTGCTGTAGCGGCACCAGACACACAGAAATACAAGAACAAATCAAATAGATTCAAATAAAACAGATTTAAACATATATTATGTGCTACCGACACACACATACAAAAACTGCTCTTCTTATTAGGTGAGCACAAGACAGATCACTCTTTTTTTAATTTGTAGTCTTTCCATTTTTCTTCAGGTGAAACTTCTTTTTTAAACTGTATATTGTGTATTTCTTTCTACGCAGGTCAGCTGTAAATGCTGTACGGCAACATGACTGTATAGTATGAATATGTGTCAAGCTTAAACGAGAGAGACAGTCTATGTGAGTGTGTTTGATTATTCCCGCAGCTCATCCTGATGGTTTGGTCACGCCTCAGCTTTCCTAGGGAAAGGTTTGTTCCTGGAAATGTTACACTTCTGAACTACTGTCATGCTACAGAAAAATGTCATTCGGTTAGTGTTGCAACTTTGCTCAATACTGTTCACCGCTGGTGTTAGTCACTCTGACTCACAGTCGTGTCAGACATGGCCTCTGGCATGGCGTCTATAGGTTAGATAAAGATAAGCAGATGCGGGAAGATGCACCGCTTAAGAACAATGTGTATTTACTTTTAAATTATAACATATTAAGTTAAACCAACAATATTGTTTTTTTTACAGTGTAGTAACTACATGACACTCAGGGCCTTCTGTACCAATTCTGGTGGCACATCTTACCCAAAGGAGGTTAACTTTTTCCTTCAAAATGATTAATCATTTGCTAATGATTTGCAAAGGTATCATTATGTTACGGCTTTATGTGTTGAGGCACATGACTGTTAACTAATTGTTAAGTGATGTCAATGTTTTGAATTAATTTTGAATTAGTTAATTGATTAGTTCTGATAGTTATACTACAATACTTATTTTGGGAAAATGTCTTATTACAGTGAAGTTATGAAATTATGAATTATGAAAAATCATAACAAATATGCAAAGACATTTTATTTTCAAAGTAAGTGTTGTAGTATAACGATCAGGACAGCAGTGGGTTAGTTCTTCATGAGTCATACATTAACTCATGATCATCTGTGCATTAGTTAAGCATGAATTCATGCATATTAGCGCACCCGTATTGTAGTAGTGTTGTTTGTTCACAAGAAATTATTAAAGTTGGCATAAAACGGAAGTTGTCTTTTCTTTTCCATCGATTGACAGAGTAAAATGGCTTCTCAAATGAGAAAAAAAAAAATATGTGGGATGGGACTTTATTTTGTCCTTCGGGAATTCGTTGCTATTGCTGCGATCTCACGTGACAGGCTGCTCTCGCGCCGGAAAACACGTCATCGAACGAGAATTTTGATTTCATGGTGACTTTTAAGTTAATAAATCACTCACTCACAACACAGGCACATATAGATCCTGCCCAGGAATCTATATTTTTGGTGTATAGATTAAAAATATTCAAGCGATTTGAATTATTTTAAGCTGATTATAACCAATCCCCAGTCTACAAATAATAACAATAATACGTTAAGTCAAACGCGTGTCCTTACCTCCTTCAGTGAAGTCGACCTTAGTATTCTCTGTGGTATATCAGGGATCTGTCGAGAATGTGTTTTTGCACTATCAATTTCTACTCTACAGATCGAAAGTAGTCTGTGGACACGCCTCTCCTGACTACTTCCTCCGCTTTTATAAGACCACCCTGTTTTAGTTATGCCGGGTTAGTTTTGTTTTCGATATTCCACACACACACACACACACACACACACACACACACACACACACACACACACACACACACACACACAGAGAGAGAGAGAGAGAGAGAGAGAGAGAGAGAGAGAGAGAGAGAGAGAGAGAGAGAGAGACAAACGGCGAAGGCTCATATATCTCCAAAATAGTATTGATGTAAAACGCTTTTTTCCCATATTGAACAATGTGCAAAAGCCGGGAAGAGCGCCTCTCGCCGGCAGCAAGGAACCGTCGAGAAAGTGCCATTTTCCTTCTCTTTTTTGTAATCGCTTGGTGTGTGTACAGTACAACACTTTTTAATGTCTTACGTCCATTCAACTAGATATTGTCGGGAGCATCTACATGCTTGTATATATATAGAAATTAAACATTATGCTGCTAATGTTGCCTGCTAGACCAGGTTTTTTTTTTTTTAAACTTTATGATGCAAAGGACCCCAAAATATGATGAACCTTTATGAGGGACCCCTTCCTAAAATACATCTGTTTTTATGCATGAAAAACAAAAAACAAAAAAACAAACATTGGAAACACTTTACAATAAGGTTCATTAGCTAACATTAGTTAACTACATTAGTTAACATGAACTAATAATGAACTGCACTTTTAAAGCATTTATTTATCTTTGTTAATTTCAACATTTACTAATACGTTATTAAAATCTTGTTAACCTTAGTTAATGCACTGTGAACTAACACGAACAAAACATGAACAGCTGTATTTTTATTGACTAATGTTAACAAAGATGAACTAATGCTGAACAGAGGGGTTGTTCACGGTTAGTTCATGTTAACTAATGCATTAACTAATGTTAACTAATACAACCTTAGTTGTTAGAACTTTCTGGAGGACCCCTTAGAACCTTCTGGGACTCCTTATAACCTTCTGGAGACCCCTGAGAACCTTCTGGAGACCCCGTAGAACCTTCTGGGACTCCTTATAACCTTCTGGAGACCCCTGAGAACCTTCTGGAGACCCCTGAGAACCTTCTGGAGACCCCGTAGAACCTTCTGGGACTCCTTAAAACCTTCTGGGACCCCTTAGAACCTTCTGGGACTCCTTATAACCTTCTGGAGACCCCTGAGAACCTTCTGGAGACCCCTGAGAACCTTCTGGAGACCCCGTAGAACCTTCTGGGACTCCTTAAAACCTTCTGGGACCCCTTAGAACCTTCTGAGACCCCTTAAAACCTTCTGGAGACCCCGTAGAACCTTCTGGGACTCCTTAAAACCTTCTGGGACCCCTTAGAAACTTCTGGAGGACCCCTTAGAACCTTCTTGGACCCTTTAGAACCTTCTGGAGACCAATTAGAACCTTCTGGGGACCCCTTAGAACCTTCTGGAGACCCATTAGAACCTTCTGGGACCCTTTAGAACCTTCTGGAGACCAATTAGAACCTTCTGGAGACCCCTTAGAACCTTCTGGAGACCCCTTAAAACCTTCTGGGACCCCTTAGAACCTTCTGGAGACCTCTTAAAACCTTCTGGGACCCCTTAGAACCTTCTGAGACCTCCTTAGAACCTTCTGGAGACCCCTTAAAACCTTCTGGGACCCCTTAGAACCTTCTGAGACCTTAGAACCTTCTGGAGACCCCTTAAAACCTTCTGGGACCCCTTAGAACCTTCTGGAGACCCCTTAAAACCTTATGGGACCCCTTAGAACCTTCTGGAGACCCCTTAGAACCTTCTGGAGACCCCTTAGAACCTTCTGGGACCCCTTAGAACCTTCTGAGACCCCTTAAAACCTTCTGGGACCCCTTATAACCTTCTGGAGACCCCTGGGGGTCCCTGGACCCCAGTTTGAAAACCCCTGTGCTAGACTGTTACTACTATGAATGGTTTTGTATTAAGTAGATGTTTTACACATAGATGTTGCACATGTTTTATATATCATATTCTGATTGTCTAGACTTTATTCTTATTACTGCAGTTACCCAATAATATTACAGTTACTTACAGTATCACAATACTTACAGTTTGTTCCTTGCAAATGCATTTTACTCTGAGATATGATACAGTAGGCTAGGGTCAAAATTCTTTAGGAATATGTTAGGGTAGAGTGGGGGAAACGACTGTAACTCTAAACAAAAGTTAAATGTGTCTAGAATAGTTATCCTAGCTTTCAGTGACAATGACATAAATTATAAACCAAGTATTAAAAATGTCCAGAGTTTTCGTGTTATTAGATTTTTTTAACAAAAATCAGATTTTTTTTTTTTTTAAACATGATTCCCAATTATTTATATTCATGATTTCTTGTATTCAGTACACCCTTTACATTTTGATTTCAATGTTGTAATTAGCAGTTAATTTGATTTAAGTCAGTGTGAAGCACATTTGTTGCGTGACAGCATTAATTAAAGTTTCTTAAGGGTCAAGATCAAGTTCTCTGCATCGAGCCATCCCATAATATCCATCACCACTCAAATTAATGCACGGCTCAGAGTAACGTTACAGCGTGTGTGTAAGGCTCCAATAAAATGATAAAGTAATTATTCCATCACAAGTAAATCTCTCAGTCACGTGGCTGTGTCTATAGTATTAACACAACACTGTAATATTATTTTCAAATACATTTTTATATTATTATTATTTAAAATTATTTTAATGATTTTATTTTTAACAGATTTTAAGCATCACCTCAAGATGCAATCTAATCCTGTTTCCATGAAAGAAGCTGCTCCCCGAGCAGGTTTGAGTTTACGGACCTGTTGCTATGACAACAAGTCCAGGATGAGTCGAAGAGCCAAACAATCCGAGCTCATGCCAAATCATCAACAATCAAATCCAGCCAACTGAGTTATGAAGAACGGACCCCGGCTCTAAAGTCAATAGTGCAGTATTTGTGTGTTATTTAAAGAGTGTGTTAGTAATATGAGCCTATAGGCGGAGCACAACTTTTACAGCTTTAGGATTAATCTATATTTCATTATTTTACATTTCTGCTGTATTTTACCCTAATATAACTGTTAGAACGCATCTCATTAATGTTCAGAGTTAAATGGCTGACATTAAACTCTCTGGAAAATACAAATGATCATGATTTTAACAGTAAAAGACTGTAAACTGGTTAACAGAAAGTTTACGTACTATATACGGTGAATACTGTACATTTCATTTTACAGTAAACTACTGTTACATTTACAGTGTTTGGAAGTGAAAAGAACTAGTCGTTGTATAATTTACAGTAAAAACTGACACTTCACATTTGATGTATTTTTGTTGAAGTATCAGATAAGGTAAGGTTATGGTCAGGAGAGGGTTAATTCTTGTTTTAAAATGTCACATGACGCCTCCTTTTTTTCGAACTTTGAACAAAACATTTCTTGATGTATCCTTTTCTTTAGCGGACAGACTGACCTCTGACCTCTGACTGACCTCATGTCATCTTTATCACTGCTCATTGGTTTCTTCTGGGAGAGTGTACATTTAAAGATCCAGCAAAACCCTTTTCTTTCAGCGGTTATAAATTATACTGTTGTTGTAGAGAATATCATTTCAATTCATGCATCTTTTAAAAATATATACATTTTATTTTATTATTAAAAAAGAAAGAAAGAAAACTGGACACAAGTTTTGGGACACACCTCTTATTTCCTGAATTGAGGCGTTTCAGTCAGACCCATTGCCACAGGTGTTTAAAATCCAGCACCGAGCCTCACATCAAGTCAAGTCACTTTATTTATACAGCACTTTTTACAATAGCGATTGTTTCAGAGCAGCTTCACAGTGTTAACCGCTGTACAGCCGCTCCGGGGAAAACGGTGATGTTATCCGGCTAGGGCTGGACGATATGGCCAACATTTATATCACAATATATTTCTTAATTTCGGTCGATACGATATAATTCCGATATAGATATGAACTCTATAAAAGCCTCAGAAAAACTGCCAAGAACGCCCGAAACGGATGTCTGTACCTACAAGTGTTTGTACCTACAAACACTTATTATAAGTGTGTGTGTGAGAGAGAGAAACACAGCGCTCTCTCAAAGCGAAGGCGAGCTGTGCACCTTCACACTAGAGTTTACGATACATCAAATACAGGTGCACTTGCATCCGTTGAGCTGACCTGAAATAGACCGTGCACTTCTTCGCTCAGTCACTCCGAGTAACGTCAGTGACTGACAAATGGGGGTTTCGCCTAGAAGCCTATCATCCTCGAGATCTGAGAAAACGCTCAGTGCCAATGCCATGGGCATGCGGAATTTGCATGCTTAACTCCGCCCCACCATGTGGGTATATAAGGAAGTACGCCGGCGTATCGCATTATGTTTCTGCCGGAGCCAAGGGTACCTACTCTTCAGTCCGCAAAGAGTCCCTCTGCCACACCTGAGTCTCGGGTTGAGTGGAACCCTCCGCTCCGGCCTGAGCGCTCACGGTTGGGCGATTGGTTTTTGGGGGCAGCATGTTCTGACACCCGTCAGGCCACGCCCCCAAAACCTTTCTTCCCGGAAGTGCATGAGGAGGTCACACGGTCCTGGAAGTCCCTGTTGTCTTCCTGTGACCGTTCGGCGACCTCCACCGCCTTCTCTGCCCTTGATGGGGCTGCGGCTAAAGGGTACACTGGGGTTCCCCCGGTTGAATGCTCTGTTGTGATGCAACTGTGTCCGCAGGGTGCTTCAACCTGGTGTGGCGACCCAAAGCACCACTCCAAGGCCTGTAGATTCACATCATCCTTGGTGGCGAAGACCTACAGAGCTGTGGTGCAGGCCGCCGCCTCTTTGCATGCCATGGCTATCCTCCAGGCCTACCAGGCTAAGGTGCTGTGCGACATGCACGAGGGCAGAGCTGACCCAGGGCTCAGAGATGAGCTGCGTGCCGCCACCAACCGCACACTCCCTGGGCCAGGTGATGTCCGCAGCTGTGGTCCAGCAGAGACATCTTTGGCTCAACCTGGCCAATATGCGGGACGCCGAGCGGACTCGTTTCCTCGACGCCCCCATATCCCAGGAAAGGCTATTCGGTGGCTCGGTTGAGAGCTTCGCCCAACAGTTCTCAGCTGCCCAGAAGCAGACTGAGGCCATCAGACCCATACTGCCCCGGCGGCCAGCTGCTGCCTCCACCCAGCCCCCAGCACAGTTGCCTCAGCCTGCTCACCAGAGAGGGCGCCTCCTGTGGCCCCCGCCCCTCCCACGCCGCCCCAGCACCAGCATTTACCCGGGCCGCGCCGAGGAGGATGCCGCAGGAAGGTGCCCCAGTCTGCCCCAGCCCCGCAGACCGCGGAAAACAGGCAGGCTAAGCGGTGCTCCTGATGCGGACGGCTCAGGGATGCACGGTTCTTTCCAGGAGATGGCAGCAGGGCCACTCCTTCCCCCAGATGAGGGCTGGGGTAGAATCTTTGGTTCCGCTGCTGGCCCCCGGACATACAAGTACGCGGTCCTCCCATATCAGTACATGGTCCTCCCATGCGGGCTAGCTCTGTCCCCTCACTTCACGAACATTGTCGAGGCAACCCTTGCACCACTCAGGCAGCACGGGGTTCGCATCCTGAACTACCCCAGCGACTGGCTCATACTGAGTCACTCTTGAGAGCGGGTGTGCAAACACAGAGCTCTAGGGCTCCAGTACTTAGCCCGTCTGGGTCTTCGGGTCAACTGGGAGAAGAGCAAACTCTGCCCTCACCCCGTGGTCGGACCTCTCACCTTTCACGGGCCGGCGTGTCCTTAGAACGAGTTTCCAGGCACATTGTTGTATCAACAAATGCCTCTGCCACGGGCTGGGGTGCCAAGTGCAATGGACATGCTGCCGCTGGCAACATGGGAACAGCTGATTCGGGAACAGTTCGGCGACGCACAGATAGAACTGTTTGCCTCCCACGACTTTTCCCACTGCCGCCTGTATTATTCCCTGACCGAGGGCACACTCAGCACGGATGCACTGGTGCACAGCTGGCTGCAGGGCCTGTGCAAGTATGCGTTTCCCCCAGTGAGCCTTCTCGCACAAGTTCTGTGCAAGATCAGGGAGGACAAGGAGCAGGTCCTTTTGGTCGCCCCGTACTGGCACGGCCGGACCTGGTTTCCAGAACTGGTACTCCTTGCGACAGCCCCTCCCTAGCCGATTCCTCTGAGGAAGGACCTCCTCTCTCAGAGACAGGGCACCCTATGGCACCCGCGTCCCGATCTTTGGAACCTCCACGTGTGGCTCCTGGATGGGACGCGGCAGGTTTGAGTACCCTACCACCTCAGGTGGTGACTACCATCACTTCCGCTAGGGCAGAGTCTACTAGACACGCCTATGCATTGAAGTGGAACCTCATCACCTGGTGCTCTTCTTGCCAAGAAGACACCTGGAAATGCCCGATCGGGTCCGTGCTCTCGTTTCTCCAGGAAGGGTTGGAACGAAGGCTGTGTCCTTCCAACCTTAAAGTATACGTGGCAGCTATATCTGCCCACCATGACCATAGCTCAAATTACAGGGGGTACTAGGGGGTATTATACCCCCCAATGAAGACCCAGTACCTCCCAAAGGGACAGAAATATCAGTTTTGGGGGGGTCCAAGCCATCACTAACGAAAACAAACAAAAAAATGTTCCAGTCGTTAACTGAAATAAAAATAAAAACGAGGCATATATTACAAAAAAACGATAACTAACTAAAACTGTAATGTGTGTTTGGCAAAACTAATTAAAATAAATTAGAATTATAGAGTAAATGTCCTTAGTTTTCATCTTTGTCAAGGTCTTTCATTTTTTAACGCTATTTAAAACACTCAGCGTATTCGTTCAGCTCCGTTCAGCCTTGGCTCCTCAGCAGGTAAACATGATGCAATGTGCCAGCGTACTTCCTTATATACCCACGCGGTGGGGCGGAGTTACGCATGCAAATTCAAGGGTAGGCCTACTCATTTTGTAGCTAAAACTTGCGCGTTGGATCTTACTGCTGAGCTCTGGCTGCGTGTCTGTGGTGTATGTTATCATGCAAGTAGCCAATCATGTTCTGCTCTTTCTGACGGCTGCGCCCTGAACGTCAGTCAGTGAGAAATGCTGTAATGTATATCGAAATATCGGAAATGTTTAAAAATCACGGGTATTGAATTTTTTAAAAACAGTTATTGAATTTTTTTTATTGCGATATATATTGATATTGAATTATTGTCCAGCCCTAATTTCAATTATCATATCAATGCGGGCAGATCAGTAATATAGTTGAAATTTAAGTGTCCCCAACTGAGCAAGCCAAAAGCCGAAGGCGACGGTGGCAAGGAACCAAAAGTCCTTCAGGGCTAGAATGAAGACTTTTGGTTCCTGTGGTGTCCTCACAGATCCAGGAGGGGAGCGGGGAAGGATTCTTGCACCACGATGACGTAGAGCCGCCAGACCTGTTTGCCACCGTCGGGATGAGAATGGCCAGCCCGCTTTGCCCCTCAGTTCCGCGGCCCTGGGAAGATGAGCAGCTAGAGAAGCAGCCGTCGCCCCTCTGCTGCTGCC
>CM031951.1:11508996-11588996 GCA_018749465.1 Paracanthobrama guichenoti
ATTGTTTTCTATTACATTGACACTTATACAGTAAAAGGAGGACTTTGAGGAGTGATGTTTTTGGAAAAAAGACAAACACTGTAATGTCTGGACGAGGAAGAGTAAGAGCAAGGGGCCCAGGGAGAAGAGCGGTATGTTGTATTGTGACACATTACGTTACAGACATGACAAAACTGAACTTCAGATGTGCCTGTACATTTCTGACTGTCCTTTAAACATTAAGATAAGTGTAGAGCCAGTGCAGAGTCCAATAAACAAAACGAGCCATAACATCTCATTTACCATCATTACTCTCCACAGGTGGAGCATCATCGCTCTGGTCCTCATGTTCATCTTGACCTGAGTGGCTGTCGTTGACCTCTTTCCTTCCCCTCTGGAAATAAGCATATAGCCCTAGGAGAGTCAACAGCACCATTTTGACGTCTCAACTAGGCTAATTAGTGAGATCAACGGGTTGTATTTATCTGTGATGATTGAAGTCGTGTACAGATAAAAGTTGTGTAATATTGGCAAGTATATCACGCAATATGTATTCAAAATGCTAGCAAATTGTTGTGAATAAAGCTCGAGACAAGTGAGAAACACAAGAAACTCTAGAATCAGCAACGAACAGCAAGTGATACGCTTGAGCAAAGCTTAAGCGCTTTAATCCCCTGCGACTGTGACGTCACAATCTGGATGGGATTCCACAGAAGCTCCTGTGATTGGTCCATTCTGCGCTGTGGGGCGGGGCTTCTGCGTCTGAAACTAGTTTCTTATATTTGCAAAATGAGCCTACAATAACAGAAAGAAGCCATTTAATGAAAATAAAGGTCCATGTTTAATAAAAATATTCATGAATTTGAATGAAAATGTTTAGTGAAGTTAGAAAACCGTTAATTTGGTTGTGTACATGTTCTTTTATCCATATATTTTGTTCTAATGTCACAAGTAATAATCTCAAGGTTTACTGGGTTTTACACGGTTCTTCTGTGGTGTGGTTTTGGTGAAGTGGACTGAAGTAAACATCACGAGTGTAACGTTACCTTACTTCTTCTCACCGCTGTTTCCTGATGCTCTATGGGGCAATTACTCCGAGTCTCGTTACAAAGTCTAGTACAAGTGTTCAATTATAGGCCTGTTTTCAGTTCAAAACGGCGAGATTAGACACAAGTTTATTAGTTTGCCTGATTATTTGTTCAGTTCTGTGCTAAAACAGCGTCAAATATGACAAGTATAGTTTCGCTGCTGCTTACGTCTTATCTCGGACGTTATGACCGTTAAACTGACGCGTCGCGCGCTCTGTGAACAACATAAAGCCCGCCTACTTTGATTTGATTGGTCGTCTCAGATATTTTGACATTGACGAGCGGCGACAGTCTGACAGACGCTGCGATAATAACCAACTGGAGATATTGGTGCTGAGTTTAAGCTATATTAGGCGATTATTTCACAAGCTTTATTATATATGCCTACACCTCGGAAAATACAGAGGTCCGGACCTCGGCTACGGCCAATTCACAAACAAATGGACAGTTTTCCCATGATTTATATGTAATATTATTTTCCACAACGCTTCTCGTCGTCTATTTTTACCTGCGTCGCGTACCGTAACTATTACTTGTGATTTATCATCCATAGCCTCCATAATAGTAATAAACTCTTCTCTCTGATAGACCTAACATTACTCCCACGAGCTCAGAGACATTTATAATGTGTTGAAGTGTTTATAGACAGTGTCTTGGTGCCCTGGATATTGATATTTTGTTATTAGGGGTTCATTTGGGCTCCTAATGAGTTTATGCTTCTAATACTAAACTATCAGCCATTTCAACTGAGAAATGAAAGGCTCGGTTTAACCCAAAAATGAAAATGCTGTCATTAATTTCTCACCATCAGACATTCGTTCATCGGAGCACAAATGAAGATCTTTTTAATGAAATCTTAGAGATTTCTGTCCCTCCATTGACAGCTACGCAACTGCCACTCTCAAGCCCCAGAAAGGCACCGCACAACAAAAATATGTTCTTACAATGTTTTGCTAACTTTCCCATTAAGTTATGAAAAGTTTTAATGTATTAAGAACGTTGTTTCTTTGTTTATGGGAACATTTCATTCTATCATTTTGAAAATTTTATTTCTGAATGATCAAAATGTCCATGTTTTTCTATCTTTTATTTTTTTTATAATAATGTTTTAAGAACTTTTTTATTTTATTTATTTTTATGATTTTGAGGTAGCTGCAGCCTGTCCCATCCTCTCGGGACACGGGCAGGGAAAACACCCTGGACGGATGGCCAGTCCATCACTGGCTCTCATACAGACGCTTTCCTGCTGCATGCCTTTGCTCTGAACTGTGGCTGAAACTGGAGGACCTGGAGGAAAACATGGAGAATCCACACAGAAAGGCCTCCTGGCTCAGGCTCGATGCGGGACCTTCTCGCTCTGAGGTGACAGTGCTAGCCACCATACCTGTCAACATTTGGGCACCAAAATCCGGGAGACCTCCGGGGAGTGGTTTGGGGATGAGGGGCTGGACGGCAGAGGCAGGCTAAATACACATACATTGCTAAATAATTTTTTTAATAAAATAAACATGAATACATTTCTTCATGTTAAGACATTCATGTTTTTTAATTTATTTTTATTAGTGCTGTCATCAGTTCAAAAAAATAACTGGATTAATCACACATTTTTTCTGTAAAACCATAAAACACTACATTTTTAAATATATTTTATAATCTAATAATTTCACAGTTCATTTTTTTTTTCAAATATAAAATACATACAAGAAAAAACAGCCTCCACCTAAACAAACTATAATTAAATAAAGAGCTAAATTACAATAACAATTATATGTTGACTGAATAAAAATAATTACAACATATCAAAACCCCAAAAATTATATACACCAAAAACAAACCCTATCAAATACATAAACAACAACAACAACGGCAAAAACATAAGAAAACAATCGCAAGGCAGCAATAAAATTATCCTTTATACATCTTTTATAACAAATTAAAGAAGAACATTGTCTTGCTAAATGGGATAAACCATTCCATAATTTAATACCCCTATATCTTATTGAGCATTGATCTCTACAAGTGAGAAATTTAGGAAGATAAGTGATGGTTAACCTGTGAATTTACTTTATCAGAAATTGCTTCCTTCATTTGAATATATCTTATGAATGAAAACACATGTTTGAGAAATATTAATATCATAAATAGTAAGAACTTGAAGTTTCTGAAATAAAGCAGCAGATGAAGCATATGCATTTGATCGGGTTGCAATCCTAACAAAACGTTTTTTTGAGGAGTAGTGGGAAAAGTACTCGCCCAAACCATTACAATATGAGAGATACTGATAAATGAAACTGTAGTAAAGAGTAAGAAGACATTCTGCAGTAACACAATGCCTAACCCTTATTATACCAGTAGATTTATGTATTTATGCTCACATAGTCCGTTTGTTCCCTCCAACTCCGGCCCTCCTCAACAAAAACTCCCAGGAATCTTGTACTTGTAATCATATACAGTTAAAGGGATAGCTCACACAAAAATAAAATGACCCCATGATTTACTCCCCCTCAAGTCATACGTACTACCGGCACATCCGGGAACTTAACTGTCAATTTCGTCACCGCCCCTTTTTAGGGGAAAATAAACTAGGCTTTCCATAGACTTCGATACAAAACAGCGGCACAAAGCAACGTCCGTACACAGCGGGCAGGCGTAAATAACTTAAGAAATCACTAAGATTAAACATGTCAAGTAATTATATGTCCAGCCTGCCTGCCACACACTTAATTTGGTCAATTTAAAAACACGTCCCTTCATTCTCCCAGCGTCAAATTGGTGTAACAAGTGATTGATTTTCATGCAACTAGCCTGACGAAGTTAAATCATTCACTGGCTAACCTGGTGGCTCGATGAGGTACGAGTACATGTCTGGGTAATGCACCTCTGGCCACTGGGTGGGGTTGTTACACCAATTTGACATAAAAAGGGGCGGTGACGAAATTGACGTATCCTAGGTGTATATGACTTTCAGACGACTACAGAGTTATATTAAAAAGTGTCCTGCTCTTTCCAAGCATTATAATGGCAGTGAATGGCTGTTTCTGTGTTGAAGTCCATAAAAGTGCATCTATCCATCATATAACTGCTCCACACGGCTCCGGGGGGTTAATAAAGGCCTTCTGAAGCGAAACAGTGATCCAAATATCCATATTCAAAACTTTACAAACTGTAATCTCTAACTTATGCTGTCGCCCGCGCGTTCAGGAGAGACTGGCGTCCCAGCGTATGACGTAGGATGCAGGTGTAGCGTAAGTTCTGGTGACAAACGTGGAAGCGCAGAGGAAAGAGCAAAACAAAACTTGGTAGCATATTCTCACCGGAGCGTCCGATGTCACTGGCGCTCACGTTAAACTAATCGCCATTCAGCGCCGGCTTATATAGACAGCCAACCCCAACTGTCGTGATCCAGTCAGGCTTCAGTATTCCGGAGAGTCCAGAACTCCTCCTCAATCCCAACACAGTCCTGATGGATCATATTCTGCACTTTTCAAAAAAAAAACTGAAAGCCATAAAACTGGCATATAAATGTTTTATTTTCAGTTCTGCGTTTTCTCTTGATGCCACATAATGTACCTTCACTTATTACCTATACATTTTATATATTTTTGTGCAGATTCTGATATGAATAACAAAAGCTCAGAGGACTTCTACCCGGCAGTCAAAGCGGCATTACGTGGTGAAAGGAAGGAAGAGCAAGAGGGTCTAGGGTGCCAAAAGTTTGTCCTGTTCACTGTCAGGTTTTCTGGATGTCATGTGATTTCTATGCCCTCATTTGTTCCTGTGTCATATCATTGGTTCATTGTTTGATCATTGTTCACAGGTGTCCCTTGTCTTGTCATTAGTCCTTGTGTACTTAAGCCCTCATGTTTGCCTTGTTCCCTTGTCTAGTATTGAATGTTACCCATAACCACTGTGGGTCAGTTATAGTCAAGCCTTCATTGATTTTTCTATCGGTTCACTTTGAAAATACAACTGCACTTGGGTTCTGCAACTTGCCTTCAGTGGCTAATTGTTACACATGTCATGTCAGACAACTTTTGTGTAAATGAGAAAAATAGAAAGAAGAGGAGCTGACGCATCACACGAGTCGCTTTATTAAACATTAGTCAGCCGGTGTGAAGTAAAGAGACAGCATATTTCAATCGCTGTGACTTTGTCCTGTCAGATTCAGTGATGCTGCTGTATCTATAGATCATTATCAATATCAGATCAATATGCTTTATAAAACAGAAAGAAGCGCTGACACATCACATGATTATAAAATAGAGATAACCTGTTTCAATAGCTTTGCATTTCGACCCTATATAACCTACTGTATAAAATCTCAGAATAACTTTGAATTACCTTAAGATTGGATCATCTTGAACAAAGCATGTTTACTGTTTTACTGGATCATCATTTCTGGACTATTCACAGCTCACCCTCTTAAAACCATGGAAAATATCCCAGATTACATAAACATGAGAAACCACAGGCCGAGGTGTAAAATACTGTTGCTTTTATTATTGTGACTTCCTCTATAGTTCAGAGTAACAGCAGCAGGTAAATGGAGGAACATTTAGGCTAGTGAACAGAGAGGATGGAAACCAGAGAACATATAAAAGGCAAGTGTCCAAAATCGCACCTGAAACCTCAAACGTGAAAAAAGTTGGGAATTATTTTAATTAACTAAAGGAAATACATTCATTCCTTTTTATGAAGGATAATGAGCAACAAAGATGTTGTTTTTCCTGATATGTGAAACTGAAGATAACTATTATATCATGGCTAAAAACAGGGTCAACTGTGATATTCAATGTGGTATTTTACTGTTTTAACCCTTCACTTTGTGCAGCAAATTCTTTTGCATAGTACAGTAAATAAAAGTTTTGTAGCTGGCATGCACAGACAGCACAGCACAGTCTCTGTATATAATATACATATTCCTATGGGGTTGGGCACTCGTACGTCATACTTACAGAGTAATAAGTCCACTATAGTGAATACATGCAGCAAAGCAATCATTTCCAGTCGGGTTAGCAGCACTGACAGCTGAGGGAGATGGACCAGAAAGGCCATATAATAAGGTCTGAACAATGTCTTGACCAATTACGCAAGCAGATTAAACCAGGTACATTTAAAGGACTGATCAGGGTTATTGCATGTATTTCAGGTGATCAGTTACCATAATAATACCTCGCCCCAGCAGAGGAAACAATATCACTGTAAAGTGCTGTGTATTACATCCGAAACACACATTTTTACTTCAGATCTTTGGCTTAGAATCACCTCCTCACTCAAAGTGGATGGTGACGTACAGCATCTATAGATGTGTTCACTTACATTCAGCTGCACAGCCCCACATCAGAGACCAACAATAACAGACAACTTACAACATACACACACTATTTAATGTACAGGATGGATATGAAATCAACTTTCACTTATTATTAATGTTTGCTAAAAAAAGTGTAACAAGGGGACTAGACGTACTCCGTAAAAAACAAACAACAAAAATAATGAATTAGAAAGAGCTAAATTATGTTATTCATCTTAAAGGGATAATTCACCCAAAAATGTAAATTCTGTCATCATGTACCCTTTTTCTAACATTATTTTGTATGGAGCCCTGCACATGACGTGGAAACAAGCGATCGTGGACACAACATTTGTTCCCACAACTCCTTCTTGGTCATAATTGAACTGAATTAAAATGAGGGAATGGGCTTTTCTGTTTTGGTTTAGTTTGACCTCGGCTGTGTCCAATCTCGCCCCTACACCCTTAAATAGGGCATTATTTGAGGGGACAGCCATTTATAGTGTGTCCGATACCATAGTGGATGTTACCGTGTACACTCATTCAATCCCACAATGCACTACAATAACAACTGATGTACGCTCAACGGCTAGAGAATACCCATAATGCAAACTGAATCCCCACATCTCGCCAGAAGATGGCACAATCAATCATCCATCCATTTTACAAACCGCACTGGTCCAGCGTAATATCAGACAGCTATACATTCCTTTTTAATTGATTATTAAATTGTTTAATTACGGGTTATACATGCTATACAGTTAATCTTTTCATTACTACTGGAGCTGCCAGTTTGCTAAACAGCTCAAACTATGCGAAAGCGACAGCCCTTCCGGCACACTCAGTGTCCGAATTCACTCGCTCGTTTTCATTCACCCCTTCAAATGGACTACATTAGTGGAGTAATGTAGGGAATAGTGATTGAGGGTATAGGGGGCGATTTCGAACACAGCATTAGTTTCTTAATGTGTGATGATTTGTTTCCGTAGCAACCCATTGCGATCACCTGTGTCTCGTTTAGCTCCATCGTTTGGTCTGTATATTTAAACCCTTCGTTCAGTAGCACTGCCCTTGACTAAAGATTTTTTTAATCGACTAGTAGTTGTTCATTTAAGCGATTTAGTTGACTAATCGCACGTGTATATTAATAAGCCATATAAATCATATATAACACATAGCCTAATCATAAAGCTTGCCACAGCGAATCAGCAAAAGTAATGATTATGAATGTGTTTTGAAAAAACAGCAAGGAGACTGTTTAAACATTTGAATAATTTATTGATTATGTTTTCTGCCTCAGAGATTAAGTCGGCAATGTTGACTCGTCATACTCGCGCCTATATTTACATTTCATACGGATTACATAATCTGACAATATTTGTTTTCCACTTGAATTGGTTGACAATCGCTTGACATTGCAAGCTTTCTATAGATATGTTTCTCATGTCTGTGAGGCAAGTATACACTGAGTTTTGATTAATTGTTTTGACGCACTCAAGTTCACAGAGCAGACCTGCAAACTCCTCAGAGTAAAAAAGGTGACAGTGTCGCGGGGGGTGGGGGCGTGCCCCCGGCTTGATTTTTTTGTGATTTTAATATGCAAATGACACATTTGTCATAAGGTACATTTGGCATGTCGGTGTTTCGAGATACACGGCTACTCGAATTCTGAGCTACAATACAATGTAAAGATTTCAAATGATAGACTTGGATGCAAAATGTAGCCCTTTATTATACAGAAATTTGCTGTTGGTGTATTAGCCTAAAATAACACGCTCGCCAGATTATCTAAATAGCCCTATGTTGTTAGCACGGTTGCCAAATTGCTTCCTGTTACACTTACACTCGCATCAGCTATTGTGTAAAGTCACATTTAACTTCTTACCCACATCATGAATGACTGCCTAAAGCCTTGTTTATACTTTCGCCTGGCGCCGCAGTGCAAGCCTCCGCTGATTGCGTGCGCATCTCCCCAAACTGACGAGGCATTTACTTGACGCTACTGTTTTAGACTGAAAACCTGATTTAGATGCGCAAACTGGTTGCCTGTGTGATGAGATGTACTAATATCCGTCTGCTCGGGCAGATTCGGCTCAAAGTTGTGCATCTTCGGATGCGGAGGCGCGCGCGCTGTTGCAATGATGTAATTTTTGCCGCGCGCACCTTTGCGCTTATGCGGACGCATGACAACCTAATATTCAGGGTAGCTCAGAATTCGAGCAGTAGCCGTATATCTCGGAACTCAGGGCAGAGCACCCGGCTAACGATAAGCCTAGCTAACGTCATGGGTATGACGACAATACAATATTATTTGTAAATTATATCACATAAAAAAGCGGTAGCTAACGTTAATTGAATCAAGCAAACAAATAGCTGTTGTTTTTGCTCCAAAAAGCTTGACTTAGCTTGAATTTAACAATATGCTTTCTTCCATCAGACTCGCGTGGTAGCCAGGCGTCTCATTCAGTGGCGAGCTCAGTTGATGCTGTGCTTCAAGATTCTGTGCTAAGATTCCGATTGGCCAAGAGAAAAAGTGCTAAGACTCTGATTGGCCCAGAGAAATGTCAATCATAAGAATTATCCAATAATGTTTAGCAATTCTAGCCTGCATGGTATGCAGATGAAGGGCAGCCTACCACCCCTCTCAACCCCCCAAAAAAAAAATCTGGTTCTATGCGATTCACGTAAATGACCCAATTGACCAAGAAAACGGTGATTGTCGCCGAAAAGCGACAAGTTTGCAGGTGTGACAGAGGCTGAGACGGCTGTATTGATGTATTGCTCTTATCTGTATGACCAAAAATGACAAAGTATTTTAAGTTGTTTCCACTGTTATCAGGAAAAAATGCAAGCGATTGCGCCGACGCCTCCATGTCATGCACTTAAACGTGCTATATTTTGAATGAAAGGCGAACGTTTGGATTTCCTGCCCAACACACTGTAATTACCACTAGAACGCGCCGTTAACGATCTTTCCCTCATGGAATGCCTGACTTTGCCATGAGGGTTTTTGTCTGTGACTAACCGACTAATGCTGCGTTCCTGGCAGGTTTTTGAAGCCTTAAGTTATGACTTCAAACCACGACTCACAACTTTGTAGCGTTCCAGGCAAAGTCATGCCAAACTGCCTGAGCGCAAGGAATTGTGGTAACGTTAGCTAGATGTAAACAAAGCATGGCAGACCATACGGGGCTTATGCTCATTTACAATCATTTCTATCGCCAAAGGTGCTTAATCCTTGCTCATTTGTGGGAAACTGAGGAGAAAAAACGGCGCATAAGGCAAGAGAATCTTTTATACCTTTTATTTTACGTCATATTGTCCTAAAGTCTATTTCTCACCATGTACGACTTTCATAAACACCGCACCCGTAGGGGCTGCCATTGTTGTTTTGCGGGCTATGTGACGTCAGAGCTCGTAACTGGGAGTACATCGATCTAGTACGAGTTCACGGGTGGGATGTCACGGGTTTGACTGCCGTTCCAGCGCACTTTCTCGTGTATAGGGTTGGAAAAACACGGGTTACGGGTTGCCTGGAACACGCATAATACATTTTTAGTCGACTAACGTTTAGTTGACTATTAGTTCTTTGTCTGGTGTCTTTAATGTAAAGGTTGGTTTGTGTTACTTCTGTGTAGTTCTGCTGTGCCTTATGCCAGAGTGTACTATGGTACTTTCACTGTGCTATTTTGACCTTATTAGAGCTTGTTGCCATCCACTTTCAGAGAATACAAAGAGTTGACATCTTCTTTACTGCCCCTCTGAAGAAAGAAAGTCACAGTTTTGGAACAACATGACTAAATAATGACAGAATCTTTACTTTTGGATGAACTATTCCTATAGACGTCTCTGGCCATTTATATGTAGAATCAAGTCCATCCCATAATTCTGCTCAACATGTCTCTCTAAGGCTAAGCCATGCAGCTATCAATTACTTCTGTCAAATAAACAAACAATCAAGAAATGAAGGGGGTCTGCGCTCGTTTTGACATCACTGATGTTCTTCATAGGTCGTTATGCTGTATTCTGCTGAATATGGGCATTAGACATGCAAAACCTTCAAAGAGGCGCCAAGGCCAGGCCGATGTGATGTCATGCTTCTGTAATGTAAGAACAATCTGATTGGCTGTTGGGGAAGAGGGGGATATGTCAATAAATTGGCTCGGAGAGAGGGGGTGTGGCTTATAAAAGGGGGTGGAGCTACACAACTAAGATATTCACTATTATGTATAATATTTTCAAGTATAACTAATGCCAGAATACAGAGGCTCTGGAGATTGGAGCATTCGTTCTGTCCACTAGATGGCAGAAGCACTTGGATCATATCCTCGACGTTTGACGTTTCTTGTTTGGAAGAAGAGGAAAGAAGAGAAAAGTTATTGGGAAACAAAACACTGTTGTTGATAGAAATGTATCATGACCAAGACTCTGTTTCAGCTCCACCGCATCCAAATAAGAAGAATCAAATTCTGCAGTTAGTATCAGCACATGGTCACTGAAATGTGTTGTTTAGGTAGTGAATTTGTATACAGTTTACACATTGTGGAACTGAAGCAGAACAATCAGCGCTACAGAGAACAAGCCTTACGTCAGCGGACAAGGACATAAAGAACGATAGACTGGCAATGGACCATTGTGGAGTGGAAATGCACAGCTTCAAGAAGAACAGACCACTCTCTATTGAAGGGGTGCAGGTCTTAAGGGCGTTTACACTGACAGCAAATATTAATATAATATAAATTGCAGAGAACAAGCAACCAGTTGGAGATTTGAGGTGACATGAGCAATGATGTGACAAGTGTGTCCAGCATAAAGAAAAAAATCTTTAAAAAATGTAGTAGAAATGTACATTTTGTATCTACCTGTATGTTGATTTTATAGGGTAAAAAAAACCTTTATACATTGTTCAATAAATTTAGTTTTAAATTGAATTACTCTAAAATGCCATGTGCTCTAGCCAGGTTCCATTTGTTAACAGTTAATTACATTCGTTAACATGCACTAACAAATTTTTTATTTTTACTAACTATTAATTATTAAATATCAATTAATATTAGCTAAAGTACATTTCATAATGTCATAATGACATTGACTGTTTATATGCACCCACATAATGAGATTTAGGAAGTATTGCAATTAAACTTTACCTTGTATAAACAGAATACTTTGATCAAACCGATGCGATTAAGCACATAATCGCAGCAAACATAATCATAGTAAATATGTGGTGTATGCCGATTTTAATGGCAATAAACAGGCATGTAAAACACTATAATGGCGTAGGCCTATATTCCACTCTGATCTAAGTGCGCATGTGCTTGTGGCAAACATGTTGCGCACAGTGTTGGGCAAGTTACTGAAAATGAGTAGTTAGTTACAGTTACTAGAAAGTAAAGTTATAGTTACTAAAAGTAATTAGTTACTAGGGAAAGTAACTTTTAAGTTACTTTTATATCTGCTTTTTAAATGAAAATATGAACAGTCAAACACAATAAACATAACTTTTAGACCTATTTATTGTAATCAACAGGGCAACAGGCCTTCAAATCAAGCAGTAGTGCGGTGTTTAGTGTCCAGCAGCAGCAGCGAGCGTTCCTTCAGCGCAGCTGGGAGAGTTATGGCATTTTTACACCTGGTCATTTTATTCGTTTTCTCTGACCAGATATCCATCATACTGTGAAAAGACCAGAAGTAAATGCCTTCTGAAATTCTTTCAAGACGGATTTGAATCCGATCACTCAAACAAACCAATTCAGAAGGTGGTCTGGGACGCATTTCAGGTGAAACTAGACAAGTGTAAATGCATATGGTAGTTTAAACCACATATGTAGATATATGGGCTTAGATTTGAGCTTCTTGTCTGCAAGCATTCATTTTTCACAAAAGAGAGTAACGCGAGTAGCAAAGTCATCTCAATTTTAGTAATTGTAATTGCGTTACTTGATTAAAAAAATATTTAGTTACATGCGCGTTACTGCTAAAAGAAGTGGAATTACAGAAACGCATTACTCCTAACACTTTGTGCGATATGAATATAATGCAGAATATTGTTGGTCGAAAATATTGAAATGAAGACATTTTAGGTGCATTACTGATAAAATCCAATACGTCCATAGAAATGTGTTTTGCATTTGACACAAGTAGATTACAACAGTGGCGAGTAACATCATTTATGCTGTGCATTGGGGTTTGTAAATAATAGCGGTAAAAATAACCATAATTCTTAGCGAATAATCAGAATAATGAAAACATCTACAGTAGTAGAAGTACAGTGACTTGGCAAGCTCCAGCGAACGTATTGAATTACTGTCAGTGTGAACGCCCATCCAAAATGATGGATTTCTCGGACAGCCCCATGCAGACGGGATAAATGTGTGAGAGAGTGAAATGCCAGAATTTCTGGACGTGTTCATGCAGACCAGCGCCAGTGAGAGCTGTCTGTACCAGGTGGGCTTGCCAGCCAGCAGCTCCGCAAGGAGACAGGAAGTGAAGAGCACGTCACAAAGGCTGATACCCTGCTCTCCACTTGAGTTTACATAAGACTGAAAGAGAGTGTAAGGGTTATCATGATGTCTCACAACACTCCTCCATTACTTACGAACACACTTCATCATTTAAAGGAACAGTGCACTCAAAAATGAAAACTCAGTCATCATTTACTAACCCCCCTTTTTGTCTGTCAAGCAAAAATTATCCATTCATTTTTGTCCATATAATGCAAATTGTCTCTCCAGTTAATTTTTCATTACGGCTTACATCTAACAGAATCCGATCTGACTGAAATGTGACTCAATTTCAAATTTCACAATGCATCTCAATCATAAGGTAAATGATCGTAATCTAATCAAATCACTATAATACATCATTGTGTAGAAAAGAGCACTCTGTGCATTCTGCTAAACATTTCCTCTTGTTCCATGGATGAAAGAAAGTCAAATGCTTGGAACAACAAGAAGGTGAATAAATGATGACAGGATTTTCATATTTGGGTGAAATACTGTAGCCCTTTAAAACTGATTGTGAATATGAAGCTCACTGTAGAAAGTCAGGAGACCAGTCTTCACTTTGTATGCATAGATATCTATTCTAGATATCACATTAGACTACTCCAGATACACCAATGCATCCACCATCTTGGAACATCAACATTTCAGACAATACTCATCAATCAGATTAATAACCAATTAATTTTCAAAAACACCAAATTCCCTTATGAAAAACAAGTGCAATTGATTGTACTAAACGTGCACTTGTAGTGATGAGTATTTTTAAATATAAGTAAAGAGTATACTTTCATGACTGTTTTTAACACTTAAGTACATTTTAAAAGTGCTTCTTTTAATAGTAAAAGTTTTACATTAAAGTATACATTTTAAATCATGTTTTAGTAATATTTTGTCATGCTTTAAAGTACACTTATTTTGATATGTTGGCTAACACACTAAAGCAAATGTAAAGTACCCATTTTGTTATTCGATACTACATTTAAAGTTAATTTTAAATGTACTAATTATAACAAATTTGTATTTACAAATGTATTTAAATACGTGACATTCAAGTGATAATAGAAATGACATTACAGTATATTCTAGTTTATCATAAATGCTTGTCAGTACATTCAGTAGTAACTTGAACCATATTTCAAAGACAATAATTATGAATAAAGATAAACTTAAGTGGGTCAAAAAGCACTCTAAAGGTAAGCTAATTGCAATTCAAATAAATTTAAACTTTTACACAATTTCATTTAATTGCATTCAACAGGTATTTCCCGGACCTTCACACTGAGGTGTCTAGGTCTTGGAGGAATCCATACTGCATATGCAGGCCACCTCAACATATTCTATGGTGTTTGGTATGCATGAGCACGGGTACGGGGCGGTGCCGAGGGTGGAAGAGACGCCTACAGGCATCTCTCTCCCTCAAACACATCGTCGTGGAGGAAACCCGCTTTACCCATCAAAGCCTTGTAGGGCCACTTCAGCCCTTGTGGGTAAGGCTTATGTGGCAGCAGGTCAGGCTGGTGCGTCCCTGCACAATATGACAGTTTTGCAGGCTTACCAGGCAGACCTGCCTAAAGAATTGATTATGGGGAGGAATTAGCCCCGGATGTAGATGGCCACAGACGTACTGCACCATCAGCCGTTCAATGGCTGCTATGGTCGTTATGGAGTGGCATCTGTGGCTAAAGCTAAAGGAAAAAGACAAGGCTTTCCTCTTGAACACCCCAGTCTCGCCTTCTGCCATGTTCGGAGATGCAGTCAACACCGTCATCAACAGATACCAGGAGGCGATGAAACAGCCAGCAGCGTTCAGGGAATTAATCCCTCGCCGTATCCAGGAGTGGACACCAGCCACTCCAGGATAGGGCACAGTGATAGGAAAGAAGAACAGAAAGCTAGCGTAGCAACCTCTGTTTCCCCTTGCAAAGATAAGGGAGCCGGGAAGTGCACTTAAGCACATCAATCCTACTGGAGAGAGTATCCTGACACACAACATTGGGTGACCGACCTTCCTCAGGGCCGTTGGCAGGAGTTTCCATTTACCCCGCCTCTAACAGTGATTCAGGGGGTGGAGGCGCCCAATAGGCTATTTGCCCTGTCTTACGCTCGAGAGCAATATTCCAATTTGACCTGCCGCTCGGTCCTACTGGCTACTCCCAAATGTCCCTCAGTAGGTGATGAATACAGGATTCAGTTTGCCTTCCATCCACCTCGATTCAATGGCATAGTAGCAACGGTGGTACATCAGAAGAACAAGTTTTCCTCAAGCAAGAACTACAGTCACTGTAACTCTAACCCCTCCTAGAGTGGGACTTCTATAGCCGGTAATTTATTGTGCCAAAAAAGGACGGGGTTGCGCCTGATTCTTGATCTGAACCACACTCTTCGGATATACAGGTTCAAGATGCTTACCCTAAAGTTAGTCGCAAATCCAGGACTGGTGTGTGACAATAAATCTAATGGCCGTCTTTTTTCACATCGATATTCCGCCAGAATACAGGAAGTTTCTCAGGTTCGCTTTCAGGGGCGAAGCATACCAGTATGGAGTTTGTTCCTTCAGTCTAGCTCTATCACCACACACATTCACCAAGTGTATGGATGGTGCTCTGACTCCTTTGAGACTCCAGGGCATCCATGTACTGAACTATATAGATGATTGGCTGATACTGGCTCAATTAGAGCTGACAGCGCAACATAGAGAAAAAGTTAAGGTTGAGATTGAATGGCAAGCAAGGTGTGCTTTCTCCAGCTCAGATAATCACTTTCCTTGGGGTGGTTTGGGACTCGACCACAATACAGGCACGTCTGTCTCCTGCATGTGTAGGATCAAGTCTAAATGCTATGAAAGATATAAAGCCAGGACAGGAGCTCTCAGTTCTTCAAATTCAGAGCCTGTTAGGTCTCATGGCGGCAGCACCCAACGTCATTACATTAGGCCTACTGCATATTAGGCCATTTCAATTCTGGCTCAAAAGCAGGGGATGTCATCATCTGAACCATCCCTTCAGGGTTGCAAGAGTCATGTGCCATGGGCTACGTGCTCTATGACTTTGGAAGAAGTCACGGTTCCTGAACAAGAGCCAGGCTCTTGGGGTGTGTTGCAGTCACAAGACTTTCACAACGGACACGTCTCTAGCAGTATGGGGTACAGATTCGTGTTTTTGGACTTGAAAAACTTCCTCCCACTCCTGAGGGGCTATCATATGTCTGCACAGACAACACATCAGTAGTCTCTTACATCACTAAATCACTCTTAAATCACTAGGGCGGTCTGCGTTGTATCCTCTTTTCAGGCAGTTGCAGCAGATTCTGCTCTGGACAGAGGAGATGTTTAAGTCACTAAGAGCAGTTTACATGCATGCAAACTTGGGGGCTGAGATCCTGTCGAGTCAGGGGCTGAGGCCCAGGGAATGGTGCCTCCATCCAGAAGCAATGGTGTCCATATGGCAGAGGTATACCCAAGCGGAAGTGAAACTGTTCCTCTGAGCAGATGACCCACTGTCCCTTTTGGTTCGCCCTCACCCCTCCAGCTCCTTTGTGCCTGGATACCATGGTACAGACAAGGCCTTTTATGTATGCCTTTCCTCCAATGGTTCTGCTTCCGGGGGTTCTAGTAATAGTCCACTTTACTCATAGTGGCTCCGTTCTGGCCATCCAAAGTATGGTTTGCGGACCTGATATCTTTCCTGGACGGGATTCCATGGAAAATTCCGTTCTGAAAGATCTTCTGTCTCAAGTGCAAGGGACAATTTACCACCCCAGGCCAGATGGTGTGGCGACATTGGTATTAAAGTTGCCATAGCATCATGCCATGATGTGGCATCTTGTTGCCTTCTTACATATGTAACCTGAGGTGCTCACTGCTTTCATTAGAAGCTTAGAGCAATTGCCTGTAGGGTTTTCTGATGATCAGTAATACTTATAAAGAGCTTTAACCAATATTCCTTTTTATTTACCATATGCAGAATTTTCTAATGTGTGAACGATAAACTAAATCTGTTATGAATACTGATTAATGTGAATTTAACTAGGTTGCAGACTCACAATCAACTTGCTCAAGTGCTCACGGACCGACTTTGTTTCAATATGGTGGACGGGTTATGTATAGTGGACCGTAGAACAGTTGCTAATGTGATATGTGTGGTATGACTGTAGCTTAATTTAATTGCACATTTAATTTCAGTCTGAAAGTTTTAACGCTGTTAGTTTCAGCTGATTCTAAACAACATCAATCACATCAATCAAGAGATTTTCTGCACCATGTAAATTCAGCCTCCCTAGCTTGTGCTGTGAATGCCAGTTTGTGAGGCTTGTGGATGGTGAATGACAACTGAAGTTGTGTGTTGTGAATTTTAACATGCAGGTCAGGATTTCAGCTGGGCCCTACAAGCTGGTTTGAGGTTCTGCTGCAGTGAAATTTAAATCTGGTTTTAATGCTCAGAGTTCTGTGTTATTTGCCCTCAGTTGTTCACTTTGTTGGCATCTGCAGAGCGTTTCTCTCCTGGTACAGCATCTGCAGCAGAAACCCAACCTGTGTAAGCGTAAGCTGTTGACTAGAGTGAAGAGACATGCAGACTGCTGCTTACTTAAACCCCCAGCCTGTGCCACCCAGGACTATAGCTGCCACCAGGATGGCCCCTGCGATGGACCCTATGATGAGATTGGTGGCACTAGGACCTGTTTGGGCAAGTGTGGGAAAATGGGACATGAGCTTTGATTCGGTAGAACTCCAAATATCTGTTCCAGCAAAACAGATGGTGTCTTTAAAAGATCCAGCATTGTTATGCCATGCTAATTCAGTTGGAAAATGGTTGCTTCAGTTGTAAACTATTGTAAATGTCTGCTCTGCACTGTGTGCGACTGCGTCTGAGCTGCAGAAATCACAGTACACTGATCACGTGACGAGAGTAAGGTGAGATGATTGACAGTACCATGGTGGAAGATTTGTGTGCAACAGAGTCTTATAAATGTCTTATAATCTAGAATGTGCGCACAGCACTGCCGATCCCTATACACAGAGTTTGTGAATGAAAGCGAAAATAAGCGCGATTTACACACAAATTAGGCGACATACAATAACCTGTCTCCCAATATCAAAGCTATCTTAGGCTGGGCTGTGTAGTTGTAACCACCTCTTAGCTCTGGACTCTGTTTTGCTCTCTGTTTGCACTTTGAATATTGAGTAATTTGATTATATATACTTTTTTACCTTTTGGACTTCCTGTTTATGCTTGTTCATTCCCTGTTGATCATTGTTCAAAAGTTTGGGGTCGGGGAGATTTTAAATGCTCCTCTGAGTCTCCTCTGCTCACCAAGGCTGCATTTATTTGATCGAAATACAGTAAAAGCAGTAATACTGTGAAATATTATTACAAATTCAAATAAATGTTTTCTAATTGAATACAATTTTTTATTTAATTTCTTCCTGTGATGGCAAAGTAGATTTTTTTGTAACATTTCTTATCATAGCTGCTTCATATTTCTGTGGAATATTTCTTCATATTTTGATGAACAGAACGTTCAAAAGAACAGCATTTATTTAAAATATAAATCTTTGTAACATTACATATCTTTTAGGCGTGTAACGGTACACGCATTCGTACGGAACCGTTTGGGTACAGGGCTTCCGGTTCGGTGCACGTGTGTACGGTACGGTTCTGAATACAATCTTTAACGGTTAACAGTCGGCTTGTTTTAAGCGTGGAACACACTTCAATCCGAGTTCCCACACAAGCATATTAAGTATTCAGTCCATTTTATCATGAAATTCAAAGGATAAATGCCGTTTTGACGCTCTTTAATGTGACGTGACTGATCACTGTATAGGCGTCAGTTCAGGCGGCGGCACGCAAGTGAACACGATCATCTCTTCCTAAAGAATAAACATGAATTAATATCTCTTAAGGTATGCTGAGGATACATTACAACTTACTGAAATGTATCATATGTGGTGTAATCGCTCAATCGGTGTTTCAACCACGGAAAGACAATAAAACAGCTGGAGAACAATGTCCCATAGCATCACATTTCCCTCAGGAGTCATTCAGAGTCCACAGCTGTGAGTTCACTAGAGAAACAAACTCTTTCACTGAATATATGACCTATATTAGCCATTATATTCATTATATTAGCCTATATATTCATTATATTAGCCTATATATGACCTATATTACCCGTTATATTCATTATATTAGCCATTATATTCATTATATTAGCCTATACACTCACCTAAAGGATTATTAGGAACACCATACTAATACTGTGTTTGCCCCCCTTTCACCTTCAGAACTGCCTTAATTCTACGTGGCATTGATTCAACAAGGTGCTGAAAGCATTCTTTAGAAATGTTGGCCCATATTGATAGGATAGCATCTTGCAGTTGATGGAGATTTGTGGGATGCACATCCAGGGCACAAAGCTCCCGTTCCACCACATCCCAAAGATGCTCTATTGGGTTGAGATCTGGTGACTGTGGGGGCCATTTTAGTACAGTGAACTCATTGTCATGTTCAAGAAACCAATTTGAAATGATTCGAGCTTTGTGACATGGTGCATTATCCTGCTGGAAGTAGCCATCAGAGAATGGGTACATGGTGGTCATAAAGGGATGGACATGGTCAGAAACAATGCTCAGGTAGGCCGTGGCATTTAAACGATGCCCAATTGGCACTAAGGGGCCTAAAGTGTGCCAGAAAACATCCCCCACACCATTACACCACCACCACCAGCCTGCACAGTGGTAACAAGGCATGATGGATCCATGTTCTCATTCTGTTTACGCCAAATTCTGACTCTTCAGTTTGGAGTTCAGGAGATTGACCAGGACCACACCCCTAAATGCATTGAAGCAACTGCCATGTGATTGGTTGATTAGATAATTGCATTAATGAGAAATTGAACAGGTGTTCCTAATAATCCTTTAGGTGAGTGTATATTCATTATATTAGCCTATATATGACCTATATTAGCCTATATTTTCATTATATTAGCCTATATATGACCTATATTAGCCTATATAGTCATTATATTAGCCTATATATGACCTATATTAGCCTATATAGTCATTATATTAGCCTATATATGACCTATATTAGCCTATATAGTGATTATATTAGCCTATATATGACCTATATTAGCCTATATATTCATTATATTCTACTTAACCTGTTAGTGATGTCTTATTTAATGTATGTTTAAATAAATCTGTCATGAAAATGACCGCCAATGTGTATAAATGAGTATATGTCAACAACGAATTGGAGAAAAACATTTTTAAATTAGATTTAGAAGTTAATGCAAAAACTGCTTATGAGTGTTGATTATTATATCTAAAAAAACATAACTGAATTTAGGCTAATAGTTTGGGCTCTGTTGTTAACCTTTAATATTATAATGTGTAAGTAAGGGCTTCCTATATAGTTTACAGCATTATCTTTAAGACAATTTTAGTTATAATTGAATTAATTTAAGGACAGACACAATTTTTTTCAGTAAACCACTGCTGTACCGAACCCGTACCGAACCGTGACTTCAAAACCGAGGTACGTACCGAACCGTCAGTTTTGTGTACTGTTACACCCCTAATGTCTTTACAGTCACTTTTGATCAATTGAATGCGTCCTTGCTGAATAAAAGTATTAATTTCTAATCTTTAAACGGTAGTATTCCTATGTTTGCCTGAAATGGCCCTGCCTTGCTGTAAAAACAGAAAATAAACCTGAAGAAAAACAGAAAAGGTACTGTTAGGTAATGTTCTTAAGTTTACAGACATTTCCTTTAATGCCATGTGGAATTCAAAATACACAGGACATTTTTATTTTATTTTATTTTTAATTCCTTCATATTAACAGTGTGCCGTATTTTATGGACTTTTCTTAGAGTGTAGTTTCCCCCTCTCTGATTTATTCTTTCCTGTCCACTGGGTGGCGCTTGTCTCTATATTTTGTCCATGATGATTTTAGGGATTGTGTCATGTATTGACTAGTATATTTGAAGTACATATATGCACTGCTGTGGGCAGACAACTAAATTACTCAAATTACTATTACTACTAAAAAAATTATAGTACACTACTGCTCAAAAGTTTGGGGTCAAAATCTCACTGACTCTGAAAATTTCGGAACTTCTGAGCCTCATTCATGAAGCGCAAATATAACGCATCTCTGTGCAAGCCGATCACAAATCCATTCAAAATTGAAAACTGATTTAAACTGAAATCCCTTCTGCTGGTGTTTGATGAATGTGCTCCATCGTCTTTGTATGTGTGAGCATATGTGTTTGTGTAAGAGCAAAGCAACAAACCCTTGGGTTCCTCATCTTCACTAGGGGCCGGTTCTTTTGGAGGGTCAGGCATGCTACAGTCTGTCCCCGCCCACGTTGTGTCACATGTACATGACGCCTCATTATTGCACACCTGTTCAAATGGCCAAAACGATGCATAAAATACACATCATATTAAACATTTCTAATTATTGCTTTCTAAGTATAATGAGAAATGGATTTGGAAAATGTACATCAGTAAACCTCAACATAGCATGTATTGAGTGTGTGTATTCAGGATTGTTCTCACCCCATGACTGGAGCAGATGTTTCCGTTGTGTCCGGTGGGACAGGAGCTCAGGTTCAGATACTGAATAGGGAGACACTTCCTGTCCAGACACATCATTGATGGACCACATGGAGTTCCATCCTCCACATAACCATGATCAGTTTGATCATCCAGCAAGACGTGACCACCGCTGAGAAAACAGTGTGTGTGTGTGTGTTCAGATCAGAGCATTCTGATATTGGCAGACTGTGATGCATTGCATTTGGCTGCTACTGAAATACATGCTGATTAACATACATGATCAAAGCTTGTTGACCATGCATTTGCCTCTGTGCTTCTCACCTGCAGTCGATTAGTCTGCCCTGATGGTTGAAGTTTGTGGGAGTGATTTCTCCTTTCATAATTCCAATCCGTGGGATTCGGCCAGTGTTAGTGCACAACAGGTACCCGCAAAACACATCACTGCAAATATAGAAATCACAGTGATACTACTGTAAAGAACAAAATACTCAAATTCACACCAATGGCACATGCTTCTGCTTAAAATCAGAAACAATGTATCACATATTATATGAAATGACAGATGGCAGTGCAGAGGAAATATCAGTTCAACTAGCAAGAAAAGGCAGTGAAGTGCTTAACTAAACTTTACATTTAGCCTGCCAGGTATAATTACAGTATTTCATGTTCACAAAACACACACAGGTTTGTGCTATTTCTTGTCTAAGCAAGCATATGATTTTCTCCCGGTGGACTATAAACTAGGTGAAAAATCCACTTGCACCCGAGCCATATCCAGCCCAGAATATCATAGAGAGAGGTGGGATCTTTTAGTCTTGGGCCAGTAAGCAAACACCCAGAATGCTCTATGTTGCCATGGTTTATAACTCACTGCTTACTGCACTGGATCCATTTATCTCCATCTTGACCACAGTTGCCCTTCTCTGAGCCCTCTGTGTTCAGCTTCTCATAACAGAACTTCTCAGAACTCGCAGCCTCTGTATGACAACAGAAAGAAAAGGAGTGAAACAAGGGGGGAAAAAAGCACTTCAGGATATATACATTAGTCTGACACCGGCAACACCAGTGAAGGACGAGAGAGGACCAGGCCTGGACTTTATGTTGCGTTTTATTATGTGTGTGCATGGCAGTCGTCCGTGAGGGTCTGTCCGCGGTTTACTTTCATTTTGTTTATTTATTAAAGTGTTTTGAAATGTTCGCCGGTTCCCGCCTCCTTCTTCCCTGAACATACAAACTACGTTACAGCCACTACTAACCTCCTCGCACTTAATGGGCAGGTGGTGCCTTGCACACAATGGTTGTGTTGCAGGCCTACCAGGCAGACCTGCTGGATCAGGGGCTGTTTCCTGAAGCGGTCGCTGAACTGTGATGCACCACAGATCAAGCCCTCTGAGCCACTAAACAAACAGCCACTGCTATTGGTTGTACAATGGCAGCGATGGTGGTGATGAAGAGGCACCTGTTGTTCAACCTGGAGGACATCGGCAAGAAGGAGAAATCCTTTCTCTTTTATGCCCTGGTCTTGCCCTCAGAACTTTTTGGCACGCCTGTAGAGATGATGTTTGGGAAGTTCAGAGAGGCATTGTGCAGTTCAGGAAATATATCCTGTGCTGTGATCCTGTGATCCAAGTCTCCACCCAAAGCCTCTAGGGGTCCTGGCCTGCAAATCTGATGACCAGAGACAGGGCCAGATGGAGAGCATGGCCACTCATGCTCATCCTTCGAGAAGTAGACCACAGAGGAGGCGTGATGCCAGGAGGAAGAGACCAGATTTGAGGAAAGTAATTAATAGAAAGCAAAAAAGGAGATTGAACCGCTTAGATGAAATAACATTTCTCCTCCTTACTTCCCTTCCTTCATCCCCACCCAAGAAGGGTGTGTGGGACAAAAGAGGTTGTTCCAAAGCACTTACAGTACATCAGGCTCTGAGGCTGGACTGATGACGTAACTGGCGTGTCCCGCTTATATTCATGAATCGTCTTCTGAGAGGTCTGGCACATTGCTTGATGGATGAGCTATTTAGAATTCCTTCCCCAAATAAGTAAGGGATACTTTTGGTGTTGGAACCAAGGTAACGAGAAGTCAGGGAAAAACTCTGTTCTCGTTGATTTCATAATACTACATTTTTAGTATTAGTATTATTATTAGGTAGATACGGAGTTCAGTGCCGGTCCTATACTTCCGGGGGCCCCTGTCAGTGCGTTCATTAAAAAAAACCAAATGACCCCCAATCTGTTCTTTCAGAGCAGTTTCACTGTCAATAAACAACAGTAGTAATAGACAAATACAACAGAAATAAAAGATGCTCTTGAACATATGAATGAAATGAACAATTTAGCCTACTACTATATATATATATATATATATATATATATATATATATATATATATATATATATATACATAGAACAATAGTAACTATACAGAAATTAAATAATCAAATGTAAAAATAATAAAATACAGTAAGTAAAACATTGCATAGTCTTCACTGTATAAATTCAATATACATTGATTCTTATAAAAGCGACTAATGTTAATCAGCAAAGAGCAGTGAATGTTACTTTTGTTTGTTTGATTAACATTAAATGACAGAGGCCACAGCAAGTTTATTAGGCTGCTGTCACTTTAAGACCAAATGGACAGACCTAATACACTGAAAAGCTTTCGATTATCATTGTTTATGTACACATTACAAGTTAAAAAGTCTCCAAGACGGACATTTTGACATACACTATATTGCCAAAAGTATTGGGACACCTCTCCGAATCATTGAACTCAGGTGTTCAATCACTTCATGGCCACAGGTGTATAAATCAAGCACTAGGCATGCAGACGCTTCTACACACATTTGTGAAAGAATGGGTCTCTCTCAGGAGCTCAGTGAACTCAAGCGTGGGACCATGATAGGTTGCCACCTGTGCAATAAGTCCATTCCTGAAATGTCCTCACTACTAAATATTCCACGCTCAACTGTTAGTGGTATTATAATTAAGTGGAAGCGTGTTCTCTGGAGTGACTAATCACGCTTCTCTGTCTGCCAATCCCATGGACAAGTCTGGGTTTGGTGGTTGCCAGGAGAACGGTACTTGCCTGACTGCATTGTGCCAAGTGTAAAGTTTGGGGATTATGGTGTGGGGTTGTTTTTCAGGAGTTGGGTTTGGCCCCTTAGTTCCAGTGAAAGGAACTCTTAATGCTTCAGCATACCAAGACATTTTGGACAATTTCATGCTCTTGATTTTGTGGGAACAGTTTGGGGATGGCCCCTTCCTGTCCCAACATGACTGCGCACCAGTGCACAAAGCTTCGGTCCATAAAGACATGGATGAGCGAGTTTGGTATGGAGGAACTTGACTGGCCTGCACAGAGTCCTGACCTCAACCCGATAGAACACCTTTGGGATGAATTAGAGCGGAGACTGGAGCCAGGCCTTCTCGTCCAACATCAGTGCCTGACCTCACAAATGCGCTTCTAGAAGAATGGTCAAAAATTCCCATAAACACACTCCTAAACCTTGTGGAAAGCCTCTTGTGGAAAGTCTCTTTCGTAGCTCAATGCGCTTTTATATGTGACTTTACATGATTCAACTGACGTGGATGTTACATATGGGTGACAGCGCCCCGCTTTAAAGGAATGGAAAGCGGCATTATGTTTTCATAATAGTTGGAAGCCAAAATCAAAAAACTAAACTAAAACACGGCCCTAAATCATTCTTGAGTGCACAGGGGCCCCCTGGTGGTTCGGTGGCGCTATGCAACTAGCGTACATTGCATATAGGGAGGACTGGCACTGACGGAGTTCATAGTGGAGTAGACTGCTGGGTTTAAGTCTTCTGATTGTCTGTTAATGATGACAGGAAATGGTCACTCACTTGAACCCCACACATATTTACATTGACTGTCTCTCGTCTTGCACTCTCCAGCATAGCAGCGACCCTGCAAAAACAACACAGTATCACTAATTAATAATAAAAGACCTACATATATCGATCAAGAAGATTAATCAGCTGATTGCTGGCATCTCTGCTAAAATATTCTAACTCTTGCCAATGGCTAAAGTACATTTTTAAATATTTGTAAATATTTTATGTAGCCTAATTATCAGTTTAATGCAATGAATGCAATTCACAAGCATTATATTTGTTTTTTAATAGTTTTTACTACCAATAAATTAATGTATTTCTTTACATTTCATTCATTAACTTATCAAGTTTATAAAATTCTACCTTTACTCATCCTTCCCTCGAACTTGAACCATGAATACACACACAAAACAAATTTACTGGATTCGAGAAGTTTTGTAGTTGGAATTAAAAAAAGTACCAAATCCTTCCCTCACGGGTCAATTTGACCCCCATAGGAATTAATGGAATGTGAGGAATACACATAAAAACCTACAAATGCTCAAAATTCAAACGTAAAATGCTAAAACTTTACCAAAAAATTATTTGTCTACATGTGTATCTGTATGCATACTGAAGAGAAAGGACCCAGCGGAACAGCTCATCCGCTCCATATAGAGCTATAAGGCCATCTAGTGGCAAGAGTCATGAAATATCATCTTACATATTATTTTTCCCACAAGAGGTCGGCAAAAACATCCAAAACACCCAATGTAAAATATTCTGAGCTGAATTAAGAGAGTTATGCATGAAATTGTCAGTTATTTTGAATTCAAGATGAAAAAATGTGCTTAAATTATTATTTATTTATTATTTATTGATAAAATATAGAATTCAAAGAAGAAAAAATATTATTACAATGATATGAAATAAGCTTTCTGGACAGTAGTATAATTTTAGGGCTTCAGGTCATTTTGACAGGCGAGGGAAGGACAAAGTGCGAGGGAGGGACAAGGGTTAATATTACCAATAGAATTGTAACAGAATAAGCAATAAAAGCTATGAAATGACTCAAGTGGAAATGAAAACATGCAAACTCTGTTTCAATTAAATTAAGTCAATTAAAAAATATTAAATTAAAATGAGTTTTGTAAAGAAATTTAAATTCATATTTGTCAACAAAACTAATTTCTTTCATTCAAACATAAGCTTCTGTATCAGAAGCAACTGGTCATTGCTCACCCTGCTTTCTAGATACTGTCATTGGCCATTTGAAAAAAATAAATAAATAACATATTGGCCAACCACTAATAAGTAACGCCACCTTGCTTCAGTAGAGTGTACCTGGTTGAGAGAGCAGAAGTATCCGTCCTGCTTGTGTAGATTGGGAGGGCACTGCACAGACACAAAGATAGGTTCAATAAAAACATGGATAATCAGAGCGTAATGTGTTTGAAGTAGCGGTGATACATCACTGACCTGCCCTGAGTCTCCTGAGCACGTCTCGGAAATATCACAGTCATTTACTGCATAGCGGCAGGTGAAGCCTCGCGGGTAGAACTGAGACAAAGAGAGGAAGAGAAGTATAAGTGTGCTTAACATGCTTTAAAGAAGCATTTACTGTAGTGAATGTGCACTTGTAGTTTTTAATAATCATTTGTCGTGCTTTAAATAAGTATTTACACTTATTTTGATGTGTTGAACATACTAAAGCACATGTAAAGTTGCTTGATTATAATTTTAACTGTAGTGTTATTGTGTATTACATTTAAAGTTAATATATATTAAATGTATTCATTTGCAACTTCATCGATACATAATTACAATTTACAATTATAATTTAAATACATGACATACAACTTTTAGAATAAATGGCATTAAAGTAAATGTTATATCACAAATGCTTGTCAGCAGTACATTCAGCAGTAACACTTTGTTCAAATACAATAATTATGAAATCACATATAAAGATGTACTTAAGTGGGTCTAAAATTCAGCTAACTGCATTTAAAATAAATG
Source organism: Paracanthobrama guichenoti (assembly GCA_018749465.1). Classification (NCBI taxonomy): domain Eukaryota; kingdom Metazoa; phylum Chordata; class Actinopteri; order Cypriniformes; family Gobionidae; genus Paracanthobrama; species Paracanthobrama guichenoti. Next base: position 11,536,286 of record CM031951.1, read on the forward strand.
TAATAGGGGAGAGCGGGGCGCAAACTAACGCTTCTTGACTTTCTCAGTTTGTGTAAATCCACTTGGGGTTCAGAGTATTTATTTTCCCACATTAATTTCCCACATGTCTAGAACAAATATGTGGTTTTGTTTCATTAACACAGTGTATACTTTTCTCTTGATTTACCCCGAAAGAATGGAAGTGAAATGTGACAACATGCCCCATAGGTGGGACACACTGTAACATGACCAATGACAGCTTAAAATGATACCTGATATAATCAAAAACACATCCAAACTAAAATATTGTGTCAATAAAATACAATTATTATTTTTTTTTATAATTTTAATAATGAAAAATACACTAATTTTTGAGTTTGACCTCAAACACATGGCTAAACACAGCTCTACAGCAGAGCTCAAAACATAATAATAATGAATCATTTCTGCACATTGACTCTCAGTCAGTATTCAGCCTTTTCTCATGGTTTCTCAGCAGAATTCATGAAAGTATAGAATATAATAGTGTAGTTCTAATAGGGGCTCAGTGTGACAACATGCCCCGCCTGCTCCACTGGGATTTAAACCCCGGCTCGTGTCTTCTGCTGTCAGATCAGCATTAAAGAACATCTCCACTGATACATAACAGATATAAGATTACAGTAATATCAGATTGGTCTTATTTTAAATAAACACAGAAAACAGAGATGAGAAATAAACACAAGTAAGAAATGTACTTTTGCTATGGTTAAATAAATGCTCAGTGATATCTTCCAGAGATTTCTTAATTTTGGCGCATTTTTTTCTCTAAATAATGTTGATATGGCAACTAGTAAATACACAAAGTTTCATCATCCTGGCATGTGTGGGAAGGGTTAAACCATGCGTGTTACAGCTAACCCCGCGTTAGGTTGTGCCCCTCCCCTACCTTTTAATGAAATTGTAAATATCATGCAACTAAGTATCTGAAAACATTACATTCAGTATATTCTTTTAAGGTTTATTATTTCCGTAATAAATACTATCTTTAAAAGTATGCTAGTTTAATTGTGTTTGTTTGGTTTTGTTCTCTGTTTGTTTCCATGGTTACCGATGATGTTAAACGCCTGTTGATTAGCTATCCTGTGCATATGAGGATGTGTTCAGTTCTTTGTCTTATGTTGTTTGCACTGCCATGTGTTTGCTCCTGTTTGAATCATCATCTTTGTTTTCAGTTATCCAGTTATCCTCCCGTCTCCTTTCGCCTGACCCGCTGTGACAGTACACTCTAAGAAATGCTGGGTTAAAAACAACCCAAGTTGGGTTGAAAATGGACTAACCCAGCGATTGGTGCACTAACGCCACAACTTTTCGGCTATGTAATTTACAAAATGTTCATTTATAAGAGTCTCAGCATACCAAGCTAGGATAAGAGACGTTTACATTTTACCACTGAATAAATGACATACTTCACCTTTAAAAAAAAAATATATATATATATACATAATCAAATGTTATAAAATGATGACTGTGTGACTGACTCTCACCAGACATGTGTTATTGCAGCAGGGTCCGTCGCTGCAGTGAGCACCGTTAGACAGAGAGCACTTTTTACAGCACTCTTTAATGCACTCCTATGACACACACACAGAAGACACACATATACACAGCTGAATACTGCTGTGACACTGTTATGAGCTTATATAATAATCATGTGTAAAATACAGCAGCAGTTTTCAATCCTGGTCCCGGGGACTCTGCATATTTCCCTTACTAAACACACCTGATTCAGATCATCAGCTCATTAGGAAAGAGCTCCATGAACTGAACTGAGGCCCCGTCCACGCGGAGATGCGTTTAGCTGTATACGTTAACATTTTGTATCGTATCAGCGTTTCGTCCACACGGATCCGATGTTTTGGGAGCCTGAATTTTTTTAAACCGGGTCCCAGAGTGGATCAATCTGAAAACCAACACCCCTGTGTTTTCATGTGTACAGCCAATCCGTATATTTTGTGAAACGGTGACGTCATCATGCCACGTCCCACGCGGTAAAGACTAGAAGGGGTACAGCTACGGGCACTGGGCATGCACACATCAATACTGCGTCATTTAATTACTGTATTGCATTATTGTAAGGGCAGGTTTAGGGTGTAGGCGTTAATAAAACATAATCTGGTAAGTAGCACATGTATTTATTGTTATTTTATTGTAAGATTTTGCCTCACTTCCTACCATTGCTATACCCCTTCTAGCCACAACTTTTTAGTGTATTTCTGTGGCAGAATTACAGCGCCACACACTGTCCTGGCATGATATAATGCATCGTTTCATTGCTCTCTTGTGTACGCAGATTTCTTGAAACGAGGAAAAAAAAAAAGATCGGCTAGGGAAAGCTCTGGCTTTGTGTGGACGGGGCCTGAGGCTGAATCCAAAATCTCCCTATAGACCCATTTGGAGCAGACGTCACAGTTACGTCACTTGCACATAGTGGCTGCAGAAAAATGGGCAAAATCCACAGAATAAGAGAAAAATGTTTTGATGTGCATTTGTATGTCAGAATTGGAATGCAAAAAATACGGTGTTCATTTTTATAGAATTCCGTCATTGAAGACGCCCTTTGAAGCTAAACGCAGACGTTTATGTTGCAAGTCCCAGACTGGACTGATGCATCCTGCAATGATTAGTCTAAAGCATGAATTTGATGTAAACAGTAAGTCTACATTATATTCACATATGCAGTTCATAGGGGACATACATACACTTTTTTAGTCTTTTATTCCATGGCTTCCACAGATTGCTACGGCAGAACTGTCATTTTCTGCAACCAGGTAAAAAAAACACCAACGCTATTTGCAAACACAAAATAGGCCTACACCCTCAAATAGGGCACTATCTGAGTTGACAGCCATTTGTATTGGTGTCCGAAACCATAGTGGACGTTATCAAGTGCACTCAATCCCATAATGCACCATAAAATTGAGTGTACAACTGATGTACGCTAGAGAATACCCATAATGCACTGTAAGAGTCGCGTGCCGATGAATCAATCATCCTTTTCCAAACCGCACTGGTCCAGCGTAATATCATACAGGTATAAATTCCTGTTTAATTGATTATTAAATTGTTTAATTACGGTATATACATTGAGTTAATCTTTTCATTACTACTGGAGCTGCCAGTTTGCTAAACAGCTCAAACTATGCGAAAGCGACAGCCCTTCCGGCGCACTCAGTGTCCGAATTCACTCGCTCGTTTTCATTCACCCCTTCAAATGGACTACATTAGTGGAGTAATGTAGGGAATAGTGTGAATAGGAGGTGATTTCAAACACAGCATCAGCGTGTCGGATAAGAGTAAGAGAAACATACAAAATATGCAGAGCAGTGGATCCCCAGGACCAGGATTGAAAACCGCTCATGTAAACTCACTTCTCTTGGTCCACAGTCACACTCCTCTCCCACTTCTACAAATCCATTTCCACACGCAGTCTCTTCAAACAGCTGCAAGACACGCATGCAAACAACATGAGGAGGAGTAAATAATGGCAGCACTGAATGTGCACTTGTAATGTACTTCAAATCTGAAAAGTATATATTTTTACACTTTATTTTGATGCTCCACTTTAGACACTCTACTAACTAACTACTAACTAACTGTCAACTAGCAGTCATTAGAGTATTAGTAGACTGTTAGGTTAGAATTAAGGTTAGTAGACATGTAGATGCAAAGTTACTTATAGTCTGTTGGGGAGCATCAAAATAAAGTGTTAGCAGATATTAAGGAGATATTAATACTCTAATGAGAGTTCGTTGACACGTAGTTGCAAAGTCACTTATAGTTAGTAAAATGTCTAAGTGGACCATCAAAATAAAACAAACTTTTTAACTTAAAGACAGTACACTTTCATTACTATGTCTGTACACACACTTAACTAAAACGTGCACTTCATCAAGAAGAACACTTAGTTTGATGTGTTGACTAACATACTAAGACACTTTATAAAGCACAGCTGTAGTGTGTTATTCAGTGATATATTTGAAGTTAATATACTGAATGTATTAAATTGCAACTTAATTATGAATATATTTAAATGCATGACATACAAGTTTCAATAGAAATTACATTAAAGTATATTTTAGTTTGTCAGTACATTCAGTTACACTTTAACCATATTTCAAAGACAACAGAAGTAATTATGAAATGACATATAAAGATGTACTCAAGTCCTACTACTGACCAATAGAGCACTATAAAGTTCAGCTAACTGCATTTAATATGAATTTAAACTATAATACAGTTCATTTAATTGCCATTACCATGACATTAAGTGTCTGAAAACATTACATTCAGTTCGAACTGAAGTATATTCTCTTAAAATGGCCTTGATCTTTTGACATATAAGAGGTCTTTGAACCATTAAAACATCCTGCAAATTAAACTGCAAAGTTTATGTCCTCTTCATTATAAACAAAGCATTTATTTAATCAAGCTCCAAAAATGACTCGTTTTGATATTGCGGGATCTGTGGCATCACAGGTTAATGTTTAATGAACAGCCTCGGGTTCAGGTCAGGGTTTTGTAACTAAGAAAAACTAAATAGGCTATATATACACAAATAGTTTGCGTGCCGTGTGCTTGGCCTGCTTGCTGTGCTGTGACCGAAAGAGCACGTGCGAGAGAGAAATCACATGCGCAGATTAATACACACACACACACACACACACACACACACACACACATATATATATATATATATATATATATATATATATAATTAGCATTTTATCATTAAAATAGGCTATTTTGTTTATATCACAAAGCTGTTTTGCGCATGTGCTGCCACTCTCGCAGTATTTCAGTCACAACACAGAAGATAACGGCAAGCAAACATTAACCATGAGTGCATTTATATAGATAACGCAGGGAAAACTTATCACAGTTCCAAATGATGCACTCTGGAAGAATTATGATCAACTGACGATGCCGTTCTCTTCCTTCATAACTCCTAGGCTACTGAGAAGGATATATTTGTGTAAATAATAGTTTAGCAACACTGCGTGAACTTGCAAGTTTAAACTTTGACGTTTAAAGTTTGAGTTCCAGAGAAATTTGTGACTGTTTCACCTGTTTGACCACAGCAAAGTTACGTAAATTGGTATGTCCGTGCTTTTTCTCTTACTGCTGTGCTGATGGAAGTTGAAGTTGAAGTTGAAGTTGAAGTTTATTCGTCATTACACATGTACAAGTACAGTATAACGAAATGAAGTTTGGAGCAAGCCTCCGAGCCGCTGTGCCTGTGTTTGTACATGTATTGGTTTACCGTTGCAAGCAATCTTTAAATACAACACATTGCAAAAATTGTATTTGCTGTGAGAAACGGATCTTGAGTTCAGGTTGGATTTGGACTTAACATGCAAATGTAATGGTCGGGTCGGGTTAAATGATCTCAGTTTAGTTTAGAAGCCCATGCAGACCTCTACACCACACGGGCAAATACATTTGCATATGCCCGCCTCCAGAGCACAACAGGCCCTGGCCACTGGCGTTCAATTGCTAAACAGCTGACATGTGCCCACATCGGATGTGAGTATCACTTCGCAGTCAAAAGCAAATATAAGCCTTTTTAATGACTGACGCTGTCTACACTGACGCCGACAACAGTACAAAAGGAAGTGAAAGAACATTCACTTTGACGCATCCAGTTTAAACTGGTCTTAAAGTTTCTGTTTTTATCCTCTCCACATAGACAACATATTCGTGTTTTTATACAAACAGAGGGATGAGTTATTACAGAAAATAATGTCTGTGGTATTGTGCAGAACGTCACAGATGACCTGGAACAATTTAAATGAAAGGTGTGACTGCCTGTCTGCTCCTTATACTTTCTCAGGCAGTTTCTTATTATTTTGGGATAAATTCTGATGATGTTAATGATGTCTGACCTTGATGGGTTTGTTAAAGAGGCAGGATCCCCCTCCCTTCAACAGGAACTCTTTATAACCAGTGATACTGCACTTAGAGAAAATCCTCGTGACCTGAGCCCTGAGTAGAGAGACGGATGGGGGAAGAAAGGATTTATAGCTCACATTAAGAAGCCAAAATTGTCTCTATTTCTGTTCTGCCATGCAAATGACACATATTGCAACAATTTACAACCATTGACAGACCCATTGAAATGCATGTTATTTGATACATTTATTAAATTAATAGGAAATAATTAAATTTGGCATAAATAATAATGATATTAATGTGTTTATGTCTTAAAGTGCTCCTATTACGCAAATATTACCTTTCACACAGTGCTTGAAACGCAAAGTGCACAACAAATAAAGTTATTGTCTTCTAAAAGAAAGAATCGATTCTGAACTGATTCTGAAATTCGGATATGCTTGATTTCCAAAACAAAACAGTTGACCAATCCTAACAGACTGGGCCATCTGACCAATCAGAGCATAGTGGACCAATCACAGAAGATTGGGCCATCTGACCAATCAGAGCAGAGCAGACCAATCACAACTAAGGGGGGAAGGGGGTATTGGGCTCCCCATGGACATCCCTGTGCCCCCCTCCAGAAAGAGAGAGACGGGACTTGTTAATAGCGTGTAATTTTCTCACTCAGACCACTACCGTCTGCTGCTTCTGCCACTGATTGCTTTAAGAGGGAAAAGCTGCCCATAACTGCTGCTCTAGGATCTGTAATCCTCTGTAAGAATTCGTAATAATAGCATATTATTAGCAAAAAAGAGTTAGCAAAATATCCAGTGTGTATCTTCACTTGTCAAATGATTCAATTGCCAAAGTGCTTTCCCTTCGGTGAGTAATGTAGCCAATCACAGACATGTTTGTTGATTTCTTGAACGCAATGGCCAATCACAGGTGTTGAAGCTAGAGTCCACTCACCGCTTGAGTTTTTGTCCAGTGCTGAGTTCTGCACGTGTGCTAATCTTCTCTAACATTATGTAGATAAGAGATTTGTTGTGTCGTCGACTTTGCGAGATTGCATTCGCTGAATGAATGTCAGCTTTTCGTGATTATAAAGGGAGTGCTCTTGCATGCTGTCTATGCAATATAAAAAAAATAATTAATAGTAATAATAATATATTTAGAATTTGAATAAAACTTTTGTTTTCAGTTCTTGACAAGCGGCCACATACACACTTCAATACATAGGCCCACCAACATATACACTCACCTAAAGGATTATTAGGAACACCATACTAATACTGTGTTTGACCCCCTTTCACCTTCAGAACTGCCTTAATTCTACGTGGCATTGATTCAACAAGGTGCTGAAAGCATTCTTTAGAAATGTTGGCCCATATTGATAAGATAGCATCTTGCAGTTGATGGAGATTTGTGGGATGCACATCCAGGGCATGAAGCTCCCGTTCCACCACATCCCAAAGATGCTCTATTGAGTTGAGATCTGGTGACTGTGGGGGCCATTTTAGTACAGTGAACTCATTGTCATGTTCAAGAAACCAATTTGAAATGATTCAAGCTTTGTGACATGGTGCATTATCCTGCTGGAAGTAGCCATCAGAGAATGGGTACATGGTGGTCATAAAGGGATGGACATGGTCAGAAACAATGCTCAGGTAGGCCGTGGCATTTAAACGATGCCCAGTTGGCACTAAGAGGCCTAAAGTGTGCCAAGAAAACATCCCCCACACCATTACACCACCACCACCAACCTGCACAGTGGTAACAAGGCATGATGGACTCATTCTGTTTACGCCAAATTCTGACTCTACCATCTGAATGTCTCAACAGAAATCGAGACTCATCAGACCAGGCAACATTTTTCCTGTCTTCAACTGTCCAATTTTGGTGAGCTTGTGCAAACTGTAGCCTCTTTTTCCTATTTGTAGTGGAGATGAGTGGTACCCGGTGGGGTCTTCTGCTGTTGTAGCCCATCCGCCTCAAGGTTGTGCGTGTTGTGGCTTCACAAATGCTTTGCTGAATACCTCGGTTGTAACGAGTGGTTATTTCAGTCAAAGTTGCTCTTCTATCAGCTTGAATCAGTCGGCCCATTCTCCTCTGACCTCTAGCATCAACAAGGCATTTTATATTTTATATTTTACATAAAATCCCAGTAACTGAGCAGATTGTGAAATACTCAGACCGGACCGTCTGGCACCAACAACCATGCCACGCTCAAAATTGCTTAAATCACCTTTCTTTCCCATTCTGACATTCAGTTTGGAGTTCAGGAGATTGTCTTGACCAGCACCACACCCCTAAATGCATTGAAACAACTGCCATGTGATTGGTTGATTAGATAATTGCATTAATGAGAAATTGAACAGGTGTTCCTAATAATCCTTGTGAGTGTACATGCATGATTCGCTCTCAAAACTGAGGACTGACAGTGATAAATATTTATGTATCAAAGTTGCATATCAATATCCATAGATCACTGGATCTTTGGTAAGCTTTAAGGAACACTATATCGAGTCCAACCTCGAGTTTAATAACCGTTTGTTTTATTAGCAGTTTTCCCAATTAACTCCAGTCATGCAGCAGCTCTTCTGCCACTCAGTCCGGCTGAGGGGGTGTGTTCCGGCGGGAAAGTGACGTTGATGCATTGATGCATACCCTCTATAAAGTGATGTCTAAATGATTATAACCCCCACCCCCCACCTACACACACACAGGAGTTGTAATTAATACTTTGCATATGGACTATAGAGACTTGTCATATATCAAAATGTGTTTTTGTGGAGTATCTCACCCATTGTCCTCCATGATACAGCCTTGCCAAGAGTTTGTGCACCCACAATCATCTGATAAAACAGAACACACACAGTCAGTTAATGCTCAATATTTTATATGTCAGTATCAAAGTAAAGTGAGCAAGATTATGAGAGAGAGTGTGTACTTTTTATTGATGTTGTATCCCACTGAATGCCAAGATTCTGAGCCAAACTCTGGGACAGCAAGAGTGGCAATGTCTGTGTAGAGCCATACTGCACATCCATTACACACACACACACAGAGAGAGAGAGAGAGAGAGAGAGAGAGAGAGAGAGAGAGAGAGAGACATGTTGGGTTTTAATATAATGTTTTTATACTGTACAGACTGTATATTCTCTCTCCAACAACAACAAAAACTTATTCTGTATGATTCATAAGATGTTTTCCTCATGGGGACCAAACAATTTCCCCACAAGGACAAGGATTTCTAATATTGCCATCTTTGTGAGGACATTTTGTCCCCATAATGTAGGTTTCACCAGGATTTGTATTAAATACGGTGATATTCCAGAAAAATAAGATTTGTCCATTTTGAAAAGGTAGAAATGTTAATTATAGTCTATTATTTGCTATTATAGTCTTTCATTTACTGACTGTAGTGGGGGGCAAAATTAATCAAGACAAATTAATAATGTTATTCAACAAGGATGCATAAAATTGGTCAAAAGTGACAGACATTTATACATTTATACTGATACAAAATATTCTGTTTCAAATAAATGCTGTTCATTTGAATAATTTCAACAGAAATATGAAGCAGCACAACTGTTTTCAACATTGACATATCTGAAGGATCATGTGACACTGAAGACTGGAGTAATGATGCTGAAAATTCAGCTTTGGTCACAGAAATAAATGACACTTTACTATACACCGATCAAGCATAACATTATGACCACCTTCCTAATATTGTGTTGGTCCCTCTTTTTGCTGCACGGTGTGCTGTAGTATCTGGCACCAAGATGTTAGCAGTTGTTTGTTGTTCAGCACATCCCACAGATGCTCGATTGGATTAAGATCTGGGGAATTTAGAGGCCAAGTCAACACCTCAAACTCATTGTTGTGCTCCTCAAACCATTCCTGAAGCATTTGTGCTTTGTGGCAGGAGCATTATCCTGCTGGAAGAGCCTCAGCCACCAGGGAATACCGTTTCCATGAAGAGTGTACATGGTCTGCAGCAATGCTTAGGTAGGTGGTACGTGTCAAAGTAACATCCACATGTTCACTTGTTGCCTAATATATCCCACCCACTAACAGGAGCCGTGATGAAGAGATCATCAGTGTTATTCACTTCATGTGGTCATAATGTTATGTCTGATCGGTGATCTTAAATTGAAATAATATTTCAGAATATTACTGTTTTTACTGTATTTACTTTAAATAAATCCAGCCTTGATGAGCAGAAGAGACTTCTTTCAAAAACATTGAGAATAATATTTTGTACTCTAGTCTCTCCAGTACACTGGAAGTATTGCAGAGTAAGATCGGTGTGTAAAATCAGCTGTAATATTCGCTACTACAGAGAAAACTTCATTTTGTCTATGATGAGTTGTGTATATTTGCTGTGAGTCATTCACTCTACATGTGATTCACTCACCTCAATGACTCCAACCCCATGACTCACAGAACACATCCCTCCAAAATATGCCGCGCAGCCTCGAGGATAGTGAAACGCCACGTTACTGGAGACACACACACAGAAGCTCCATTACACACACTTCATGCACATGTGTAAGCAGTTATGCACAAATATAAACTCACGAGAACAGATGCACTGCATCTGCGTGCTTCCTGATGTGTTGCTGTCGGTATTTGGAAAAGTTTCGCAGCAAATCGAATGGAATCACACTAATGGGAATGTGATCCTTGTCCGTCCAGATCTCTACGGCGACCAGGACAACACGTGTGTACAGGTGATCTTTGAAAATCTTCCAATAGACAGAGAGAAAGCGCAACAGGAGAAAATTAACATCTTTCCATATAATCTATACTTTTTTGTTTAATTAGGGGCTAAGCAAAAAATGTGTGATATTGTATCCGTTAGTTTTCTTATTATTATTCTTCCACTTCTTCCGCACTATGGCAGCACATAGAACCATATGGTAAAAAGTTGTGAAATTTGGCACACTGATAGAGGTTAGTCCAAACAGTCACCACAGCAAATTTGGAGTCTCTAGCTCAATCCCTCTAACGCTGTCCAAAGTTTGTTACGTTTGTGCTAATAACCTTTGAACAAGAAGGGCTAGAAACAACACAGAACGAAACATTTTCCGCCATATTGAATTTTTCAAAAAACAGTTTGTCAAATTTTCATGAAAATTTTATCAGATTATTTTCAGACCATGCTGGCAAAAAGATAACTAAATCTTTTTGATAAACCCAAATGTTCTTGAATAACGCGCAAACGAATTTCACAAAGAGCACGCCAAATTGGACGTGTGGCAATATCTCCGCTATGCTTTAGCATATTCAGACCAAATTTGGTACAGGTCATGCTTGTGATGGCCACATGCAGCATTTCGGCACAGCACCACCTACTGGTCAGGAGATATGAAAAATGGCTGTTTCTGCTTATAACTTCTGACTGGTTGGCCCAAAAATCATTATATTGGTCGCGTTAGATTTGGTACTACATGCTGAGTTGAATTATGCCCAATTTTCCCATAACGTCCATTTTTGATGTCAGCCATTTTTAATTTTGTAGTAAAATGCTGTATTTTATGAATGCATTAGCGTATCATTATGAAACTTGGTATGGGTCATCGGTGCTGTGCCCTGAAGGAGCCTGAGAAGGTTCGGGTCAGCACCACATAGTGGTAAAAGTAAATATTTACAAAAATGTTTTGATGTGGTTGACTTATTTTCACAGCAGTCATCTCGTTAGATTCCTGAATCTTTGCCGAGCCCAAAGATACCAAACATGCTATGTTTTGCCTTATGGTTTGTCCGACATTGTGATTTAGCATTTTAAAAAGCATTTGCAAATATTTTGAGATGAAACTGTAAAAAAAATTGTAACCATAGTAAGTTAACTAAATATCGAAGGTCAAATGTCAAAACTTTGATTGTAAGTGGCAAAAAAATGCAAAGTCGGGCGTGGGTCATTTTCATGTGCTCATAAACGAAATCAGATATTTTCACAGAATTTGATACTTCTGTATGAACGCACTCTGAGGGAGTGATGGGATTGTGCTACTTGGTGGTGCTATAATTGAACAAAACGTGAAAATTAGCACAAACTACAGTACAATATTTTGTTGTAAAATGCTATATTTTACAAATGCCTTAGTGTATCATTACAAAACTTTGTATGTGTCATCAGGTACTCAAAAACAGCGCCACCTTTCTTATCAAATTATATAATTTCAAAAAATGCTAATAATGTTTGATTAATTTAGCCTATTTTGATTAAACTGATCTTGATAGATTCCTTGAGTAATACCGAGAACAATGATACCAATTATGCCATACTCGAATTTGCTGTCCGCCATTTTGAATTTCTTTGAAAACCTACTTTTTCAAACTCCTTCCAGACCATTGGTCTGAATTTCACCAAAATTGGCCCAGATCATCTTCAGGCAAAAAAATTGTCAAAAGCTTTTCAATAGATCAAGCCGTTCTCAAATAACACATCAATGAAATTGTTGGCATGACGCTAAGCTGATTCTGAGGCTGTAAGTCTGCAATGCTTTGGTACATTGATACCAAACTTTATATGTCATTGTCACCTCACACTGACCACATTATAATAATTTGATAGCAGTGTCAAAATGTCTTTAATTACTCATTGTTGCAGTTTTTCTGAAGCTCCCAGCCATGCTTGCATGTCTTGTTGGTCCTTTTTGTGCTTGGCCCCGATAATTGCAGCTAAAAATAGTTTAAATTGGAATTGGCATTTCTCATCTCTACGGGGTCCACAAACCATTAGGGGTTTCTGAAATCCATGTCTATCTAATTGATCACTAACACAAACTATTCAATGAAAACTGGTCAATAATTCAAAAACTCACAGCATCCGCCTGGTTGACAACAGATTTGGCAAAGTTGAGAGTGTGCTGCTTGGTCCTCAGTCTCTTAAACTGTGGGATAATATTGATATAGTTATAGCCTAATTATAAAACATCAAACCAAAAGATCAAACATTACATTTACTGCAATAGACTAGTGAGGAGAACAAACTCTGTAAAAGAAGCAGAGCGCCCTCCAGTGGACACTACTGCACCGATGGGCACAGATTTACTCAAGAAGACTGCATAAATATTTAATAGCCATATGCTTATCCCTAACACCAACTCTAAATGTTAACCCTAATGAAAAGAATTGTACTTAAATATATTGAATGTGCACTTTAAATCTTAAACATTAATTTTTGCGATTAATCACATGATTGCCATGAGTTAACTCGTGATTAATCGCAACTTAATTGCACATTTTTATCAGTTCTAAATGTACCTTAAATTAATACTTTAAGTTTTTAATACTCTAATCAACATGGGTATGGACAAATATGCATGATTTATTATTAGTGAAACCATACTCAAAAAAGCAGGAAGACTAGACATGTATCAGAGGTCATAAATGTTTTTTAAAGAACTTGTTCATGTCTCTTAAGCCTAAACTTAAAAATTCAGAATAAGCAGTACTTTCTCTTTTAAAAAAAATAGTAATAGGCGTTTTTACACTGGCAGTTTAGTTCAGAACGGGGCACGGTTTGCATGAAACATTGGTAATGTGAAAGCTGTGGACCCGGGAGCGCACCAGGGTCCTGGACCTGAGACGAGGAGGTGCTCTGAGTTTGGTTGCACTCGAACTGTGCCACGACTCGCGTGAACAGTGTGAGAAACACGGGCTCGGGAGCGCTCTTGTTCAGAAAAGTAACCTACGCATTTGTTTTAGCCGATTGTAATGTATTTAGTTCAACAAAACGTGTGTAAGTGGTGATGGTGTTAATGATTTACCTCGGATACGAGCGAGAGCGAGCTTGCAGTGTATTCGAGCATTGCGCATCTCCCCCTTTGCAAGCATGCAACAGAAAGCCCTCTTCATCCGACACACACAGCCTACAGTAAACCCAGATATCATTTACTCAGCTATGCATAACAGCACTACATTTAAAATAATATGTTAACCCGAGTTCTGTTTTCTATCATACCCTGTGCATGTTTGTGATTACGTAAGATGCACGCAGAATCAGGTTGACCAGCGCTGAGGGGGAAACCGAGAACTGTCGCGTTCGGACATGGACTGCAGCAAACGTGCTCAGTGTAAAAACACCCTTTTCCTTTATTGTAACCTGGAGGCTAATAAAAGTTAAACAGAACAAAATGGCAGCTTATGTAGGCTAAATGACGTCACTCGTTTCAGAATAGTAATGTTACTGTTAGCCCTTTCTTTCTCTATGTCTGTTTGCTGGTGCATCCTTTACGTCTATGGCTGCTCTCGATTTCTCCAACTACGGGCTAGGCCACGGATCAAACAGAAAATGCGCGCTGCGTTAATCGCTGCGTTAATAAAAACAGTGCCATTAAAATGAATTTGCGTTAATGCGTTATTAGCACGTTCATTTTGACAGCCCTAATAATAATTTAAATCAAATAAAAGGCCACTTAAATGTACCTTGAGGATTTCACAAATTTATTTGTGAAATCCTTTATTTTACACAAATTACACATTTTACACTGTTACACATTTTACATGTAGTTACTTTAGTAATAACATTCAATTATGCGTTAAACCTTAACTCTGATTATCTAGTAAGCACAAGTAGTTAATTACTGTTACTTAAAATACTTAGTTAATTACACTGTAACAATGACACCTTAAGATAGTGTAAGTGTAACCTTTATATTCAACTTCATCATTGTGCATTATATTCAACTTCAAGTTGTGTAATTACGAACATATTTAAATACAATAGAAACAGTTACACTTTATTTTAAGGTGTCATATATATTTAAGTACTGAGTAATGATAATTACTTACTATATAATGGGTTATGGTAGGGTTAGGGTTTGGTTGAGGGGCTCTATGCATGTAATTATGCATAATTTACTGTTATTACTATAGTAAGTACATGTAACAAGGACACTGTAAAATAAAGTGCGTTACAGAAATTACACTTTAGTAAATAAAATAAATATATTTTAGTCTATCATAAATGCTTGTCAGTACATTAAGCAGTACATTAACTTTATCCATTTTTCAAAGACAATGGAAGTAATTATGAAATTACATATAAAGATTGCCATCAAAATGTGATTTATTTCTTAATTGTACTTAAGTCCTACTTAACTGGGCAAAAAAGCAGCAAATTGCATTTAATATTAATTTATAGTGTAATACATTTATGCAATTAACATGAAATGAGGTCACTCTTTTCAAGTACATTGTACATTTCCCAATTCCACTTAAATTTTTAAGTATAATCAAACTGGCTTTACAAGTCAACTAATTGCCTAGCAAAAATCTTGCCTAGTTGAATCTTGTATAACTAGTTATAAAATTGGTCAAATTATTTTGATGAGATAAAGTGGAAAATGGAAAAACACATGTTGACACAACTTACTGACCATATAATTTTTCATATTTTTTCCCATACTCTTTTTAAAAGTACTGCTAAAGTGTACTACTTCTTCGCAAAGTAAAACATGTGCCAAAGACACTCACATACTATCATATTCACACAGCATTTAAACACACCATGTTGTGGTCAATGACGATCATCAGCTCTATGTACTTCATCTCCTCAAACAGGTTCCTCGGGATCTGGAAGAGAAAAAGGACTCAATCCTGGCTCAGCTGCTGCATGAATGCTCATCAAGAACAGACACAAGTGTCTCATAATCACTTTCTTCATTACAAACTCTCATTATGGGCTGCTGTTACATTTATGGATAAAGGAATGTGCCATGCTCTGGATCAAAGGTTTGGATGGATCCCAATTTACATCAGCAACAACATAGTTTAATTTATGGACTTTAATTCAATTTATGGCCTTAAAAACGGACTTGCAACTTTTTCTCACAATTGTGACTTTATTTCAATCAATTCTGAGAACAAAAGGTCAAAATAAAGAATTATGAAATATAGTCACAATTACTTTTTTATTGTTTATTCTGGAAACAAGCTTCCATTGTTTCATATGTGAATATATTATTCCTGTGATCAAAGCTGAATTTATCATCATTACTCCAGTCTTCAGTGTCACATGATCCTTCACTGATCATTCTCATGTGAGGATCTGATGCTTAAGAGACATTTCTTATTGTTATCAATGTTGAAAACAGTTGTGCTGCTTCATATTTGTGTGGAAACCATGAAAAGAAATGTCAGATTCCTTGATGAATGAAGAATTCATTAGAAATCTTTTGTAATATTATTAACCTTAACTGTGTCTTTTGGTCGATTTAATGCCTCCTTTCTTTAAAAATTGGATTTTGTCATCACAGGTAAAAAAATATATATTTATTTATAAATAAATAATAGTTAGTAGCTACATTGATGCACCTGAAGACAATTCAAACATTTTGAACAATTGAAGCACACCATTATTGAGAAATACTCTTAGTTCATAAGATTGCATCAAATATTGTTTGCATTAACATTACAGTCAGCATTTTGCTAAACAAATGGCCTAATTTATTCATAATTACTTAAGGCCCTATTGTAACGATCTGAGCGTATGGTCTGAAGCTCATGGTGCAGGTGCACTTCCACTTTTGTGCGAATCCACTTTTGCTAGTTTAACGACGGAAAAAACGGTCGGCGCGCCAGACGCATGGTCCATAAGGGTTGTCCCTCGTCTCTTAATGAGTCATGGGTGTGTTTTGGGCGAAACGTGCAATAAACCAATCAGACTCTCCCTTTCCCTTTAAAAGCCAGTTGTGCTCAGACCATGGCGGATTCGCTATTTACATGGAAGAATATAGACACCCTCAACCTGACGAGTCATTCATCATTACTGCAGATAGGTCATTCTGATACATGCAGTGACTATCCATTATGACATGTAGGCATGTTTATCTTTATGTACACAATAAGAATCTTTTACATTGTAATCCTTTTATTTTTAATATTTGGCATGTGTGTGTGCTGCTGCGCGCCCCTGTGTGTGTAATAAACAGAGTGTAAACGCCTATAGGCTCATAATACTAACACACCCTTTAAATAACACACAAAATACTGCACTATTGACTTTAGAGCCGAGTTTTTGTTGGTCAATGGTGCAATTATTTTCGGCTCCTCAAAATAGCAACGCGCCAACAATGCGTTGGGTGCCCCAGACGCCCATGGGTGAACAGATGCACCAGAGCATTTGCTATTTAAACGACGTGGCGCAGGACGTGAAAATGAAAACTGCGTCGGGCTGAAACTAGCAAAAAACACTTGCGTCATGCCTGGTGTCGCATTGCATCGGGTGTGTGTGATAGGGCCCTGCATGTTTTATGTTCCATCAGATACAGTCTGCATTTTTCGGACCAGTTACACACTCATACTCCTCAGTAATAATGCTCGAGTGCAACATTAAGCCAAAAATGCATTCTTCCAGAGTCCACAAATAAATCATGTAGCCTCCCATCCAGGCACCAGCGTCAAACTGTTTTTACTTTACTAATGCTTATAATGCATGAATACAACCTAGTATGGATATTATGCAAATTAGACGTGACCTTGTATGTGCTAAGAGTGGCAGTACTAAGGCTGAGGCTGAGTCTATCTGTTTGACATTATGGGATGTGTCATTGGCAGTGTTGTGTTCTGCTCTGCAGTGGATCACTTTATGGCCTGTATCCAGCATCAGCTGCGTCCCACTCAAACTCTTACAGCTCGCTTTTTCCTCCGTCGAAGCCAAGACAAATCCTCCTCCATGCCTGCACACACATACGCACAAACATGTGTTTGTTTGTCAGCGCTTCCAATGTTTGTTATGTGAATAAATTCTAAGATTCCTTTCCAAAAGAGAAATTTAAGCTTCTAACAAGAGTAACATTGTTTTCAAAGACACAAAGAGCACACTTCTCCAAAGAGCACGCAGAGTTCCTTTATCTCATCAGGGTGTCCTGGCAGTTCAGAGAGAGCTGTGTTGTATGTACTGTACCTTCTTCTCCTGTAGGTGGGGTTTGCTGCAGGATAGCCGTCCTGTGTAAGACATGTGGTCTCGCTGTTCCCTCCTAATGAAAAAAACACAGAGTATGAGCAGCCAAACCTCACCAACTTCATCCAACATGAATTCAGCTGCACATACCATCTTAACTGGCCTAGTGCGCATGATTAGTGTTTATAATTAACTGTGCAGTTTGGTTTTTGAATGGGTTGGTAGATGGTTTGTTAGTTTAAAATTAAAGTTCAGAGATTTATTTGAGTCACTGTGTGTAGGGAAAGTGTGTATGGAGTTCATTAAAGCATGAAGAGTTGATTTGCAGAGGAAATGGCTACATATGATACACACGATACTACCGTATATACCCGAATATAAGACGAGGTTTGTGTCCTAAAAATAGACTGAAAAATGGGGGGTCGTCTTATATTTGTGATATAGACAAAATCACAGGAGGAAAGGGAGAAAGCAGGGGAAACAGTTGAGGGCGCCAACACCATAGGCTACGTAATTAGTGACAGTGTTATGAATGAAATAAACAGTAAAGTGCCGCCATGGAGAAGTCAAGAGATCATTTTGAGAAAAGCTTCAAAAGTTGGTCAAATAAACCAACACGTTCGAAACAGTGATGACACCAACTTTAAACTTATGGTCGTGAATGAGGCAGAATCAGCTAATAATTGCAAAGCTGCCAAAACATTTACAGTCACAGAATGCAATGTTTGGAGGTGGCGAGCACCTTTTTTCCCCAAAAATAAGTCTGGAAAATGGGGGGGTCGTCTTATATTCGGGTATATACGGTATTTTCATTGCCAAAAGCAGATTTGTACATATTCTTACTGCAGACTCCATATGACCAGATTGATGTTTTGAAACTAAATACAGCTCTCTACCAGTCATACCTACTCATTATAAGAACAATATTCAGCAAGTAATCTAATGGAAAATTAGGCTTTATTTTTATGCTTACAGGAAATACACATATTCATCATGTTTGCCAAAGATACACTACCGTCATGTTGCATTTATTTGATCAAAAATACAGTAATTTTAGTATAGTAGCAGTAATATTGTGATATTATTACAGTTGATCAAAGCTGAGTTTATCATCATTACGCCAGTCTTCAGAGTCACATGATCCTTCAGAAATCATTCTCATGAGAGGATCTGATGCTCAAGAAACATTTATGATTATTATCAATGTTGAACGCAATCCAGTGTCTTTTTTCAGGATTCTTTGATATACAAAGTTTTATGCAGCATTTATTTGAAATATAAATCTTTTGTAACATTATAGTATGACTATAGTATATCATAGTATGCTAAAATTCAACATTTCGTGCCATGGAGACAGCTATTCATGCTTTTATAACATCCCGCTTGGATTACTGTAATTCACTGTACTGTGGCATTTCAAAGTCCCAGCTCGTTCGTCTTCAATTGTTCCAAAATGCTGCGGCCAAATTTCTTAAGAAAAGACGAAAATTCGATCATGTCACTCCCATCCTGCGAGCTCTCCATTGGCTACCAGTCCAATTTAGAATTGACTATACAATTCTTCTACTTGTTTGCAAATGTCTGCATCATCTTGCTCCAAGTTACCTGTCTGAACTTCTACATTCCCATAATCCGTCCTGTGACCTACTGTCATTTCTGATCAATTTAATGCATACTTTATAAATAAAAGTATTAATTTCTTTCCCATCATCACATGTATTTCTGGTAAATTCGATGAGAATTGTATTTTATCTGCACATAATCAGATTGGATAATGAGTTGTGGTGTACATAAATGTTGGTATACAAATGAAATGTACATGTAAAAAAGAAAACTTACAATAGAGTGAGTCTGCTTAAGTGGCTCAATTGTGTACATATGGACTCCATCATCAAACATGCCACTGGGTACCAGAGAGAGACAAACAGTCATGTTGATTCATTTAACTTATAAATGAGGAAAGCATACAGACACACTACAAACTACAGTACAGTGAGTTAGGGGAACATCATTTGTAGCATAAACATACATTTTTAAGTTGATTACCCAACTGAATAAGTCAGTATACAGTAGAAAAAGCTGTAAGTGGATGGATTCACTGCGGTACTCACTGTAAACCATTACAGGTGGACAGAGCGGCATGCGAGTTGTCATTCCCTCTGATCCGGCCGTGGTAGTAACAGTGCTCTCCACCCTGACAACACACACATTTAGGGCCTGTTTACACCTTCTTTGATTGGATAGCTATCCAATCGTGAAAAGACCAGCGTTGTGACGGAAATCGAATACTTCCCTACTATATAGTATGCGAAAAACAGTACGTCAACAGAGTAGTATGTCCGAATAGATAGTATTCAGAAAACTCCCCGGATGACCTACTGCTACTGCTGAGATTCTGAAGTGTGCATTAGATCAGGGGTTTTCAAAATGGGGTCCGGGGACCCCGAGGGTTCCTCCAGAAGGTTCTAAGGGGTCCCCAGAAAAGACAACGCAAAAATGGATAAATTCAACCAAACAATCTAACCGTTTCTTGCCGTTTACTTTCCAGAATTGTATATGTTTGCTTTGTATCTTTCTGTTTTTTCTCACTATAGTCCCTTTATCTCGCTCACTGGGGTTGTAAGGCAGTATTCCTAACGCAGTACGGACGCTGCTTACATACATTTATTCTGAAAGTTGCTTATACAAATAAGTTTTCATTGAAAAGGTTCTTCTTCAGGTTTATACATACAACATTAAGTATAGCCAATTTAAGTTTGGAAACAATATGTTGTATTTATAATGGTACACTTGCTATTTATCTAACAGTTTAAAAAAAAAAAAATCATACATAAAAATATTTAGATGGATTTCAGGAAGGGGGTTCCTCATAAAAGATTCATCGTATTTGGGGGTCCTTGGTATGATATACAGTTTGAAAACCCCTGCGTTCGATGGACACTTTACTGTCCCATGGGGCCACGGGAGAGGATTTATGAATGGCAGTGAAGCGACGCAACTTGACGCTGGTAGGTCACGTGGAAGTTTTGATGAAGGGCTGTAGAAACAATCACAAAAATAACAGCAGAAATTAGCAGTATTTTTTCCTTTATTACCTGAAAGTAACGCCGCGGCGTGTTAGGGTTACTCACACGCTTCAGTCTGTGGCAGAAAAGCAGAGGCTGCAGTCACACGAACGAAAATGGGCAGAAATATTTGCGCGCTATTAAGGTAATTACGAGGAGTTGTGTTCGTGAATATGTATCTTGTAAATATTAATATACAGCTCTGATTTGATTTTTGATTCATGCCAAGTTGAAATTAGCTTAAAAAAACTTGCTCATTTAAGAACGTGCATTTATTGCATGGACAGAGCTAGAATATAATGTAGCGAAGTGTTTAAAATGCAAGTGCATAGTTCAGTTGAAACCTTGCCCTCTTTGGCTTGCTGTTGATGCTGTTATACTGTTTAAATAACAGCAATGAAATAAGAATGAGCTGTCTATCTTTTAATCAGTTTAGAGCCATTTATACAGGATGTGTTTTTTCGGTTAAAGCGCCAGACGCAGGTCTAGAGATGTGTTTTTTTCCCGGAGTTATTTTAACTTGAGTGCTGCGTTTATAAAGCCGCATCACGCACGATACTCTGCAAAAGTATGGAAGAGATGCGAGCGCAACAGTCTAACGTCTAGGGTGATGTTTACATTAAAAACGATATATAAAAGTAGCACAATGGAATTAAAAACACATCGTGTGTGGCATTTAATTGCCCCTTTCCACACAATTAAAGTTGCATTCATTGCTGTCACATTTCTGTCCTGTCTTGTTGAGCACATGTGGTGTTTTGTTATTTTCTAGCCATGTGCTTTGGGTTGTCATGTTTTGGTGATGTCATGCCTAGAGAGGGCTCCGTCCCGTGCACCGAGTCCGGAGAGGGTTTCCGTCCCGTGCACTGAGTCCGGAGCGGGCTCCGTCCTGTGCACCAAGTCCGGAGAGGGGTCCGTCCCGTGCACCATGTGGGCCACCCTGGCCTCCCGAACTCTGTGGGAAGCCCTGGTCTGTCCCTCCTGTCCCACCCTGGTCTGTCTCTCTCATTCACCCCTGGTGGAGCGTCTGGTAGCCGCACCTTAAGGAGGGGGTATTGTCACATTTCTGTCCTGTCTTGTTGAGCACATGTGGTGTTTTGTTATTTTCTAGCCATGTGCTTTGGGTTGTCATGTTTTGGTGATGTCATGCCTCCAGTCTATTGTCCTGACCCCGCCCCTCTTGTCATCTCATTATTGGTTAATTTGCCCCACCTGTCTTCCCTCATTACCTGCCTTGTTTGAAATCTATTTAGTCTCCTTGTGTTTGCTGTGCTGGGTTGGTTCGTTATCTTCTGTTCTGTTGTTTGTCTCCTGGTTCCCTGACCTGCTTCATGGTTCCTGACCCTGGTGTTGTGTCTTTTAGTTTTGTTTTCCCCCCTCGTGGGTGTTTTTGTTCGTTTTATTTTATTATTTAAAATAAACCTATTCTTCCTGCAATTGAGTCCTTTTCTCACAACCGTTCCTGACAATTGCTATATTAACATGAAGGCTTCCATTCTGTTTTCTAATCTAATCAACTTTCATTGACATAAATTTGCATATAGCGTGAGAAGCGAAGACCGGATTTGTATTCGTTTTCCTGTATGGTAGGTATACATGTACAAACGTATGAATGCAAATGTTTACCAGTCTGATGTTTGTATAGCTACTATAAAAGTGATTCTTTGTGGAATGTCAGAGCGACTGATCTTCAGCCTCTCTCTGCTTTACTTCAGCAGAGTAACGTTTGCTGGTCATGTGACCTGACCTGCAGGTGAACAAGCCGTGCTGATTCAGCAGTGAAGTCTTGATTTAGCACCTATCAGCATCCTCTCGCTCTCTCCCTCCGGTCATGCTCTTTTATGTTACTCTTGCCCTCTCTCATATTCTTTGTCACATCTGTTCTGTTTAATATAATAAGTTAATGTGCTTTCATAACTTTTTTTCTATTAAGTTCAATGAATTTTTAGTAAGATGTGAATGAAATGGTATGATAAATCTGTTTCATGGACACTTATTTTGATATTCTGTTTTCTTCCTGTGGTTTAGTTCCTTTTTTCCTATATCCCGAAATCGCCCTCTAAACCCTCAATCACTATTCACTACTTTAGTCCACTAATACAGTTGACTTGAAGTTTATGAAAACGAGTGAGTGAATTTAGGGACTGTTTACACGACACCGTTTTCAACTAAAAACATAACTTTGTATTTGGCCATTCATTTACATGGGTGCCTAAAACGCAAACTTTTGAAAACGGGTTTCAAAGAGCAAGTCTGTCAGTTTGTCCCGATGGTGGAAAAGCATCAGTACAGTTCAGAGTGAAGCGACAAACAATGAATTAAAAATGCCTAATTTATACCTTCCAGAGGATGGTAAAACGATGATGTCATGCACATGCATATTACATGTTCAGTCTATAGTGTTTCATTGCCATCTACTGGTCTGACAGCAGAATATAGTGCTTTTAGTCGTTTCCGCGAATCCGTGTGAATGTGGATCGTTTTGACAATGGTGTGGTCTGTACTTGGAAAAATCAAAGGAAAAACTTCTCCGTTTTAAACATACCGTTGTCGTGTAAACGTATCCTCAGACAGCCGTTGAGGGTACATCAATTGTACACTCGTTATTGCGGTGCATTATGGGATTGAATGAGTGCACTCAATAACGTCTACTATGGTTTCGGACACCAATACAAATGGCTGTCCCCTCAAATAATGCCCTATTTTAGGGTATAGGGGGCGATTTCGGATTCAGCTAGTTTCTATTGCCATCTTGTAAGATATCCTTGTTTGTTACCACCTGTCCTTCATTTAGCCTCTTGTTACCTGTATTTAAACCCTCAGTGATTGTCTGTTCATGGTCTTTTGTTAACGTTTGTGTTGGAGTTTCTTGTTATTGTTCCTTGAGCTCATTAAATGTGATTTCATCGCTCATCTGCGTCAGGCCTTTTGAATCATGAGCCGCGTTTCCACCGCGGGAACTTTCCCCAGGAACTAGGGACTTTGCTGTGGTACTCGGTGTGTTTCGACCGCAGGAACCAGGGTCTAAATGAAGGTCCGGGTGAAGATTTCCCCCTCAAAACGGCCTTGCTTGCAAGGTAGTACTTTTTCAAAGTTCTGGGACTTGGGCGCTGAACTTGCTGATTCATGCAGAATTTTATTTCAACCTAAAAGTCTGTTGCAGTACGTGCAGTAAGAGTTGTTTCCTATTCGAATCAACAATGGAGTTAAAAAAACAAAACAATGGACCGAAACAATGGAAAGTCGTGCACAGTCCTATGTCACGGGACTAATCTTCACGGTACTTTAGACCGCGATGGAAACACAGACAGCAACAGGTCTGGGGGAAAAAAAGAGTTCCTGGGGCAAATTGTTCCAGGTCATTTCAGTGGAAATGGGGATATGGATTATCATGTCAAGCCAGTATGCAACAGCTTCATTTAGAACATTTGACTGCTAGGTTTTACAGAGTAATTATGAGCTTATACCAATGGCACATTCTCATTTGTATCCAAGTGATTTACTACTGATATTATTAACAGGAAAGATAAAAGAGGATTTATTTCAGGGCACACCGAAAACAACTGACACTTTTACACAGTATAAATTATGTAAGTATGAAACCAAATTAATTGGGGTTCTTTTCCCAATTGTAGTTACGGTACTCAGGTTCAGCAGTAATGTTTTCCCATGGAATTATATGGCTATTACTATAACAATGATTAAAATTGTATGTATGACTAAATATTCAAAAAAAAAAAAAAACGTTTTTCCACCATCTGGCCGAACGGTTCCAGTTATATTTCCACTTGGTTTGGCACGGCACGATTACAATCTGTTCTTAGCCCGTCTAATTCTCAGCGCGGCTGGCTAACTAACTAAACACAAGTTAATAATAAAATAAAAAGAAATATCTGATCATCCTCTATGACACATAAAATCTTGCGTTCTTGCTTCGTTTTCAGACCCACAGTGTAAAATGAAACCACATCTGTACCAGCTGGACCAGGATGGAACCGAATGGAAAGGTTAAGCAACGAGAACAGTTTGTCCTGATGGTGGAAAAAGCATCTATACAGTTCAGAGTGAAGTGACAAACAATGAATTGAAAATGGCAAGTTTATACCTTCCCGAGGATGGGCTTCCCTTCCTCATAGTGTATCTCCACATAGTCTGAGGACAGCAGGTCACTGGAACACACAAACACACACAAATATGAACTGGTATGAACTTATGATCATCTGTTGATTCTGGATATCAGAAGACTCTGGTATTCTGGCTCAGGTTTACACACAGGGACTGTTTTCTTCTGCTGAAGAGTATTTGCTTTGAAAGGAAAGTATTGGAATCCAATTTTGTTGGACCAGAGCCTATAATTCAGACGAAATGTCACTATACTCAGTTCAACATATGTGCAACACATGTTTTCTGCATATTTCCAGCATTTCTGTTACACACCCATACGAAGAAGAAATTCAAGTGCCATTTGTATTCTTTTTTTTTTTTTTTTTAACTATATATATATAATTTTTTAAATAACAGTATATTTAGAAGATAGTCTTGTACTTATCAGAGATATACTTAATGCTTGGCTTTTAATGACGCTTTTAAATCTGTATATTTGGCCTATAATTGTACTTAATCTTTTGATCAAGATTAATTAATTAAATATTCAAAGTATACTTTTCTTGCATTTTTAGTATGTATTTAACTATCAAATAGAGCAAGTCTCTTTATGTAATACATAAAACATTGACATAAATTATAGGTAGTGTACATAAAGGAGTTATGTTCAAGTACATTTTAAGGTTTATTATTTTAAAGGGGTACTTCAGCGCTGGGAAGATGAATGTGTTTTTAAACTGGGTCATTTATGTAGTAGAAATGTGAAATTATTTTTGAATTTGGTGCCTTCTGGACTGAGAAAAGACAGAAAATGTATTTTTGGCTTATATGGATGAAAGACAACAACTCCCAGAATGCACTTGCTTCGGTGCCCAACGAGGCCACTCCCAAAGCCACTGCTACTGGATCACTGGATCACTTACCTACTGCGGCACCGCCCCTACCATTGTTTTAGTCATTTAGTTCAGTTAGAGAACACTACAATTAAAAACTGAACGTGTCTGTTCAATATAATGTGAGTGAGCCGAGCGAGTGTCACAGCACAAACGCAGCAGGAGTCAGACTACATTCATCACGAGATGAAGAGCTGAGGTAAGCGCGGGCGCAGCATACATTCCCGGCACATGTTCAGTCTGGAGTGTTCTCAGATCATGCCTATGGAAGCTTAACTTTCATAGGAATTCATTTGAAAAGTTGAAACACTCACTTTGCTCCGCACCGCTCCGTTTACATGAATGTCCGCAGCTGCCCGAGCCGAGCGCTGTGAGTGAGATCCCACCCCCCCATGGGCGGGTTGTAACCATGCGGGACTAGCTCCTTCTATTGACTATAGTCTTTAGTCTCTGGCCAAAAAATCCTCCGATGACACAAAATGACGATATTTGCGTCATCTGAGGATTTTTTCCAGAAATAAAATACATAAATCTCTCGTCTCAGGGGGATATGAGGGGGGGAAGCACGATCATTCGAATGTACTAGCGGGTTTCTACTGATACAAAGCTTAATGCTAATCACTGAAGTATCCCTTTAAGTATACAAATTAATATCTAAATAGGAACATAATATCTAAATAGAAAATGCAAAAATAATAATAATAAAAAACTTTAAGTATGATGTTAAGTTCACCTAAAGAAAACGTCTCAGGTTATGACTAACCATTGTTCCCTGAGAAGTGAACGAGACGCTGCGTCATAATAGCTGCACTATGGGTGATCGCAGGCCTCAGCCTCAAGGCACCACGGAGGAAACGTGACACCAATGGGTTTCTCCCCAATGACTCACCACCCAAAGGTAAAAGGTTAAAGTAGAGGGTTAACCCTGCGGAGAACCAACCTTGCAGGAACTCCAGCACTGTACCAACAGGGCAGTTAACTTAGTCCAGCGACTGATTCCTGCACAAATAGGTGAAAACTCCACTTCAAGGCATATAGTCTCATCATGGAGGGTGCTCTGGAGAGCAGAATGGTTTCAACAACCTCAGCTGAGAGACCAGAGTCTAGGAGTTGGGGCCCCTCAGAGGCTGAGCCCACAGTCTCCACAGTCTCCACAAGTCCAGCCAGGAGTGAAGGATTGTGCCCCCTGTCTGAGACTCGAGCCAGCCAGAAAGGGGCTATTAACAACATATGGGCACTGTCCTGGCGAACTCTCTACAGACCTCCCAGGAGAAAAGTGATCGGGGCTAAAGCATACAGACACAGCCTCAGCAATATCTGTACCATGGCATCCAACCCAAGGGGGGCAGGATGCCTGAGGGAACACCAGAGAGGACAGTGTGTTGTGTATGAAACAACAGTGTATCGTTTCTTGAAACACAAATAGATCCACTTCTGCCTTGACTAACTCCCTCCATATGAGTTCCACCACCTCAGGGTGAAGTCTCCATTCCCCGGGCATCAGCCCCTGCCTCGATATGATGTGATTTTGAGGCCCAGGGATATAAGAGCCCACAGGAAGATCTGATGTGCCTGTTTGAAAAGTGGGCATGACCACAGACCCCCTGTTGATTTATGTAGGTGACCACCGATGTGTTGTCTGTCCTGAGGTCTAGGATAAATTGCTTCAAAGCTAGAAAGAAAGCCATCATCAGACTATGCAGACTATTTTGTTCTCTTTAATACTGGACAAATTCCACCATAAATGCCTCTTGAATGCTACCAGAGCTGCCATAGAACGTCCGATTGACTTGGCCGTCTCCTTGGTGGCCCAGAGAGATAAATCTGTGGCAGCTCTTTTAATCGCATCTGGGCTCACACCCTCGCCCTCATCCAGGTCTCAGAGCAGGTCCACCTGGTATGCCTGCAGTATAGCCATAGTGTGCAGACATGCCCCGGCCTAACCAGGCGCCAAATACGTTTTACCCACCATGCCAGTGTTATTTTGGCCTCATAATTAATGGGTAGTTTGTCGTTTGGGAAATGAAGAGACACAGGATGAAACCTCGGTGTGGAGATCTGGAAAAAAACACAGGTGAGGAGGTTGTGATTTTGAAAGCAGGAAAAGTTCATATAGATTCAAGATTCAAGATTCAAGAGTTTTATTTGTCACATACACAATTATATACAGAATATACAACCGGCAGTGAAATGTAAACAGGTCCGCTCCATGGACAGTGCAAATTCACAGTTAAAAACACAAGGAGGAAATTATAATAGAATAGGATAAAAAAGTACTAATATATATATGTAGAATTATAAATAATCAAGTCAAGTAGAAGAAAAAAGTAAAAAAATAAGAATAAAGAAGTGGAATAAAATAATTGAAGTAGACTGTGCAGTGAGTAAACTGTAGACTTATAAATATGTGGTTAACAAATGTATAAGAGTATAATGTGCAAACAGGTTTATAACAGGCTGTTACACAGTAACAACGAGAACAGAAAGTGCAGTGCAATGTCAGTGTATCGATGCTTATCCTGAAGTGAAGTCACGTGATGTTAGGTGACTGAGTTCAGGAGTCTGATGGCCTGGGGGAAGAAGCTCCTCCTGAGTCTCTCAGTTTTGGCCATCAGGCTTCAGAAGCGCTTACCAGATGGCAGCAGCGTGAAATGAGGGTTTACAGGGTGATTAGAGTCCTTGATGATCTTAGTAGCTCTACCTTTGCAGCGTTTGGTGTAGACGTCCTGCAGAGACGGGAGAGCTGACCCTGAGATACGCTCAGATAAGCGCACGACTCTTTGCAGGGCTTTGCGGTCATGACTGGTGCTGTTCCCATACCACGCTGTGATGCACTGAGTTAATGCACTTTCTATCGCCCCTAAATAGAAAGTTTTCAGGATAGCTGGTGAAACCCTGAATTTCCACAGCTGGCGCAGGTGGTACAGTCTTTGCCTGGCTTTTTTCACCTGTGTCTGAATGTGAGCAGTCCAGGTCAGGTCCTCGGAGATGTTTACACCCAGGTACTTGAAGCTGCTCACTCTCTCTACTGGTGACCCGCTGATCATGAGGGGGGAGTATGTCCGTTGCTGTCTCTTCCTGAAGTCCACAGTCATTTCTTTGGTCTTGCCAACATTCAGAGAGAGACAGTTATCCTGGCACCATGATGTTAGATGTATGCCGTCTCATTGTTGTTGGAAATGAGGCCCAGGACAACAGTATCATCAGCAAATTTGATGATAGAGGTGGAGCTGTGTGTGGACAAACAGTCATGTGTGTAGAGAGAGTAGAGCAGGGGACTCAGGACACAGCCCTGTGGAGCTCCCACACTCAGGGTGATGGAGGAGGAGGTGGACTGGCCTACTCTCACCACCTGAGGCCTGCCAGTGAGGAAGTCCTCAATGCAGTGGCAGAGAGAAGGATTCAGGCCGAGATCCAGGAGTTTGGAGGTTAGCTTGATGGGAACTATGGTGTTAAAGGCTGAGCTATAGTCAATAAATAGCAGCCTTACGTAGTTCCCACTTTTGCTGTCGATGTGAGTGAGGGAGGAGTGGAGGACATGAGAGATGGCATCTTCAGTCAAGTCAAAGTCAAAGTCAGCTTTATTGTCAATTCTGCCATACGTACAGTACATACATACAGAGAATTGAAATTCTATGACTCTCAGACCCTAGGTGACCCTAACAACAACAACAACAAAAAAAAACAATAACAATAACAACAAAAGTTTAACAGTAACAACAACAGAAGAAAGATTAAAAAAAAGATGGATAAAGTGAATTATAGAGGTAAAGTGGCGATGGCAAATAGTGCAAACAATAGTAACAATAGTGCAATTTCAGATTTAAGTCAGTGCAGGTATAAAATAAAATTATAAGAGTGTGTGCAAAAAAAGAGTCTGTAAGAGTCTGTGTGCAAAAAGAGTCTGTGTGCAAAAAAAAGAGTCTGTAAGAGGGGAGACCAATTCCTCAGAGAGACAATATATGAGGTAGATGAAGGGAGGAGAACTGGGGGGTGATTCCCAGATCAGGTGCGTGGGGCAGAAGAGGGAAGGGTCGGCAGAGTCGGGAGGGAGTTCAATGCCCTGACAGCTTGGGGAATGAAGCTGTCCTTCAGTCTGCTGGTCCTTGCTTGGAGACTGCGAGGCGGGAGTTATAAATGTCCTGGAGGGGTGGGAGAGAGACACCAACGATCTTCTCAGCTGCTCTCACTATGCGCTGAAGTGCTTTACGGCAGGATGCGTTGCAGGCGCCGTACAGTCGATCTATTGGGACGATAGGCAAACTGAAGAGGGTCCAAAGTGTCAGGAATGAAAGCGCAAATGGTGTTTTTAATGAGTCTCTCAAAGACCTTCATGGACGATAGTCATTTAGGCAAGAGGGTTTACTGTTCTTAGGGACAGGGATGATGGTGGATTTTTTGAAGGAGGTGGGGACCACAGATGTAGCAAGGGACTCATTGAAGATAGATGTAAACAACCCGGCGAGTTGATCAGCACAGGACCGCGGAACACGGCCTGAAATACCATCTGGCCCAGCAGCTTTCCTGACGTCCACACGCTTGAGTGCTCTCCGAACTTCATCCTCCGAGACAGAGATCACGTGGTTGTTGCTGCTCAGAGTAATTCCCTCTGACGCGCCACTTGGCGGAGTCGCGTTGCCGCGGTTACAGTCAAAGCGAGCGTAGAAAGAGTTTAACTCATTCACAAGCGACGGATCAGCACTCACATCTGCAGAGGATTTAGATCCAAAAGAGCAGATGGACCTCAGACCTTGCCACATGCGCCGCGAGTCGTTGAGTTGGAAATGAGACTCCACTCGGTCTTTATAACGGAGTTTTGCGGCTTTAACTGCACGCCGCAGAGCATAGCAGGACGTTCTGTATTCAGTCATGTTCCCCGATAGGAGACTGGCGTTGTAAGCGGCAGTGCGTGTGTTCACTGCAACGTGGATTGAATTGTCCACCCACGGTTTCTGATTTGAGAAGGACGTTATCGTTATTGTTTGCGTGGCTTGCTCTGTGAGCGGGTTGATGAAGCAAAGCGCCACATCTGTGAACTCGCTTACGTCAGCTGAACTCGCTCGGAACATGTCCCAATCCACATCATCCAGAGCTGCCTGTAGCGCGGTTTCTGAATGGGGCGACCAGCGCTTAACTTGCCGCCTCACCGGGGGTTCCTGAACGAGCCTTTGTTTGTATTCAGGTGTGAGGAAAATGGCGGCATGATCCGATTTGCCGAAAGCTGGAAGTGACCGCGCTTTATAGGCGTTCTTAAACGGAGAGTAGCAATGATCCAGTGTGTTTGCTCCTCGTGTAGGACAGGAGACGTGCTGGTGAAAGTTTGGCAAGACTTTCTTTAGGTTTGCTTTGTTAAAATCGCCCGCGACAATGTACGCCGCGTCGGGGTGTTTGTTTGTTTGTTATAATGCACTCTTTTGACAAACTTTCTGCTTCTCGGCCAGCCAACTGATATTTAATTTAATGTAAGGTGACTAGTCCTCAACATCTCCTGCCTCGATGCAAACAACATCCAACTCCTCAGAGATGGATAGCTGCAGCACCAGTGCCTCACTCAGGGTGGAAGAAACTGCTGCGCATGCTTTCAAACCCAGAGAAAAGGTGCTAGATTCAGAGCTCGTCTCTAACCCCTCAACTAGATCCATTTGAAAACCCTACAACCTGAGTCGCCACTCTGCCTGAGCTGCAGCAGGTCCCAAGCAATGAGGAATGCAAGCCTAGGTGCCCTCCTCAAAGAGGGACAGCTGACCGTGCATGCTCAGCTCCCAAACAAACAAAATATAAATCATGTGTATCCCCACCCGTAATGTATCGATAGAAGGGAGGAACATACGATTTAAATTGCTGTTTGCTTGCCATTATACTCCTGTCTTAGTTAAATATATAGTGCTTGTGAAAAACAAACAATAAATAGAGACAGAAAGCACAGAAGCTGACATTGTTTGGTCTGGGTGCACTTTATAGCTTCCTGGTCATGACATCACCCATCTTACATAAAAAGCAGGCTAGAAGTATACAGTAGATAATAAATTAACAGCATAGTTCAGAGAAGTTACAAAAGAAAAACTTAGCTGTCAAACTAGTTTTGTACCCAAAGTTTACTAATTCCCCACTTAAGTAGATAGGACTTGGTCTTTGATGGTCGAAATAGCTGCCTGGAGGTGTTGCAAATATGGCCGCCGAGTGAATAGACTTTACTTGAAAGGGACTTTGGCCACACTCAGGATCACATACAGTAGATTTCAGCCTTGTCATTGCACACCTGATGTGTTATGTCAAAACAGACATATCTAAGAGGTGCTTCAGGCTGAGACTGACACATCTCTGTTTGTATTTATGTCAAATGAAGGTAAGCAGTGTTTAGTGTGTGTGTGTGCATGTCAGGAGGTGACACTTATTGACCTTCAACGTCCTTTAATCATCACAAGCTTGGACTTGAGTCAGCGAGGCAGAACACACAAACATGCACTCTAGCTGACAAAACACTAGCTGTCTCATTCTTAGCTGACTGCTCACTTCAAGAGAGGCCACTTTCTGCCAGAATGGCGTTCTCCTGTAACCTTGTGGAAATGACTTAAACACACAGTCAGGTTTCCTCCGGAGCAAACAGGGCTGCAACAGAGTGAATATTCAAATTCAATGCATATGTGAGGAAATGTCAGGACACATTGTGATAGAAAGAACTGTATTACATCCTTATCTGTATATATGTATGGCCTTGATATAACAATGCTAATTTACTAGCAAGGCATATACCCAGCGTGACAATGTTTTCCATACTAATCCATCATGAACTGATAAAGTAACTCTACAGTAACACAATCTCAATGTACTCCAATGGCAACACTTCTTTTATGAGTCACTTGTTATTAAGGGTTCAAGCACATAGTGCTGAAACCCTATTGTAATTGTTACATTTTCCAAGGATCAGCATTCTCCTCTAAAGTGATTGGGCAGACCAAACCGTAAGTCATAGGCACTTGAAACTTTGAGGGCTGGTAGTACTCACACCACCTACAACATCACCAAGGCGCTACTGCGGTCAAAAGTATGAAATGGCTCATAACTCCTAAACTGTTAGGCTTAGGCTCAATTGTCTTATATTGTTGGAATCCTTAGCTCAAGATGGACAAAATTCATGTCTCGGATTTGCTCATCCTTTTGAAAAAAAAAAAGGGGTATTTTGGATTTTTTTTTAAAAGCCTACTTTTCTGAACTAGTCCTAGATTTTTGGTTCAATTGGAACCAAACTAGTGCAGCAAGATTCTCTGGAGTCTGATTGTCAATAGTTATAAAAAAAGTTCGATTCTCGGTCCCCAAGGGCCAAAAAGTTCGAAGTAGGAGCCACTTTTACTAAAATGGATATAACTCAAGAACGGAATGAGATATTTTCGCCAAATTCAGCACACCTGTAAGAGCTCATTCTGTGGTTGCGTGAAAAAGGTGGTGCTATAACAGGTGGTGCTATAACAGGAAACAATACGGACACTGACGTACCTCAAAATAACATGTCCAACATCGGCCAGTGAAGTTTGAGCAGCTATCAGACCAAGTTAACGGAGGCTGATCGGAAAGTAACTCGCTGGGCCTGTCTGACTCACGACCCTAGAGGCCTGTAAGAAATTCGAAAGAAATCGACCACGGGGGGCGTATCGGTAAAGGGTTGTGTATCGCACAATTTTTTGCACACGGCCACAACATTCATACTGGTAGACTGCCTCATTCTGAGGAACTTTGCCTCTAGGACTGCCGCTGTCCATCGAATTGTTCATTACATTAAAAAAATATTGGAGATTATTTCAAAAAACCATTTTGGCAAAATCGGCAACTAGTTGGGGCTAACAAGTTTTATGCCTCTGTAATCACGTGGTATTTCACACATACACACAATATTCATATCATTTGACAGATCTCTTCATACTGAACAACTTTGCCTCATGAACCGCTGCTGTCGATCAAATCATTCATTAAATATTTGCGATTATGTAAAAAACCTACGTTTGTAAACTAGTCCTAGGTTTTGTAAACCAATGCTGTGCAATTTTCTGGGCTCTCTAGTTCAATAATTATCTAAAAATGTTTTACTTTACCCTTTGGGTCGCTATAACTAGATAATTTAGAAATTGGGTGTGGCAAAATATGCTCAAAAGCTTATAAATCCTCAAGGAAAACCTCCGAATTTCACGAAAATAGGTGAGCACATGCAGCATATGACTCTAAAGAAGCATGCAACTTTTAGGGAGATCGGACCATAGATGATGCTATAACTGTTAAAAAGCTTTTTAAAAAAAAACATATATTTCCTGTAGTAAATTGCCTGTTCTGGCTGTAAATGTTCTTTTCCATCTGTGATCTAAGCGGTTACATGCTTGCTAAAAACAATGTCTAGCATGACCTTTCCGACGTGATTGTGCAATCCGTGGCGAGTTGCAGAGCAGCACAAGATGAGCAATTTAGGTTAAAAAGTATACAAACCTGATTCCAAAAAAGTTGGCACACTGTACAAATTGTGAATAAAAACAGAATGCAATGATGTGGAAGTTTCAAATTTCAATATTTTATTCAGAATACAACATAGATGACATATCAAATGTTTAAACTGAGAAAATGTGTCATTTTAAGGGGAAAATAAGTTGATTTTAAATTTCATGACAATCAACACATCTCAAAAAAGTTGGGACAAGGCCATGTTTCCCACTGTGTGGCATCCCCTCTTCTTTTTCTAACAGTCTGCAAACGTCTGGGGACTGAGGAGACAAGCTGCTCAAGTTTAGGAATAGGAATGTTGTCCCATTCTTGTCTAATACAGGATTCTAGTTGCTCAGCTGTCTTAGGTCTTCTTTGTGGCATCTTCCTCTTTATGATGCGCCAAATGTTTTCTATGGGTGAAAGATCTGGACTGCAGGCTGGCCATTTCAGTACCCGAATCCTTCTTCTAGCAGCCATGATGTTGTAATTGATGCAGTATGTGGTCTGGCATTGTCATGTTGGAAAATGCAAGGTCTTCCCTGAAAGAGACAACGTCTGGATGGGAGCATATGTTGTTCTAGAACTTGGATATCCCTTTCAGCATTGATGGTGCCTTTCCAGATGTGTAAGCTGCCCATGCCACACGCACTCATGAACCCCATCCCATCAGAGATGCAGGCTTCTGAACTGAGCGCTGAGAACAACTTGGGTTGTCCTTGTCCACAGTCCATTTTAAATGAGCC
Organism: Paracanthobrama guichenoti; assembly: GCA_018749465.1. NCBI lineage: Eukaryota > Metazoa > Chordata > Actinopteri > Cypriniformes > Gobionidae > Paracanthobrama > Paracanthobrama guichenoti. The sequence goes on from CM031951.1 coordinate 11,571,369, forward strand.
TTGGCCCAGAGAAAACGCCTGCGCTTCTGGATCATGTTTAGATATGGCTTCTTTTTTGACCTATAGAGTTTTAGCCGGCAACGGCGAATGGCACGGTGGATTGTGTTCACCGACAATGTTTTCTGGAAGTATTCCTGAGCCCATGTTGTGATTTCCATTACAGTAGCATTCCTGTATGTGATGCAGTGCCGTCTAAGGGCCGAAGATCACGGGCATCCAGTATGGTTTTCCGGCCTTGACCCTTACGCACAGAGATTGTTCCAGATTCTCTGAATCTTTGGATGATATTATGCACTGTAGATGATGAGAACTTCAAACTCTTTGCAGTTTTTCTCTGAGAAACTCCTTTCTGATATTGCTCCAGTATGTTTGGCCGCAGCATTGGGGGAATTGGTGATCCTCTGCCCATCTTGACTTCTGAGAGACACTGCCACTCTGAGAGGCTTTTTTTATACCCAATCATGTTGCCAATTGACCTAATAAGTTGCAGATTGGTCCTCCAGCTGTTCCTTATATGTACATTTAACTTTTCCGGCCTCTTATTGCTCCCTGTCCCAACTTTTTTGGAATGTGTTTCATCAAACTCTCATGAAATCTCATTTCAAAATGTCTCACTTTCAGCATTTGATATGTTATCTATATTCTATTGTGAGTAAAATATAAGTTTATGAGATTTGTAAATTATTGTATTACTTTTTTATTCACAATTTGTACAGTGTCCCAACTTTTTTGGAATCGGGTTTGTATAAATGTGTATTTTTTCTTGAACTGTCCGATGGTTTGTCTAGATCAGCCCCTATTCCTGGTCTGGGATCGTGCAGAGCCTCTGAAGCCCTTCCTCTGAAACTGCATTGATTTGGACCTTCAGCCGTTGGGTGCCATTGAAGTCCATTATGAGGAGAAAAATCCTGGAATGTTTTCCTCAAAAAACGTAATTTCATTTCCACTGAAGAAAGAAAGACCTGAACATCTGGGATGAGATGGGGTGAGTAAACTATCAGGAAATTTTAATTTTTAAATGAACTAATCCTTTAATGCATTGTTAAAGTTAAAAGTGTTAAAGTTAAGGTGTATGGAAGCTTGTTTCAGCCACTAAATACAAAAAAAAACAAATAATAATAATGAAGGTAATTGCGATTTTTTTTTGCAATCTCACAATTCAGATTTTTTTTCTCGCAGATACAAGATTTAAACTCGCCATTATTGCGTATTATAAAGTCAGATTTGTGTGATATAAATTCACAATACTGAGGGAAAATGTCAGTCTTATAAGCAATTGCGAGTTTACAGTATATCTCACAAATCTGAGAGATGAAGTCAGAATTGAGATAACAAGACGTAATTACCTAACAAATTACTTAAACAAGGGATTCACAAACTATCACAAAACATGAAAACAGTAGTAGTTTCATACAGGTAACAACAGACAGTTAAGATTCAAGGGTATGTACATTTCTGAATGGGCAATTTGTATAGATTCAGTCACTTTGTCTTGTGTATTATATGTAAACAAAGCTTATTCAGGACAGTAATACATCAAAATAACATGTCATTTTTTTAATCCCAGATCTCTCTTATTTTGTTAAAATAAAAAAAAACAATTGCATATTCTGCAAGGGGTATGACATTTATGAGCAGAACTGTAGCTTAGGATGCTTTTGCAGGCTGTCAGAATCTGAGAATCACCAATTGCTGTTTATATTGATTGCCCTTTACAGTTTACATTCATGTTTAAATTAAATAGATGACATTAAAATTCAAAGTAATCACTTTGGTAATCTAAAATACTTTTCTGATGTAAGTGTAATTTGATTACCACCCATTTAAAATGTAACTGTAATGAAATACAGTTACTCAAATTTTGTATTTTAAATACTTAACTAAGTTACATGTATTTTTGTTACTCCCCAACCCCTGATAATGTAAAATGCCAAGTTTTACTTTAGCGATGGAGGGATGCTATGATGATGTTTTTACAGGTGCAGTGAGAGGATTCTCTGAGCTGCATGCTGTGGGGCGGCTATAATTAGATCAAGACTGTCGCACAACCACAACACCGGCCACATGTACACCCGTATACAGACACACACTGACAGGCTAACAGCATTGACACACACACACACACGCAGAGGCATCGCGAGAGAGACAGTGAGTCTAGGTGGTAAACCGCATATCAATCAAAGCGGTCTGACAGACAGAGGCACTTCCCTTTCACAATTACAGTATTTTTAGTCTCTCGGGTCTCGTATCAAAATCGCCTCCTCAATCAACTCAAGTTGCAAGCAACGGAGCCATGACAGTGACTTTCAGCTAGTTATCTTGACTCAGGCCACTTCTTTAATTCGTTTTTTTTTTTGCTTGATTTCTCATCCGGAAGAAGAAAAATTCAAAGTCAGATTGCTTAGAAAAGTAATAGTCCTTGACACAAATGGAGTGGCTAAAGTTAGACAATGAAGTTTAATATTCAGAAACCCCTAATCCTCATTTTGAGCAATAGTAAATACTAAATATAGCTGCAAGCAGCAATTATCGGGCCAAGCACAACAGAAGCTAGCAGCAGATGAGCAATGAGTAAATGAGTAAAGACATTTGGAGACAATTTTAAGCAAAATGTTGACAACCCATAGCCTGACATCGTCATACTCATATTTTAGTCAGAATATGAGTCTGATAGTGCTCCATTGGGCCATCATCTGTCCATCATCGTATAAAGCCCGTCCTGACAATCTGATTGGTCCGAACAGCTCTGGTTTGAGAATAGTTGCTCCATAACGGATCAAGTCCAGACCGAACTTCCCGACCTCAAATGTTGTGGGCGGGGCTAAGTTTGGCTGGCATCTAGGCTAGACCAGTGGGGGGTCCCCAGGACAGGTTTGAGAGCCACTGGGTTAGACAACCCACATAAATACATTGAGTTTTGTTTAATTATAGCGCCACCAAGTGGCACAGTTCCACTGCTTTTTTTTAAAGTGTCCTCCGAGTGCCTCCATACATAAGCGTGTGAAATTTGGTGAAAATATCTTATTTCCTTCAGGAGTTATAGACATGTATATGTATGAACGCATAAAAAATGACCCACACCTGACTTTGATTACATTTTTTTGCCACTTATTATCAAAATTTTGACATTTGGCCACAATCATATTAACAATGACCTATGATTCTGATTTACTTATGGTGGTTTCATCTCTATAGGACTAACGGTTTCAAAGATATTCACAAAAGTTGTTTAAGTGCTCAATCACAATGTTACACAAACTATAAGGCAAAACCTAGCATGTTTTGGTATCGTTGCACTCTGCAAAGATTCAGGAATCTAAGGAGATGACTCCCATGAAAATAAGTCAACCATATTCAAAGTTATAAGCATGTAAAAAAAAATGTTTCACCACTAGATGGCACTGGTCCGAAACTTCTCAGACTCTTTCAGGACATCGTGCTGATGGCCCATACCAAGTTTTGTTATGATACGTTCATGCATTTGTAAGGTACAGCATTTTATTACAAAATTCAAAATGGCTGACGGCCAAAATGGCAGACATGAAATTGGATATTATTGGACTCGGCATGTTTCCCCGAATCTAAGGAGGCCACTTTTATTAGATTTTTGGGCAAACTATTCAGACCATGTAGCCTCAAGTCATGAAGCTATGTACCAAGTTCGGTCAGAATACGACAAATCAATGCGGAAATACAGCCTCATGTCTATTTTCGCAAGCGCTATGTAAAATTTGTTTGTGCGTTATTTGAATGGACTTGAATCCCATAACTTTTTGTTGGCATTGTCTGAAGATGATCTGGTTCAATTTTCCATGAAATTTGGATAAACAAGTTTTTTTAGGCGGGAAAATTGGCACTACAGAAAATTATGTCATAGTGTTCAATCGAATCGCCACGGGATCAGAGGGAAAATAATTTAGTTTCTAGCCCTTAGGGTTCAAAAGTTATTAGCATAAATATTGCAGGGCAACTTTGGATAGTTGGTGGCACTAGAGGGGTTGAGTTAGAGACTCCAAATTTGCTATGGTGACATTTCAGACTGTCTGCTATCCGTGTACCAAATTTCATAACTTTCCCGCAAGCGGTTCTATGGGCTGCCATAGACTCTCCTGGTGGAAGAAAAAAAATAATAAGAACGCCAGCGATTACAATAGATGCCTCCACACCTTTGGTGCTTGGCCCCTAATAATCACAATTTGGTGAAAATACAGTAATTTCCAGAGACACCATTGATGCAGGACAATCCCTTGTGAAAAAGAAGTATGTTTCATTACACTCGTGAAAGTACACTCTCTTTAAGTACACTAAAGTGGCCTTTCGTTTCATTAATATTATATTATCTGTAAGTAGGTTTTAAAATATACTTGTAAGATCTGGAATTGCACAAGTGCAATATTCAGTGCTAATTGCACATTCAATACAAATAAAGCACCCTTCTTTTTCACTGTGTCTGTGAGTGTGCATGTGTTAACCGCATATAAACGCATTCCCTTCAGATGAATGTCTGGCTTTGGAGATGTTGTGTGATGACTAAAGGATGTAATTATGTAGTGTTTTGGTTACAAAACCTGCAATAACCATTCAGACGCTCAATACCACTTTACATTGAAGGGACAACAGGATATGGAGTTATTTCCAGTGTTTCCCAGCGCACAAACTTTGCTTCCAGTAACACAAAAGAGAGGACCTGTATTCCCATAAGTGCATGTGTTAGGTTCATACAGACACAACACATCAATACATGGCATGTCAACAGTCATGAGAGACGTGTGTGTGAGGCCGATGACAGTCTGTATACTTTATACTGATTTGACTTAGCAATACTCACTTGTTTAATGTGAGGTCCAGAATGAATTGGGATCCGAAGGCCTGGAGTTGAAATGAAGCCTGAGCGAGATGGACCTCCTATTGAAAGAAAAACAGTCCAGATTTAGAGACCAAATGTTTACAGATCAAGTCCCTCGAGCTTCGTGAGCTTCCTTTTTAACGGTACAATGAAAATGTTGTTAAGCAATTCCAAAGCGATGTCTGAGTGATGCTATTATCATAGTAATAATCACAAACATGTCTTCTTATCAGGTCTGGTGAAACATGACTGGTAGTACTGACTGCTTTCAGCTCAAATGTTGCATAATGTCAAGTTGTTTTGAACTTATCATTTTTATTGCTTCCAGTAAATTAATAAATAAGAGAAAGCTATCAAATGATGATGTGTCTTTTATCAAATGGTGGTGTAATGTGGTGGTTTGGGCTGAATTTCTAGCCACAGTTTAGAAAACTTTTAAAAAGAGGAATTATTATGGAAATAATATACAGCTTAACAGAATACGCTTAAGTGCAAACTAAATGTAAAATTTGTGGACACTTAATTGTGTGTTAATTAGGATTAAATGAACATGTATTATAGCTTACATTTTTATTAAATGACTTTTTGACCCCCTTAAGTAGGACTTAAGTACATCTTTATACACTCACCTAAAGGATTATTAGGAACACCATACTAATACTGTGTTTGACCCCCTTTCGCCTTCAGAACTGCCTTAATTCTACGTGGCATTGATTCAACAAGGTGCTGAAAGCATTCTTTAGAAATGTTGGCCCATATTGATAAGATAGCATCTTGCAGTTGATGGAGATTTGTGGGATGCACATCCAGGGCATGAAGCTCCCGCTCCACCACATCCCAAAGATGCTCTATTGGGTTGAGATCTGGTGACTGTGGGGGCCATTTTAGTACAGTGAACTCATTGTCATGTTCAAGAAACCAATTTGAAATGATTCGAGCTTTGTGACATGGTGCATTATCCTGCTGGAAGTAGTCATCAGAGAATGGGTACATGGTGGTCATAAAGGGATGGACATGGTCAGAAACAATGCTCAGGTAGGCTGTGGCATTTAAACAATGCCCAATTGGCACCTAGGGGCCTGAAGTGTGCCAAGAAAACATCCCCCACACCATTACACCACCACCACCAGCCTGCACAGTGGTAACAAGGCATGATGGATCCATGTTCTCATTCTGTTTACGCCAAATTCTGACTCTACCATCTGAATGTCTCAACAGAAATCGAGACTCATCAGACCAGGCAACATTTTTCCAGTCTTCAACTGTCCAATTTTGGTGAGCTTGTGCAAACTGTAGCCTCTTTTTCCTATTCTTATTCTTTTGTAGTGGAGATGAGTGGTACCCGGTGGGGTCTTCTGCTGTTGTAGCCCATCCGCCTCAAGGTTGTGCGTGTTGTGGCTTCACAAATGCTTTGCTGCATACCTCGGTTGTAACGAGTGGTTATTTCAGTCAAAGTTGCTCTTCTATCAGCTTGAATCAGTCGGCCCATTCTCCTCTGACCTCTAGCATCAACAAGGCATTTTCGCCCACAGGACTGCCGCATACTGGATGTTTTTCCCTTTTCACACCATTCTTTGTAAACCCTAGAAATGGTTGTGCGTGAAAATCGCAGTAACTGAGCAGATTGTGAAATACTCAGACCGGCCCGTCTGGCACCAACAACCATGCCACGCTCAAAATTGCTTAAATCACCTTTCTTTCCCATTCTGACATTCAGTTTGGAGTTCAGGAGATTGTCTTGACCAGGACCACACCCCTAAATGCATTGAAGCAACTGCCATGTGATTGGTTGATTAGATAATTGCATTAATGAAAGAACGAACAGGTGTTCCTAATAATCCTTTAGGTGAGTGCGTGTAACTTCATAGTTACTTCTATTGTCTTTGAAATGTGGTTAAAGTTACTGCTGAATGTACTGACAAGCATTAATGATGAACTAAAATATACTTTAAAATCATTTCTATTGAAACTTGTGTCATGTATTTAAAGGAGTGGTTGATTATGATTTGACTTTTTTAACTTTAGTTAGTGTGTAATGTCTCTGTTTGAGCATAAATAACATCTGCAAAGTTACGACGCTCAGAGTTCAAAGCAAAGGGAGATATTTTCTTTTACAGACATCGCTTTTTAAGGACTACAACAAGCGGCTGGTGGGACTACACAAGCTTCCTCCTGGGTTAGTGACATCACTAACCCTGAAATTTACATAAACCCCACCCCCGAGAAAACAAAGGCTGTGTTGAGAAGAGGAAGAGTTGTTGTAGTCGAGCACATGTGGGAGTCGCTCAAGTCAAGGGAGTCGAGCGATTTATAGATTATCATGACAGAATATGCTAATCAATGACTTGAAGATAGTTAACTCCACATCAGCTTCATTTCAGTGCGTGTCTGTGTGAGGTAATCAGAGCTGCTAACATGAGCTCTTGAAGCTCCGGTGGGGGGGGTCTAATTATTGGGGAAGGACAATGTCTATGGTGGTTACAGCCCTGCTTTAAATAAGTGTCATTTTATTCATTAATATTATATTATCTGCAAGCATGTTTTTAATGTACTTTTAATATTTAAAGTACACTACAAGCGTACATTCAATAAAATTGAATGTACGCTTGTAGTGTACTTTAAATATTAAAAGTACATTAAAAACATGCTTGTATAGATGGCGCCGAGTATGGCGGCCGTGTTGCGAGCACCGAGCAAACTTTGCGGTTTTTCGTTTGTTTTACTTGTTTTTATGTTGTTCTACGTGTTGGATGTTGTTTGTAAAACTGTCTAACGACAGACACACGCTTCTAAGCATAGGTTCCTACGTCGTGAAGCGCGAACGGACTTTGAGTTCTTGAAGGCTGGCGCCCTGTTTACAGACACCGCATCAGAGCCCTTTGTCTGGGTCGCACGGGCGCGATGGAGGAAAAGAGAAAAGAGGGAAGAGAGCCGGCGTCCTAGTAAGACTCAGACGTCGTCCCCTCCCACCTCCTCTCCCAACCATTCTGCTGGCTAACGTTCAGTCACTGGACAACAAACTCTGTGAACTGTGGGCACGCGTTTCATACCAACGAGAAACAAGGGACTGCTGCATTATTTGCCTCACAGAAACCTGGATGTCTGCAGTGGTTCCAGACTCAGCCATCGAGCTCACGGGGTTCTCCGTGCACCGTTCGGACAGAACGAAAGAGCTCACGGGGAAAAGCAGAGGTGGGGGTGTTTGTTTATTTGTCAACCACTCATGGTGTGACGAAAGGAACCTACACTCCATTAAATCCTTCTGCTCCCCTGATCTGGAATTTCACATGTTTCTGTGCCGACCATTCTGGCTACCGAGGGAATTTACAGCGGTCATAATCACAGCTGTTTATATTCCTCCTCAAGCCAACACAGAACAAGCACTCAAGGAACTGTATGGGAATATAAGTGAGCAGGAAACCACGTACCGAGAAGCAGCGTTTATTGTTACGGGGGACTTTAACAAAGCCAAATTCAGAACAATAGCCCCAAAATACTTTCAGCACATCACCATCAACACGCGCGTGGTGATCGTGTACTGGACCACTGTTACTCTCCTTTTCGGGACGCATACAAATCTCTCCCGCGCCCACCTTTCGGCAAATCAGATCACTCTTCCATCCTACTCCTGCCTGCTTACAGGCAGAAACTGAAACGGGAAGCACCCGCCCTCAGGACAATCCAATGCTGGTCGGACCAATCAGACGCTACACTACAGGACTGTTTTGATCACGTGGACTGGGACATGTTCCGGGCAGCTTCTGATGACGACATAGAGGTGTACTCAGAGACTGTAACGTGTTTCATCAGGAAGTGTGTAGAAGACGTTGTGCCGACTAAAACAATCCGTATCTACCCCAACCAAAAACCGTGGATAAATAGCGATGTTCGAGCAGCCTTGTCAGCACGAACATCCGCTTTTAAATCCGGTAATGCTGATGATCGCAAACAAACCAGTTACGATCTCAGAAAATCCATCAAAGCCGCAAAAAGACAATATAAAAACAAAGTTGAAGATCAATTCAACACCAACGATGCAAGAAGTATGTGGCAGGGAATCAATAACATCACAGACTTTAAAGGGAATAAACTAGCTACTGTGAACATTGCCACCTCTCTACCGGATGAGCTGAATAACTTTTATGCTCGTTTTGAGGCTCACAACACCGCCCACACAGAGCGCGCTCCCGCAGCTGCTGCAGGAGATGTGAGTGCACTCACCGTCTCCGTCGCGGATGTAACCCGATCCTTCCGACGGGTAAATATCCGGAAGGCTGCGGGTCCTGATGGCATCCCCAGCCGCGTGCTCCGAGCATGCGCATTACAACTAGCCGGTGTTTTCACAGACATTTTTAATCTCTCCCTCTGTCTGTCTGTGGTTCCCTCGTGCTTCAAAAAATCCAACATTGTGCCAATACCAAAGAAAAGCAAAACCACCTGCTTAAATGACTGGAGGCCCGTTGCTCTCACACCCATCTTCAGCAAGTGCTTTGAGAGACTCATCAGAGATCACATCTGCTCTGTGCTGCCTTCATCATTGGATCCGCTACAATTTGCATATCGTAGTAACCGTTCTACAGATGATGCTATTGCTTTCACCCTACACACTGCTCTCTCCCACCTGGAAAACAAGAACACCTATGTGAGAATGCTGTTTGTGGACTACAGCTCAGCATTTAACACCATAGTGCCCACTACACTTGTTGCGAAGCTCCAGACTCTGGGACTAAACAGATCTCTGTGCAGCTGGATCCTGGACTTCCTGACAGGCAGAAGTCAGGTGGTCAGAATGGGCAACAACACATCATCCCCTCTGACCCTCTACACTGGTGCTCCTCAGGGCTGTGTCCTCAGCCCACTCCTGTACTCCCTGTACACACATGACTGTACAGCCACACACAGCTCCAGCGTCATTGTCAAATTCGCCGATGACACAACGGTGATAGGCCTGATCACCGACAACGATGAGACGGCCTACAGAGAGGAGGTGAGCACTCTGACTAAATGGTGTCAGGAGAACCACCTCTCACTCAACACCGACAAGACCAAGGAGCTGGTGGTGGATTTCAGGAGACAGAGCAGAAAACACAAACCCATCACCATCGACAAGACAGCTTTAAGTTCCTCGGTGTCAACATCAGTGAGGATCTCACCTGGTCCACACACACCGACGCAGTGCTGAAGAAGGCACATCAACGCCTCTTCTTCCTGAGACGGCTGAGGAAGTTTGGAATGAGCCCCAGCATCCTCACATCCTTCTACACGTGCACCATAGAGAGCATCCTGACGGGCTGCATCACGGCCTGGTTCGGAAACAGCACCGCTGGCAACCGTAAAGCTCTGAAGAGGGTCGTGCGAACTGCCAGCCACATTGTTGGAGGTGAGCTTCCCTCCCTCCAGGACATCTACACCAGGCGGTGTGCAAGGAAGGCCCGGAGGATCATCAGTGACTCCAGCCACCCGTCCCACAGACTGCTCTCTCTGCTGCCCTCAGGAAGACGTCTCCGCAGCATCCAATCCCGCACTAGCCGACTTAGGGATAGCTTTTTCCCTCAGGCTATCAGACTATTGAACGCTCAAAACTAATACTCTCTACAGCATACTCCCACAATATGGCATGCCACACACACGCACTCAACTATAACAGTCAACACTGGACTATATACACACACTTAATTTATCACCGCACTATCTACCGGTTACCACTGGATACATCCGATGCACACTCATGACATTCTGTATCCAGTTCACATAAAATCATCATCATTTTATACGTATAAATGTCAATAATGTAGAACGTGTACATTCTGTGTATAGTGTTTATTGTGTATAGTGTTTAATGTGTACATTTTGTGTATAGTGTTAATGTGTATATTCTGTGTACAGTGCTAAATGTGTATATTCTGTGTACAGTGCTTAATGTGTATAGTGCTTAATGTGTATATTCTGTGTACAGTGCTTAATGTGTATAGTGCTTAATGTGTATATTCTGTGTACAGTGCTTAATGTGTATATTCTGTGTACAGTGCTTAATGTGTATAGTGCTTAATGTGTATATTCTGTGTACAGTGCTTAATGTGTATAGTGCTTAATGTGTATATTCTGTGTACAGTGCTTAATGTGTATATATCTGTGTATAGTGCTTAATGTGTATAGTGCTTAATGTGTATAGTGCTTAATGTGTATAGTGCTTAATGTGTATAGTACTTAATGTGTATAGTGTTTAACGTGGTGCTAACTGTATGCATGTACTTTCAGAGTATAATGTGTAATGTAGTACTGCCTGTAAGTATGTCCAATAGTACACTGTGTGTACTAACTATATATATGTGCACATTGCACTTTTTTCTGTTTTTACCTGCTTAAGGTTGTATGGTTATGTTAACTGTTACTGCAATGTGCTTTGGTGATGTGACAATAAAACTGACTTGACTTGACTTGACTTGATTAAGTGCACTTCTTTTTCACAGGGATCTAATAAAGGGATCCTGTGTGACTTACATGTTACTGCCTCAATTGTGTGGTGCTTATTTTGGCCACCAGAGGGATCCGCTTGCTATAGCAGCTTTAAGTCATCTTATCGTTCATCTTCCTCTACTGTTTACTGGCTTGCCATTGCTGAAGTTGTGAAGTTGTGAGGCCAAAGGCAGAACAGCAGAACATAATAATATAAAGATCCTGACAATATTTAGATGACGCAAATATTTGATTTAGTTGCATTACAACTGTTTGACTAATTAGTTTGACTAAATGTAATGTATAACGGATGGCATTTACAATTACTAAATGCAGTTAATAAAAGTAGTATGAAGTTTATGATATAGTTCATCTCAGCACTACATTTATAATGATTAAAATACACAGCTGTCCTACTTTATTATTAATAACTACACTTCAAATATTCTGTGTTTTCATTTTTAAAAATCTGTCCACCTTAATAGATGGTAACTTGTGTTCTCGGTTAAGTTTAAGGTAAAGAAATGATAGTCCCCTATCCTGCCTCAGCAGTGACTTATATAGATCCATATGCATTTCTATGGACATACGCTGATGTATTAGACTGGGTAAACCCAGCCCGATCTGCCGGCAATTTGATTTCGCCCTGCAGCTCAGGCTGGAAACCTGTACATATTTCTATCCTGCTTCTGTTACAAATTTGCAAGGACTTATCCACCAGGTTCCACCTATTGGTGGGTTTAACACAATGACGGATAGAGAAGGATGGATCGTTGGTCTGATTGGTTGAAGGACTATCCAGTTGTGTACAGAGTCATTTGAACTATGCCCGTTGATCACGCCTCTTGTGCAGGAGAAAACACAGAGCAGACTCCCCAGACCAATGTTCAATCTCAAAAGATTGGGCTTGGTCTGGTGATAGCCAGACAACTGATGTATCATACTCTGTGGTGAAGTGAAGCTGCTCTCACCTGTCCGTGTGGGTCAGGAATCTTAGCGCGGGTGTTCAGGTCATGGTAGGTGCTCTCAGAAGCTTCGTTCAGGTAGTAGATGAGGCGAGAGGGGTATGTGAGCGTGCGCTGGGACTCCTGCGGGCCACTGGCGTTGTGCGTCTGTCCAGCTGCAGTATCATCTGACACCGCCTCCCCGGGGATCTCAGCCTTCAAAACTAACAACACACAGACACACACACACACACACACACACACACACACACACACACACACACACACACACACACACACATGACTGAAACAGTCTCCACGTTTGATGAACACTCCTGACACTAACACCATCTAAACTAGTCCAATCTGACACTGAACCTCAAAGAAATCTGTGAGGAATTAACAGGGAGACTTTGGTGTCAGGTGTACTGTATGCAGACTACAATACATGCGTCACAAGCTAATCGGATCTATTTAGACTATTCATATCATTACAATGATAATTATAAGCAATTGTATCAATTGAGACATTAAAGAGTTTGAGGCTCTAGATTGAATTTTAATAATAAAACAAAAATAAATGTCAACTTCTGCAGTCTCCTGTGAGCGCAGACCATATCAAGTATAGCAGACACACTGAAGCTGTGTTTGCATGCACGTCTGTCTCTGTCCCTCTCAGTCACTTTGCTCTCTGCACCGCTGCTGTCCTCCACACACACACACACACACACACACACACACACACACAGAATGCCCTTGCAGAAGAACAACTCACTGAACACATCCCAAACCGGACACCTCACATTCCTTTAGAAGACATATGTTTTCTCACTGGCGGTCTTTACAAGTTTAACACAAAGTGATTCGGTTTAGGTTAACGGTACGTACCGGCTGACGATGACGCCACGAATAGCTGGAGACAGGAAGCGAGGATGCACGAGAGCAGATTCGGAAGTACTAGCACATACATGATTCATCGTTGGTCTATGGAATAGCGCGAGATTAACGTATGCATGCGGTGACTCGCTAGGGGCTCATCGTCCTTGATGGTCCTGATGCTGCAGCGCGTGAAGGCGGTGGCCAGCCCGAGATCTCCTCCAGATTATGATGCGCCCGCGCGCAGGTGCCGTGCGTCTGCCCACATGGTCGCCCTGCCCTCTATACCAGCTGCTCTGCCTACACTTATTTGCATAAGATTATATTATATCAGTGCATGCATAATAATAATAATTAATAATAATAATTTGTTACATTTTATATAGCGCTGTTCTAGGCTTTACATGGAAGGGGGGAAACTACTCAACCACCACCAATGTGCAGCATCACCTGGATGATGCAGCGGCAGCCATATTGCGCCAGAACGCCCACCACACACCAGCTGATTGCTGGAGAGGAGACAGAGTATATATATATATATATATATATATATATATATATATATATATATATATATATATATATATATATATATATATATATATATATATATATATATATATATATATATACTTTAAATAACCAATAAATTATAAAATATTTCCATGGTTGTATAAAGACAATTTGTGCACTATTAATAGATACTTTTTGTTTTAAAATACATATTTAATTGAGTTTGAGAGTGCATTTGTAACAAAATATGCATGTCCCCGCCATACCTCAGAGAGATATCATGGAATGTAAATGCAACAATATAATATTTTTAACACAAATAAAGTGGTTGTATTGTGAATATAGATTTTTAAATTGTTTGAAAAAATACATATTTTGTAATATCTAGGAAAAATTAGTGTCCCCCAAATTTATGTCTGTGGTGTTACAACAATGGATGTCGCCCCTTTAAGAAACTGCTTCCTGTGTGTAAAGGTCATTGCAGGCTCTGGTTGATCTGAGGGGTGCATGGTGGCGACAGTCTTTCTTATTCATTTTCTTAAAGTTGGCTACATTTCTGACAATTTCATGTGTCACACTTCATTAGTTACTGTGTAACAGCCTGTTATAAACCTGTTTGCACATTATACTCTTTATACATTTGTTAACCACATATTTATAAGTCTACAGTTTACTCACTGCACAGTTTACTCCACTTATTTTATTCCACTTCTTTATTCTTATTTTTTTTTACTTTTTTCTTCTACTTGACTTGATTATTTATAATTCTACAGATATATATATATAGTACTTTTTAGGCACACAATCCACGTTGCTTGAGGTCCAGTGTAAAGTTTCCACAGTCAGTGATGGTTTGGGGTGCCATGTCATCTGCTGGTGTTGGTCCACTGTGTTTTCTGAGGTCCAAGGTCAACGCAGCCGCATACCAGGAAATTTTAGAGCACGTCATGCTTCCTGCTGCTGACCAACTTTATTGAGATGCAGATTTCATTTTCCAACAGGACTTGGCACCTGCACACAGTGCCAAAGCAACCAGTACCTGGTTTAAGGACCATGGTATCCCTGTTCTTAATTTTCCAGCAAACTCGCCTGACCTTAACCCCATAGAAAATCTATGGGCTATTGTGAAGAGGAAGATGCGATATGCCAGACCCAACAATGCAGGAGAGCTGAAGGCCACTATCAGAGCAACCTGGGCTCTCATAACACCTGAGCAGTGCCACAGACTGATGGACTCCATGCCACGCCGCATTTCTGCAGTAATTCAGGCTAAAGGAGCCCCAGCTAAGCATTGAGTGCTGGACATGCTCATACTTTTCATGCTCATACTTTTCAGTTGGCCAAGATTTCTAAAAATCCTTTCTTTGTATTGGTCTTAAGTAATATTCTAATTTTCTGAGATAGTGAATTTGGGATTTTCCTTAGTTGTCAGTTATAATCATCAAAATTAAAAGAAATAAACATTTGAAATATATCAGTCTGTGTGTAATGAATGAATATAATATACAAGCTTCACTTTGTGAATGGAATTAGTGAAATAAATCAACTTTTGATGATATTCTAATGATATGACCAGCACCTGTATATGACATTCTTCTTTCAGACAAATACAATCAGAGTTATATTAAAATATAATGTCTTGGCTATTCCAAGCATTATAATGGCAGTGAATGTCTGTTTCTGTTTTGAAGTCCATAAAAGTGCATCTATCCATCATAAAAATGTCACACAGCTCCGGGGGGTTTAATAAAGGCCTTTTGAAGCCAAGCAATGCATTTGTGTAAGAAAAATCTCCATATTTAAAACTTTATTAACTAAAATAACTAGCTTCCACGGTTCAAACAAATAGGTCTGGGCAACAAACTCTTTTCTTTTATATCAAAATCCTTGAAAAAGCAGACATTTTTTAATATACCTCCGATTGTATGCATCTGAAAGAATAATGTCATATAAACCTAGAATGACTTGAGGGTGAGTAAATCATGCACTAATTTTCATTTTTGGGTGAACTATCCCTTTAACGCTGCTATATTAGCCCTGTGTATTCACTCTTTCATTGCAGAGTCTTGTAAGTGTCACATTACATTTCTGAGCGCTCTCTCTGGTTTTCCGTGTAATGGTTCTGACTTTCTGCCAGGTTTCCTGGATGGATTTCCCTGTTTTCCTGTGTTTTCTTCCTGTGTTTTTCAAGGATGCCACGCCAGAGTCTCCAGCCGTCATAGACGCCACGGCAGAATCTCCAGCTGTCATAGATGCCAGAGTCTCCAGCTGTCATGGACGCCAGAGTCTCCAGCTATTAAGGACGCCACGCCAGAGTCTCCAGCTTTCATGGACGCCACGGCAGAGTGTCCAGCCATCAAGGACACCACGCCAGAGTGTCTAGCCATCAAGGACACCATGCCAGAGTCTCCAGCCATCATGGACGCCATGCCACAGTCTCCAGCTGTCATCCACCTAAAGCTAATGTGTACCTTGAATGCAATGTAAGTCGCTTTGGATAAAAGCATCTGCCAAATGCGTAAATGTAAATGTAATGTAAAAGGACACCACACCATAGTGTCGAGCCATCAAGGACACCATGCCATAGTTTCCAGCCATCATGGATGCCACGCCAGAGTCTCCAGCCATCATGGACGCCCCGCCAAAGTCTCCAGCCATCATGGATGCCACGCCAGAGTCTCTATCCATCAAGGACACCACATCAGAGTCTCCAGCCATCATGGATACCATGCCACAGTCTCTAGCTGTCATGAACATTCCACCTGAAGCTATCAAAGCAGTCTTTAGGTGTTCGAGACTGGCTTCCAGTTTCGTGGACACACCGCTGATGTCGGTGCAAGCAGCTGTCATCTTTGTGGTGGTATCAAGTCAGGGGGTCTCAGAGGTTCTATCAACTGTACTCCCTGTTGCTTGTCCTGACATGACCATGGAGGTCACCCCTGAGTCTTCTGTCTGTCTTGATGCGACCACAGAGGTCTTCCCTGAGTTTCCTGTCTTCCCTGCATTTCCTTTCTTCCCAGAGTTTCCTGTCTGCCCTGATGTGACCACAGAGGTTGTCCCAGAGCTTTCTGTCTGTCCTGACACGATCACAGAGGTCCTTTCTAGAAAGACAGAAAGTCCAACAAAATTATTTAATTTAATGTATAATAAATTATTTAATGCATAAACAACTGCATTTGAACTACATTCAGTCGTTCATATGTGAGAAGATCATGGCATACGAGGCCTCAATAGTTAAATTAGTCCAACATTTACCAGAATAAATTTAATTCTATTTCTAACTTTTTTAACGGTGTAAAAAACACCTTTTTGACATGAATGTATTCACCAATGAGAGATACTGACCACTGTAACTGATAACTCTTCTGTAGCTTGATTTTTGCTTTTAGCATGCAAGTATATAACCGTATTATCAGCATGCATCTGACAATTAACATCAGGCAGGTCACCTTAATTACCTAGCAACATAAAACAAGGCAGACATTAATGAAGATACAAGATTAAATATGTAAGAAAATAAGTCGGTGAATCAGGCAGTTTTAATTTTTTGGCTGATTTTTTTGTGCTTCAAGCTAAATTATTCAATTTAAAAGTGTTTTTATAAATGATTCAATACATAATGCATTCGAGCTTAGTATTGTTTACTTAGGGATCATGTGTCCTCTATGTCTGTCCCAAACATTATAAAATACCAGGATATCCTGTTAAAATTATGAGACCCCAGAGAGGCCACTGTAGCGACGCTGGAAACATATCCTGAATGAGCAACCAGGCATTTCTGTGTTCAAATGCTGCCCATGGCCTTAAACTACAACTCTAAACTAATCAGCCCCTTCCTTCCCAGTTCAGATGCCTGATGCCTGACCTTTACAATTCCCTCAGAACAGGCTGTTTACTTTAAGCACTCACATGCCACAGTGATCATCTACTTTAAATTATTAATTGCAAATCATTGAGATACAATACAGGATTTCACAGTCAAACTGATTACCT
>CM031951.1:11593996-11621496 GCA_018749465.1 Paracanthobrama guichenoti
GGGGATAGGGAACAATCAGACAGTGCACTATATAGGGTTAGGAGCGATTCAGACAGTGTACTATATAGGGATAGGGAGCGATCAGACAGTGCACTATATAGGGGTTAGGAAGCGATTCAGACAGTGTACTATATAGGGGATAGGGATGATCAGACAGTGCACTATATGGGGATAGGAACGATTCAGACAGTGCACTATATAGGGTTAGGAACGATTCAGACAGTGTACTATATAGGGGATAGGAACGATCAGACAGTGCACTATATAGGGATAGAGGAACGATTCAGACAGTGCACTATATAGGGGATAGGGAGCGATTCAGACAGTGCACTATATAGGGGTTGGGAACGATTCAGACAGTGTACTATATAGGAGATAGGGAACGATCAGACAGTGCACTATATAGAGGTTAGGGAACGATTCAGACAGTGTACTATATAGGGGATAGGGATGATCAGACAGTGCACTATATAGGGGATAGGGAACGATTCAGACAGTGCACTATATAGGGGTTAGGAACGATTCAGACAGTGTACTATATAGGGGATAGGGAGCGATCAGACAGTGCACTATATGGGGATAGGAACGATTCAGACAGTGCACTATATAGGGGATAGGGAACGATTCAGACAGTGCACTATATAGGGGATAGGGAACGATTCAGACAGTGCACTATATAGGGGTTAGGGAACGATTCAGACAGTGTACTATATAGGAGATAGGGAACGATCAGACAGTGCACTATATAGGGGTTAGGGAACGATTCAGACAGTGTACTATATAGGGGATAGGGATGATCAGACAGTGCACTATATAGGGGATAGGGAACGATTCAGACAGTGCACTATATAGGGGTTAGGGAACGATTCAGACAGTGTACTATATAGGGGATAGGGAACGATCAGACAGTGCACTATATAGGGGATAGGGAACGATTCAGACAGTGCACTATATAGGGGATGAGGAACGATTCAGACAGTGCACTATATAGGGGATAGGGAACGATTCAGACAGTGCACTATATAGGGGATAGGAACGACCAGACAGTGCACTATATAGGGGATAGGGAACAATTCAGACAGTGCACTATATAGGGGATAGGGAACGACCAGACAGTGCACTATATAGGAGATGAGGAACGATCAGACAGTGCACTATATAGGAGATAGGGAACGATCAGACAGTGCACTATATAGGGGATAGGGAACGATTCAGACAGTGCACTATATAGGGATAGGAAGCGACCAGACAGTGCACTATATAGGAGATAGAGGAAGCGATCAGACAGTGCACTATATAGGGGATATAGAGCGATCAGACAGTGCTCTATATAGGGGATAGATAGGGGATAGGGAGCGATTCAGACAGTGCACTATATAGGGGATAGGGATGATCAGACAGTGCACTATATAGGGGATAGGGAGCGATTCAGACAGTGCACTATATAGGGGTTGAGGAACGATTCAGACAGTGTACTATATAGGGGATAGGGAACGATCAGACAGTGCACTATATAGGGGATAGGGAGCGATTCAGACAGTGCACTATATAGGGGATAGGAGCGATTCAGACAGTGCACTATATAGGGTTAGGGAACGATTCAGACAGTGTACTATATAGGAGATAGGAACGATCAGACAGTGCACTATATAGGGTTAGGGAACGATTCAGACAGTGTACTATATAGGGGATAGGGATGATCAGACAGTGCACTATATAGGGGATAGGAAGCGATTCAGACAGTGCACTATATAGGGGTTAGGGAACGATTCAGACAGTGTACTATATGGGGATAGGAACGATCAGACAGTGCACTATATAGGGATAGGGAGCGATTCAGACAGTGCACTATATAGGGGATAGGGAAGCGATTCAGACAGTGCACTATATAGGGGATAGGGAACGATTCAGACAGTGCACTATATAGGGGTTAGGGAACGATTCAGACAGTGTACTATATAGGAGATGAGGAGCGATCAGACAGTGCACTATATAGGGGTTAGGGAACGATTCAGACAGTGTACTATATAGGGATAGGGATGATCAGACAGTGCACTATATATAGGGATAGGGAGCGATTCAGACAGTGCACTATATAGGGGTTGGGAGCGATTCAGACAGTGTACTATATAGGGGATAGGGAAGCGATCAGACAGTGCACTATATAGGGGATGAGAAGCGATTCAGACAGTGCACTATATAGGGGATAGGGCGATTCAGACAGTGCACTATATAGGGATAGGGAACGATTCAGACAGTGCACTATATAGGGGATAGGGAACGACCAGACAGTGCACTATATAGGGGATAGGGAACAATTCAGACAGTGCACTATATAGGGATAGGGAACGACCAGACAGTGCACTATATAGGAGATAGGGAACGATCAGACAGTGCACTATATAGGAGATGGGAACGATCAGACAGTGCACTATATAGGGATAGGGAACGATTCAGACAGTGCACTATATAGGGGATAGGGAACGACCAGACAGTGCACTATATAGGAGATAGGGAACGATCAGACAGTGCACTATATAGGGGATATAGAGCGATCAGACAGTGCTCTATATAGGGGATAGATAGGGGATAGGGAGCGATTCAGACAGTGCACTATATAGGGGATAGGGAACGATCAGACAGTGCACTATATAGGGGATATAGAGCGATCAGACAGTGCTCTATATAGGGGATAGGGAGTGATTCAGACAGTGCACTATATAGGGGATATAGAGCGATCAGACAGTGCACTATATAGGGGTTAGGGAACGACCACACAGTGCACTATATAGGGGATATAGAGCGATCAGACAGTGCTCTATATAGGGGTTAGGGAACGATTCAGACAGTGTACTATATAGGGGATAGGGAACGATCAGACAGTGCACTATATAGGGGATAGGGAACGATTCAGACAGTGCACTATATAGGGGTTAGGGAACGATTCAGACAGTGCACTATATAGGGGATAGGGAGCGATTCAGACAGTGCACTATATAGGGGTTAGGAACGATTCAGACAGTGTACTATATGGGGATAGGGAACGATCAGACAGTGCACTATATAGGGGTTAGGGAACGATTCAGACAGTGTACTATATAGGGGATAGGGAACGATCAGACAGTGCACTATATAGGGTTAGGGGAACGATTCAGACAGTGTACTATATAGGGGATAGGGATGATCAGACAGTGCACTATATAGGGGATAGGGAACGATTCAGACAGTGCACTATATAGGGGTTAGGGAACGATTCAGACAGTGTACTATATAGGGGATAGGGAACGATCAGACAGTGCACTATATAGGGGATAGGGAACGATTCAGACAGTGCACTATATAGGGGATAGGGAGCGATTCAGACAGTGCACTATATAGGGATAGGGAGCGATTCAGACAGTGCACTATATAGGGGATAGGGAACGACCAGACAGTGCACTATATAGGAGATAGGGAACGATCAGACAGTGCACTATATAGGGGATAGGAAGCGATTCAGACAGTGTACTATATAGGGATAGGGAGCGATCAGACAGTGCACTATATAGGGATGAGGAACGATTCAGACAGTGCACTATATAGGGATGAGAGGAACGATTCAGACAGTGCACTATATAGGGGATAGGGAACGATTCAGACAGTGCACTATATAGGGGATGGGAGCGATTCAGACAGTGCACTATATAGGGGATAGGGAACGACCAGACAGTGCACTATATAGGAGATAGGGAACGATCAGACAGTGCACTATATAGGGGATATAGAGCGATCAGACAGTGCTCTATATAGGGGATAGGGAGCGATTCAGACAGTGCACTATATAGGGGATAGGGAACGATCAGACAGTGCACTATATAGGGGATATAGAGCGATCAGACAGTGCTCTATATAGGGGATAGGGAACAATTCAGACAGTGCACTATATAGGGGATATAGAGCGATCAGACAGTGCTCTATATAGGGGATAGGGAACGATTCAGACAGAAATTGGGATCAAATTTGGTTTGAAGATAAAAAACACAATGTTCTCTTTCCATTCCTGATTTCTAACACACACTCACAGCGTTCAGCTGGTCTTGTGTCTGTTAGAGCAGAAACTAAAGCTGATGCTCTGTGTTTTTCCATCGTCTCCAGTCGTGTTCATATGTAAATTGTCTGAGTTTATTTCATTCATTACATCGAGATCTGAAAAGCCCATACATTTACCCACACATAGACCCTCCACCCAAAGAAATCAGGACAGAAGTGGTTTAGTGTAGGTAGTACAGTTCATTTTTTTCAAACACGAGAGCATTAAGATTTCACCGGAATTTAATTTGTATAAAATCTTGCCAGATTAGCGTTCATCAGTCTTCAGCACCACTCAGCGGATGTTTCTCACAATCTAATAATATTTTGCTGAAACTGGCATGTTTTTCCAATGAGCCTGGGTTTTCTGTTTGCTTGGACATCCCAAGCAGCCTTACACAGCAACAATGGATCAACCAATGATGTGAGATGGGGTGTGGCTATTTGCAATTTTGCTATTTGAGTGTTTTGAGGAAAAATGTTTGATAATTTTTGCATTTTCGCTTGGTGATGCTAGTGGCACCGAAATTACATCACCTTTAAACAATTCACCCATCTTTTAATTTCATTGAAACAATAGATATTAAAGAGATTTGTAATTTTTCTTTCCCATTTTGTCTCTAGGATGTTGACCCAAGAAGACATGGACTATGGAAATGACACTTACGATTACATGGATTATGGCTATGTAGAGGAGGCCAAGGCTGACGGCTACACTCAGAGAGAAGCTCTTCACATCATATCAGTGATCATCTACAGCCTGGCATTTACTCTGGGTATAATTGGGAATGGCATGGTGATTTGGGTGACTGCATTCAAAAGCAAAAGGACCGTGAACAGCGTTTGGCTGCAGAATCTGGCCATTGCTGACTTTGTGTTTGTGCTTTCCCTTCCGTTCTCCATCGACTACGTGCTGCGAGACTTTCACTGGCTCTTTGGGAAGACAATGTGCAAGCTGAACTCATTCGTGTGCACCATGAACATGTACGCCAGCGTGCTGTTTCTCACCGTCCTGAGTTTGGATCGCTACATCTCACTGGTCCACCTGAGCTGGTCGGAAAGGTTTCGAAACATCCGGCGGGCCTGGTGGGTGTGCGCGCTGATTTGGTTCACGTCCTGCTGTTTAAGCTGTCCGGCCCTGATATTCCGTGATGTGATCCAACATAATGGAAAGATTGTGTGTTTTAATAACTTTCATGATGAGAGCAGGCACATGGTAGCGGTGAGACACATTGCGTTGGTGTCTCTGCGCACCACCGTGGGCTTTCTGCTTCCATTTGCCACCATCACCGTGAGCGGCGTCCTTTTGGCTGTTAAGATGCGCCAGTCCAACTCGGTACGCTTGACCAGCTTTTCCAGAACTGTCTCCGCTGTAATCCTTGCATTCTTCCTGTGTTGGGTGCCGTTCCACACATTCAGCCTGATGGAGCTGAGCATGCACCACACCACCTACCTGCACTCCGTGCTCATCGTGGGCTTCCCCCTTGCCACCAGCCTGGCCTTCTTCAACAGCTGCGTCAACCCCATTCTCTACGTACTGCTCACCAAGAAAGTGCGTAAACTGGTATGGCGGTCGTGTTTGAACTTCACCAAGAGTTCGCTGAGAGAGCTGAGTCAGTCTGTGTCTGCTACTGAGTTAGAGTCAGCACTGGCCAGCTGCTCTCCTGAAGAGCCCATGGCTAACTCCTCCATCTGATGGGCTCGGCCGTCACTCCAAACTCACCTGAACTCAAGGAAGCCCTAGAGCTCTAACTGGACTGAAAGTAGATTCTTACTGATTGGTTGGGAAATAATGGCTTTTAAAGATGCAGTAAGACCAAAGTTACTTGCGTATGGAGCAGAAACAATGCAGAGTTTTTCAGGCCTTCCCTTAGTAATGTTGACCAAGACCAAGGCAGGGTGAGATGGAGTCAAGACCAAGACCAGCACTCCTTAAATTCATTTTAAAGATCCATATCGACTGTCTGAGAAATGACTTATATTTAATAAATAAATACAATTAGAATAGTAAGACACTATAGCGCCATTACCAATCAAATCACTGACAATAAAATTCATGGCACAGAAGCTGCAATTGGTACAATTACACCACAATTACAGATTAATTTAACATTAAAACATTAACATTATTTAACAGTCACAGAATCATTTATTCATCCGATTTGTTCAAAGCAGCTGATTCATTTAATAACAAAACATTGCCGAATTAGCAATTCGACAATTTAGTGATATCCTTGCAGTTTTGGTCTTGACTGGTCTTGAGATAAAATCCAGAGTTCCTCTAAAGCCCTATTCGGACAGGATTAGTTTTACAAGGGGAGGTGGGGGTAAAGTAATTTTACCTCAGGACATCTGTAATATTAATGGCCAATTCGCACAGGATAAGACATCTCAGTAAAAC
This sequence comes from Paracanthobrama guichenoti, assembly GCA_018749465.1. Lineage (NCBI taxonomy): Eukaryota > Metazoa > Chordata > Actinopteri > Cypriniformes > Gobionidae > Paracanthobrama > Paracanthobrama guichenoti. Next base: position 11,600,466 of record CM031951.1, read on the forward strand.
TAGCAGAAGTGGAAGGGGTAGCTCGCTTCACGCACAAAAGTAACCTCCTTGTCGTCATGTGCGTATGACGTTGCTTCCTGTTATCACGTGAGCAAACACAACTTGGTGCCAACAAGAAAAACGCGAAACTGGAGCAGGGAGGAAACGCTGTGTTTAATCTCAGTTTGGGGAGAACGTCGGTTTCAGAGGCAGTTTGAGACCATGGTGCATAATCACACTATTTGGGAACAGATTTCTAGAGCTAAAAGAAGTGTTGTGCCTCTAATAAGTGCTTTTGATCTTCTTTTTGCTTTAAATGGTATGCGGAAAATACTGGAGGTTTGCCACAGAGTTGTCCCACCACTTACAACGCAACCGAATGCTTCTTCAAGCGCATCCATGCTTGCAAAACATGCCAAAAACTACTTTTAAACAGGAAATGGGAGAATTTTACCATACATTTTTACAGCGGGTCTGTTCGAATGGGATTAGTATTACCCAAGGTCATTTTTCCGGACCTTTTTACAGATGGCACATTCGGACGGGACTAAAATCACAGAGAACCTATATATTTTAATTATTACTTTACCCCCACCTCCCCATGTAATACTAATCCTGTCCGAATAGGGCTTAAGTCTGAGACCAAGACCAAGGAGAAATGCAGTCGAGACCGAGACAAGACTAAGACCTTCAAAAAATGGTCTTAAGACCAGCCTCGAGACCAAGTCTTGAGTACTACAACACTACCGCTTGGGTCTCTCCAGCACTGGAAAGCTTTTCTAATATTAACACATGTCTTAAAGCTATTGCCTGATCATAACCCCAGTGGTATTCCTCTGAGCTTTTCTCTTTTGTAATGTGTCTAAGTCTCAGCCATCAGTCTTGCTCACGCTCTCTCTCCTCCCCCATCATGATTAGACACGCCCCCTACTGCTGATTGGCTACAAGTTTGTTTTGGTGGTCGGTCCAATCAACTTTCAACAGTGTCTTTCAAAAATAGCTTACTGCACCTTTAAAACGTATACAGTACATTACAGTAAATATGAATTTAATGCATCATCTCTTTTTTATTAAGTACTATATATACAGATGTGAACAAAATTGTTGGCACCTTTGGTAAATATGAAAAAAAAGCCAGTGAAAAATAAATCTGCATCGTTAATCCTTTAGATCTTTTATTTAAAAAATGTGCAAAGATCAAACCTTTCATTGCAGTATAAGAATTTAAAAGGGGGAGTGGGGGGATCAGAGATCATTCCTCCATACAGAATCTCTCCAGATCCTTCAGATTCTCTTCAGTTCAGACACTCATTCTCTGTAGGGTTCCGGTCAGGGGACTGGGACGGCCCAACCGCGGCCCATTATAAGATTTCTAGCAGAGGCCGTCAGGTTTAGAGTTTTTATCTGTTGGTATTTGCTAGAATCCATGATACCATGTGTCTGAACAAGATGTCCCACACCTCCAGCAAAAAAATAGACCACAACATTAAAGATCCAGCAGTTTATTTAACCGTGGAGCGTGGGGGACTTCTGATCCCTGTTTGCACCAAACACATCTGGTGGGATCGCTGCCAAAAAGCTCTTTGTATAGTGTCATCTAGTTCCAGTCGTATCTGAATATGCTGGAGTTTGTTTTTGGATTTTTCTTGAAACCCTCCCAAACAACATGTGGTGATGTAGGGGCTGTTTGATGTTTTTTTAGGGTTTCTGACCCCAAGACTCAACCGATCTCTGTGATTCTCCAGCTGTGAGTCCACTCAAACTCTGCATTAGGGCAATACAGACACATCCTCTTCCAGGCAGATTCATAACATCTGCATGGTTGATTGAACTTCTTAATTATTGCCCTGATGGTGGAAATGGGGATTTTCGGTGCTTTAGCTGTTTTCCTACAGACACTATCTATTCTGTGAAGCTCAACACTCTTTTGCTGCACATCAGAACTATATTCTGTGCTTTTACTCATTGTGATGATGATTATGAATTTGGCCTTTGTGTTCCTCATATTTATAATCCTGTGGAACAGGAAGTCATGGCTGGACAGTTTCATGCTCCTAGTCACTAAAAAAAGTAAATGTTAATGGGAATATACTTCAGAGATATTTTACTCATAAGAATTTCTAGGGGTACCAATAATTGTGGTCACATGAATTAGAGATATATATATATATATTTTTTTTTTACTTCAATAAAGGTTTGATTTTTTACATTTTTGAATGAAACAATAACAATGCAGATTTGTTTTCACAGCCTTTTTTGGTCATATTTATCAAGGGCACCAAAAATGTCTGTCCATGTCTATGTGTGTGTGTGTGTGTGTGTGTGTGAATCATATATAGTTTCTCCTGTAATCATCTCATATATATATATATATATATATATATATATATATATATATATATATATATATATATATATATATATATATATATATATATATATAAATTAATCATATATAGTTTCTCCTGTAACCATTTGAAAGGAATAAATATTCTTTTCTCTACAAAGTGTTTCTGAACATTTCTGATGGTGTGTCCCAATATGCGTACTTATGCACTATTCGTTTTGTCGTTTTATTTATTTATTTTTTTAAATTAATTTTACAAATCAAGCAGCTTGGAATGAAAATAACCCATGAAATAAAAATGAAATAACCCATTAAACATGAAAGTATTTATGCAATCTCATTATATAGAACCTTTTTGGCTTAAAGAGTTCTAACCCTAGAGTTCTAAATAGAACCACACTGAAGAGTGTAACATGACATTTCAGCTCTGTTTGAAATAACTAATTTTAACATTGTGTCATTTGGATGCACACTGTAACTGAATTAATAAAGTTAGTAATAAATTACTCATTCTAATGTTTTAGAATTATTCTATTGTATCTATAAGTTATTACATAAAAGCTCAACAACATTAAATTTTGACCACATTTCCTCTAAAGCTGCAGTCCGTAAGTTTTGCCTCTGTGTCGCCATCTCTGTTTGAAACCTGCGATTGCAGTTATTTGCGGAGTTATCATCTGTATGTGGGGTGTGCATCGGCGGCACCTCAGCGTGGATGAATCTAATGTTTTGAGGAGTTTGTGTGCTATGCTGCAGATACCACACTGGTGTGGATACTGTACTTCAGAATCACAGATTCTACGCCTTGGAGAATAACCTAAATAAGAATTTTCACTGGAACATGTCATCTGAACAAGTAAGTAACAAGTCGGCCACTTTTGGGAACAAAACATCACAATACATCTAACGATCGCTCATATAACACCAAACCATGCAAATTATTCTTATTCTTTGTTCTCAAATTGTTAATGTTAAGAACACCAGCATTGCGTGACTATGTGTATTTAGTGTTTATTAGCATGATCTGTAGATTTCAGTTTCTGTACAGTGTAATCTTTTGCTTTTGACTAAGGGCGAATTTCCAGTTGTCACTGATTTGGATCTTTCTGGATTACAATCCACCATCAAAATGATAAATTTAATAACACCAGCTCCTGTGAGAAGAGTCTATAAATGATCCGCTGAAGAACATGCGGTCCGCTCCTCACGTGTGTTACTTCTACTAGCTGGACTCTTTATGTGCACAGACATGATGTAATGACGCAAAGACATGCTTGAAAATCCACCATAGCACTCAAATTATAACACATTATTACAAGTTTTGTGAATGGGGCTAAGGTAACGATAGTTTTGAACACTGGCTTGTTATGTACTTGCTCAAATATTGATTTAGCAGCTTTAACTAAAAGCAAAAATCTGGGTTACAGGGAAGAATTTATAATTATGGAAGCTTGTTTCCACCACAGAATAAAAAAGCTGCGACTTTTTATCTCACAATTCTGACTTTTTTCTCGCAATGGCGAGTTTGAATCTGGCAATTCTGACTTTTTTTTATTCTCAGAATTGCATGACAAACTTGCAATTGTGAGTTATAAATGCAGAATTGCAAGATACACTCACCTAAAGGATTATTAGGAACACCATACTAATACTGTGTTTGACCCCCTTTCGCCTTCAGAACTGCCTTAATTCTACGTGGCATTGATTCAACAAGGTGCTGAAAGCATTCTTTAGAAATGTTGGCCCATATTGATAGGATAGCATCTTGCAGTTGGAGATTTGTGGGATGCATTTAAACGAGGCCCAATTGGCACTAAGGGGCCTAAAGTGTGCCAAGAAAACATCCCCCACACCATTACACCACCACCACCAGCCTGCACAGTGGTAACAAGGCATGATGGATCCATGTTCTCATTCTGTTTACGCCAAATTCTGACTCTACCATCTGAATGTCTCAACAGAAATCGAGACTCATCAGACCAGGCAACATTTTTCCAGTTTTCAACTGTCCAATTTTGGTGAGCTCGTGCAAATTGTAGCCTCTTTTTCCTATTTGTAGTGGAGATGAGTGGTACCCGGTGGGGTCTTCTGCTGTTGTAGCCCATCCGCCTCAAGGTTGTGCGTGTTGTGGCTTCACAAATGCTTTGCTGCATACCTCGGTTGTAACGAGTGGTTATTTCAGTCAAAGTTGTTCTTCTATCAGCTTGAATCAGTCGGCCCATTCTCCTCTGACCTCTAGCATCAACAAGGCATTTTCGCCCACAGGACTGCTGCACACTGGATGTTTTTCCCTTTTCACATCATTCTTTGTAAACCCTAGAAATGGTTGTGTGTGAAAATCCCAGTAACTGAGCAGATTGTGAAATACTCAGACCGGCCGGTCTGGTACCAACAACCATGCCACGCTCAAAATTGCTTAAATCACCTTTCTTTCCCATTCTGACATTCAGTTTGGAGTTCAGGAGATTGTCTTGACCAGGACCACACCCCTAAATGCATTGAAGCAACTGATTGGTTGATTAAATAATTGCATTAATGAGAAATTGAACAGGTGTTCCTAATAATCCTTTAGATGAGTGTATGTCAGGTGCGAGTAAGTATAGACGGTTTCAACGACAACAACATAAACAAGTGTTACTGCGCATGCGTGAATTTGTGGCCCAAACTTAACTTCCGGTAGACGTCCGCAAAGAGTCAATAACAACAGAGGCTGCATTATCTTTCTTATGCGTTATCATTTTTCTTCATTTTAATTGTGCAACATTAACTTCATTTACATGTTTTTATTGTTTCAGCATGTTTATTACAAATAATCTCCCATTTCTGTCTGCAATATAGAGTGGAGGAAACGCCCCCCTTAAAGGGTTAGTTCACCCAAAACTGAAAATTCTGGGTTGGGATCAACATGAGGGTGAGTAATTAATGACAGAATTTTCAGTTTTGGGTGAGCTAACCCTTTAAGGGGGGCGTTTCCTCCACTCTATATTGCAGACAGAAATGGGAGATTATTTGTAATAAAGAGTCGGACACTTTCTGCTTCCCCTAGTAACACTCGCACTATATTTGCATACTTTATCACAGCTGAAGTTAAATAAATGCAATATTTGTCAAATACATGTGTTTCAGAGACATTTTCATTCAATACTTTATGTACTGTTTAATGCAGCGTCTGTTTGTATAAGAATAAAGTTCAACATATAAGCCTATGCTATCAATGAAGTGGGGTCTACTTTTTTAATCAGTTTTATTTTGATAAACATGTCAATATAACATTGTGACTACATGAAAAGAGGTTTTACTGTTATAAAAAATATATATATATATATATTTGTGAGCATTAGTGGAGCTGAAGGTTTTAGAATAAATACGAAACACACGTGATCACTGTCATGCAGTGAATCCGGCCAATCGTGGAACAGCTGTGTCGTCATCAGAGCCAATCGTGGAACAGCTGTGTCGTCATCAGAGCCAATCATGGAACAGGTGTGTCGTCATCAGAATTAGCCGTAGACAGTAAAAGAAATGGACACAGCGACCCCATAGACTTCAACGGAGAAAAGTGAAGTCAATTAGAAGCACTCACTTCCTGATGGCTGAGCGTACTGCGCAGCCTCACACTGAGCTTGACTTTATCGGACTTTATGCCTCCACATCCCCCCGATTGCCTCATAGACAGTAAAAGATTGCCTGCGAGGTTCTCCTCCTGTCTGTATGGGTCTATACGGTAATTTCTCTGCTGCGCGACAGAGAGTCGCGTGGTTATAACGCAATCGTTAGACTATTTTTACAAAAACGGCTTCTACGGGGCGATAGTATAAGATACAAGGTAATGGAGCCTTTTATACATTGTTGTGTTCCTTTAGAAATAAAAAATGGACAAATGGAGTCTTTAAACGCCTCAGATGTAAAGTTATTCGCTGTCAAAGTGACGCCAAAACGAATGGGAGTCAATGGAATGATAACAGCAGGTGATGGCTTGGTTAGCAATGGCTGCCTCTATGAAAGGTACGCTTTCTGGGTGCTGGATTACCCCCTTGGATGCAGCCGCTCCTCAGAAGGCTGTATTAGCCTGCTGCTCTCGAATCGCTCTCGTGGCACTTTGTTGACATACGTCACAGTCACGTGCCGTCACCACTGCCTCAAGTCGGACAACATTTCTAACCGGCATGCACGGCTTTGAGTCAGCCGCCGATCGGTCTGCACATCGCTGCATCAAGTCGAACAAGCCTCATGTGCTCACACAAAACATGACAAACACAAGCACTTGACCAGAAATGACAAAATACAAGACATGTTGCTCACACAAGACAAGACAGACATGTCACAATAGCAATGTAATGCAATGCCTAAAAACCTAAAATAACTAAAAATGACAAGAACAACTTTCAGTTTTAACAGAAGAGTGCTTTTAGAAAATAAGCTTCACATTTCCTCCAAAAATAGGTCCCATTCACTTCCATTATAAGAGCCTCACTGTTTTTTAAGGAAAAAACAAGGGAGTAGTCAAAATAATTTTTTTGGTTAATGGTAATCAACATTATGGCACAAATGCTCTCGACTGACTGACTCCCTTGACTTGTAATGAAACAAGAATATTCCTTTAACTATAAACTTTTGAAACTCTACAAATAGCTTTTCGTGTACTAGGACACTCACATTGTAACCACATGTTTTATATGATGATTCATCAAAACACAGAGAGAATGCAGAAAACATCTGTGAGTCAAATTTAGTTCTTTACTTGAAGTATACTGTATAAAAGTCAAAAAGTAGCTGAGGAAAGTGCAAAAAAGGAAGAAGGAACATAGCTGGTAACTTGTAGTTTAGCATAACATTTTAAGACAATTGAGACTTACTATACAGTAAGTAAGTACATTTTACATTTAAACACAACAAAGTGCTGAACAGAGTAAAGAAAAATAAAATAAAAACCAAGCAAAACACACAGTAAAACAGGAGTATGATAACATTAAAATGTCAGCGAATAGAGATGCGTTTTCAATTTTGATTTAAAAATGGTACAGGAAGGTGCAATGCGGTTGTCCAGAGGCAACTGGTTCCGTAGACGGGGGAGGGGGAGGGGGTGCAACAGAAAAATAACAGAAAAAACTCCCTTAGTTTTTAGACGGGAGTGAGGGATAGATAAAAAGCCCTGTCTGAAGATCTTAAAAATCTGTAAGATGACAGAGGAGTAAGAAGATATTTAAGATAAAATGGAGCTTAATCATTAATAGCTTTAAAAACAAACAGGATTTTAAACTGAATTCTAAAATGGATTGGGATCCAGTGAAGCGAGGCTAAAATTGGGATGACATGATCATATTTCTTTGACCTGGTAAGCTGCATTTTGTACCATCTGGAGGCGTGCAAGCAATGACTGAGGAAGAACCAGATACAATGAGTACAATAGTCTAAGCATGAGGTAATAAAATGACAAAAACATTAGCAACTGATAATAACTATTTTTTTGTTTACACAAAAAAATACATTTAAGATCAGTACAGTAAAGCATATCTGTAAAAGGTACAAACACTGTCTCTTTTCCACACTCAGTTCACATTTGATACCTTCTGTAATACCTTAAAGGGCACCTATTATGCCCCTTTTTACAAGATGTTATATAAGTCTGAGGTGTCTCCAGAACGTGTCTGTGAAGTTTCAGATCAAAATTCTTAACAGATCATTTAATATACCATTTTGAAAATGAGCTGTTTTGTGTGTGTCTCCTTTAAATGCAAATGAGCTGCTGCTCCTGGCCCCAGAGGGCGGAGCCTTCACAGCTCGTGAACACATGAATGAAAACTGAAACATGATATATCTGTTTGCTTATGATTATCATCTCTATTGCGGACACGCTCACGTTGCAGTTCTTCATCATGAAATATTATCATCTGCATGCGTTTAAAAATCCTTATCACTCTCAACTGGAGCACACACACCCAATGCATGCGCAGAGAGCTGGATGTCGGTGCATCTGTGTGTATTAAAATACTAGACTAGTTCTCTTTCATGTGTTATTGCGATTAAACTGTCAAATGCACAAAAGGTTATGTCAGAAACACACAAAGTTCACACAAACACAGTCGGTTATGTCTGTGCACTTATGCAGCAAGTACAGAAATCACAGTGTGTTAAAGTGAGAGCAGTGTAATATACAGTATCTACTGCTATATCTGCTGTTAATATGAATCAAACAACTGAAAATCACGCACTGCTCTTGACTGAATAACTTTAGTAGCTTTAATAAGATCACAATTCTTACTTGAATGCTCTGGCAAGGAGATAAACATGACGGCGGGGCCTGTAAAATGTGATGTGACATTGCCCAGAATGTGCAAATGCCTTTTTCTGAAACACTGCTTATGATTTATGGGGATTAAAAAAGGTGAGTGGGTTGATTTTTAATATTATAGGGTGCTTGTGTACACACACTGCAAATGTGTACACATATTTATGTTCAGACACCATGTAAAAGTGAATTTTGCCCTTTAAATGTCAAAGCTTGAAACAATGAATAGGCCCCAGATTAGAATTTATGCAGGTGCCTATAAAAATGTCATATGTCAGGGACTGTTTGGGACTGATGATGCTACTGAGCATTTCCGTTTCTTTGTATTATTTTTGGAATACATTCTTAGAGCTGAAATTTTTTGAAATATTTTCAAACAGGAATCTTACCCAATCACACAAGAGTCTTGAACAGAGTCACTGTCTTCCATTGGTTACACAAAAAGATAGTCCCGCCCCAAACAGAGTTTGTACTGACACTCAGATACAGGAGAAAGCTTTTTAGCACACTTTTAAAATTTAAATGACAAAAACCTTTTTTATTTAAAGTGCCCTTAATATGCTATTTTAAAAGCTCCTAATTTTGATTTGGAGTCTCCTACAACAGGTTTACATGCATCAAAGGTCAAAAACACTTTCATTTTCTCATAATAGACATTGCACATCACCACAGTATTCAATGATTCTCAGTCTCTCTAAATCCATCCTTTCAGCGAATGTATTTTCTAGTGACATAGAACCGTCACACATCACGCGGAATCGAATTACAATTGTTCAGAGTCGAATTGGACTCAGAGTCGATTCGTTCCTTTGGGAGACAATAACTTTATTTTAGTGAGTATCCACACAGGGCACAGTGAATTATTGTGGGGTTCCTCTTTGTGTGTTGCTTTTTGTGTTAGCCCAATTTAAAATGAGGAAGAAAAAGAGCCAACAGACACAAGGCCAAGGAATGATGCTAGAAATAGTGTGGAAGCAGTGGACTTACTGTTACGCAACAGGGAACAAAATACACTACATACAAAAAGTGCATTCACAGAGACTTGACCCCCATACATAACATACACAAACAAAACTCAACAAGCAAACTGTGTTTTGCCTTCTACAGAATGGCTAGAATGGCTCACTAAAGGCCACAAGTCTATTTAAAGAGTAATATGTGTTAGTATTTCTACTACATATGGTGACAAGATTTACATCTGTGTAGAGTTTGCACATAATATACGGATGTGGCATTTATGTCACATTTTTGCTCATAAATTCATGAAACATGCTCAGATCGTGGAAAACGGCACATCATTATTTACAGCAGATTCTCACATTTAAAATGAGACAACATCCAAAATCAACATAATCCAAAAGGGTACCTTGGTTCCAAATGCTGTCACTTTTGATTACTTTATGCTAACACGACAAAATGTGGTCCAGATGCTGCTCTCATTTTGACTCTCCTTGCTATAGTTTTGAAGTTTTGAGTCTTTTGTGTTTGTCAAAAAAACATTCTAAAAATGCCTTCAGGGCTTAAAGCTACACTATGTATTTGTTTGCCACTAGGGGTCGCTAACCTCTTCAAAACAATAACAAAGGTGTAGCATGATGACGCAGTGAATGAGCGTGAAATCATGGAACTTGTCGTCGATGGATCTAATAATGCTTATGAGGAAATAATGTTTATGGATGAGTGAATGCAGTCATGTTTTTTAACATGAAGCAGGGCGCGATTACCAATAAGAGACAGATATCAACACCACACGTGCAAGTCCCGGGAGATATAAAGCTTTGAGGATATTTCATTCTACAGAACTACCCACAAGTGCTCAATTACTCATACAGGTCAGTGTATTTGACCATTTAAAACTGTGAGGAAACACAATGCTGTTTCACTTAGTCTACACTATCTAAACGGCATTTGAATGTGTTGAATGTTCTAATGTTATTCTCTGTGTTTGTTGGCTGTATGAGACTGGCAGTAGCTACATCATACTGATGATATTCTAATATTTCATCGTGTTGAGCTACATTACATGTGCATTTGCTCACCTGTCTAATAAAGTACATGCAAGAACGACATCTGTCAAGTCGAAGTTTGTTTGCAAAGCTCTCACCATCTCGAAACACCACGTAATACTGGTCCTCTTTTGATTTGCCATGGTCCATAATGTTTGAACGACACTACAATAGCGGCCGCTAGACCTTACGCAGTTGTCCATGTCTGTTCCCATGGTTTCTGTGGCAATAAAAGCAGAAACCGAGGGTAATACGGATATGACTCCATCCTGGATCATTGGTTAAAATTGCAATTTTCTCACGATTTACAAATAGTTGGAAACATTTGGTATGGAAACATTTGATATACATAAAAAAAAAAAAAAAAAAAAAAAAAGGCGTAAAAAAACTTCAACAGATTTCCCTTACATTAGTTATTTGTAGTTATTCATGATCCCTTAGCCTCTCTAAAATAATATGATAATGCAGTTTAAAAATAAACTTGTTTGTTTTATTGTCACAACAGAACAGAGGAACATAAAAATATATTAAAGTTCTGATAAATAAAATGTATAAAAATACAAACTTAAAGTCCTTTTGGACTAAAAAAACAAAACAAAAAATCTAAGTTATCAGTATTAATTACAAACCCGATTCCAAGACACAAATTGTGAATAAAAACAGAATGCAATGATGTGGAAGTTTCAAATTTCAATATTTTATTCAGAATACAACATAGATGACATATCAAATGTTTAAACTGAGAAAATGTATCATTTTCATCAGAAGACAAGGGGGTCGACTTACTGGGACAAGAACTCAAAGTTTATTATCCAACTCAAAACGTGTGCACATCGCACAAATAATAATAAAAGTTCTCTGGTGTCTCAACGGTTTGTTCTCGTCAGTTCCTCTCTGCAGTCGTTATTTTGTGTCCCAGTGTTCGTCCAGCTTCTTTCTCTCCGGTCCTCACTTCCAGTGTGGCTTTTAACCTGTCTCTTTACGCCAATTACTGCAACAAGAGGCAGGTGTTTATCATTTGCACCTGATTCACTTACGTACCACTCGTCCTCTGACTCTCTCTCCTGTCACAGACCTTGCTAAACCACGCCCCCCTCGCCACTCAGGCCGGTCAGGACTGCCCCCAGCCCCCTGTCCGATGCATTAGTCTGTAACATAAAAGGGAGAGAAAAATCGGGATTATAAGAGCGGTCCGCCACATAGAGCAGCCTTCACTTGGGTAAAAGCCTGCTGACACTGCTATGACCACTGGACCGGGTCTGGCGTTTCCTTTTTAGTGAGGCCAGTCAGTGGGCTAGTGAGGTCCGAATAATTAGGAACAAACCTCCTATAATATCCCGCTAGCCCAAGGAACTGCCTCACCTCCTTTTTGGTCTTGGGGCTCGGGCAGGTCGCAATTGCTGCTGTTTTGTCAATTTGAGGACGCACCTGCCCATGACCCAAGTGGAAACCCAGATACCTGACCTCCACGCGCCCAATCACAGCCGGCCTCAGAACGGCCTGCACATGCTCCATATGCGGCATATGCAGCATGCGGCCACAGAATTTTGTCCATGAGACGCTGAAATGTGGCCGGAGCCCCAAACAACCCGAATGGGAGTGTAACGAATTGGTGTAATCCAAACGGCATCGTAAAGGCTGTCTTTTCTTTAGATAAAGGCGTTAAGGGGATCTGCCAATATCCCTTTGTTAAACCCAGCGTTGAATAAAAACGAGCCGTGCCTAGCTGATCAAGCAACTCATCAACCCTTGGCATTGGATATGCTTCAAATTTCGACACAGAATTTACCTTGCGATAATCCACACAGAACCGGACCTAGCCATCCGTTTTACGAACCAAAACTATCGGGCTGGCCCAATCACTGTAGGATTCTTCTATTACTCCCATATCTAACATCGCCTCTAATTCCTCCTGAACCACTTTGTGCTCAGGTAACCTATATGGTCGGCTGCGAACTGAGGTTCGTCCGACCGGGTAGGGGCGAGAACACATCTGTAAAAGCTTCCTGCAAATGGGCTATGTCAGTGAGTTGCAATGGTGAGAGATGATCTCCCCCTGGGGCCAGAGCGAGAGATTTACCTTCTGTGCCCACCTCTGGCCCGAGATCTTTTTTGCTCTCAGGTCCAAGACATACTGAATTTCATTTTTGCTCTGCGAAGGTCCGTCCTACGTCCAACACCCCACGGCCGGTGGGTTTACCAGCTGACATTCATGACAAGACACGCACCATCTGCGCACATTCTCGTGAATGCCTGGCCAAAAGAACCAGACCATTAAGCGATTCAGTGTTGCTGCCTGCCCCAAATGACCTGCCATTGGATTAGAATGAGCCGCCCGGAAAAGCTGCCAGTAGGGGTTCGCCGACCCCTAGGCACGCCACCATTTGGTCCTTCGCCAGCTCGATGGCCTTGTCCAGCGACGCCGGCCTGTGGCACTGGACCCACTGCGTGGTCTTCCTTGGCAACCGCGCAATAAGTTGAAGTTGAAGTTTATTCGTCATTACACATGTACAAGTACAGTATAACGAAATGAAGTTTGGAGCAAGCCTCCGGGCCGCAGCCGATTATTCAGGCGCCGCCCTACGCTCTCCAGAAATACAAGAATGCAATTTAGCAAGCATTACATAGCAAACACAACAAAACATAAACATAAACATAAACATGACACAGTACACGTGGTCACGTGATGGGATTTTTTGTATGGAGTGGGAGAGGAGATAGATAAACAGGCAGACGGTTGGAGGGGGTGGGATCGGGTAGGTTGTGTATGGTGCGAGTGAGTCTGAGATTGTGTTGTGTGAGAATGTTAGCCATAACTTCAGATGTTTTCGAGTTCAGTTCTATGGTTTGTCCTTGAAGGGAGATAAGGCAGTGCACAGGGAAAGATAGCAGACAGCTGCCCGGCTGACCTCCCAACCGAGAGATAGGGACCAAGTGAGGTTCGTTGGGCTAGTTGATTAGGTCAGGCAAATACAATTTATTATTTTTAATCCATTTGATGATCTTGTAATTTGTCCGGATCATAATCAATCAATCAGATCTGGTCCTCAGCATTCGCGTCCGGTCTGTGCAGTTTCCCTAGACATTACGCCCAGCCTCATGGCCAGACCGGTTACAGTCCGTAAAGTTCACCGATCTGACCCCGATAGAGCCCACTCTACCCTGCGTATCCGCAGTCCGGACTGCGTTATTTACGGTTCAGTTCCTCAATTCCTATCACTTTCTGATCTAATTCCTTCAAACGGTCACACATAACCCCAAGCATTCTTTAATTTCCACAGACAGCGGCTGGGTGAATTTGCTTGCAGCTGTCTTACCAATCTTCCGATAGGTCAGGGCAATCCCAAAGCCAAAGAATAGGAACCCCGCCATCAATAATCCAATCATGTATAAATCTTCCGCATCCTCCACGGACAGAGCCTCCAGGCACAGGACTTGCCAGTTGTTCCATGCGCCCTCACGCACTCCCTGCGGCAAAGGTCCCGTCCGGGCAGGTGGGTTCTCCCGGGGCACCCTTCCTTAGTGAGAAAATCTTGTCGATTGCGCTGATTGACCAGTTAATCAATTCCATTTCAGTATTTTCAAGAGTCCAGCAGAGCAGCAGTCAGAGAAGAGAAGAGACGAAACACTAGACAAAACAAAACAGCGCGAGAGCCAGCAGGGAACAGAGAGAAAACACGTCTGCACGGATTGAAGGACAGAAAGGGAGAGTTGACAGCTCAATAAACTGCTCCAGTGCCACTCGATCCACGATCTGGTCGACAGTCGGCTGGTCGGCCACCAGCCATCTGCGGCAGGCGTCCTGGAGCTGCTGGGCCATCACAGAGGGGGAGAGTCTGACCCGCTGGAGGATGGCCCGCCGTAGGTCGTCATAGACCAGGAGGTTCAGGACTGGAAGCTGTTGGGCCGCTATCTGCACCTCCCCGGATAGAAACGGGATGAGGCACATCGGCCAGTCCAGTCTCGGCCACCCGCATGCCTCCGCGGACCGCTCGAACAAATCCAGAAAGGCTTCTGGATCGTCTTGCGGCCCCATTTTGGTGAGCTGCATGTGGGCGGCTTTGGGCAGGGTTGATGACAGATCCCCGGCTAGAACCTCCCGGTCGAGGCAGCTCCGGAGCAGCTCGCAGTCCTGCTGCTGGGCCAGGAGGAGCGCCTGGATGTGGTTGAGCGGTGTTTCGTCCGTTTTTTTAATTTTTTTAAATATTAATTTATCAGCCATCATAAATGCCGATACCGATAGTTTGGAAAATGCCTAATATCAGCCGATAATGTCGGCCCGCCAATATATCGGTCAGGCTCTAATTGTAAGTACAAAGTACAAAACCTAGTGGTTTTTGGATATTTTATTGCAAAAATCTTTAAGGGGTTAAGATAAAGTGTAATTTCTTAAACCTCAACGAACAAGGGTGAGTTTCCAAAAAGCATCGTTAGTCAACTACAGTCGCAAATTTGATTGAACTATGTTGTTAATGATGGAAATTGAGGCCATTTGCATTTTGGAAACTCGCCTCAGAACAGAAAAAAGAGAGGCCTCTCAAACAATCCCCTCGATTACCATTGGTTAATCAAACACATAGTCCCGCCCCAAACACATGCTATAATTTAGAATCATGTAAAATTTGATTTTAATTCAAAACTGCACAAAGCTGTAAAAAGTCTGCACATTTTAGACAGGCTCTGAAGAAAAAGAGATCTAGACAATGCAGACTGTCAATGAATGTTGCAACCAAATGCAGGAAATACCATTAGATTGGCTTGATTGGAATCTGGAAATAAAATTGAGGCCAGATTTCTGAGCTGCAAACCAAAGCAAAGTCTTCTGCAGTAGTTTTCCTAAGAAACATATGTGCCAAAGAAGAAGTCTTAGGAAGCAAACTTGAGGAGAATGCAGGGAGGAAACAACAGCTGCAATGTTTAACAGTTTCACAAGAACAAATGTTGTCTTGGTTGGTGTGTTCATTCCTAGAATAGAATCTTTGGCTCTTTCCATACTAAATAGGGCCTAAAAAAAACATTTTCAAGAGCTGGCCAGTGACGGAGGTGCTCAGCCTTTAAAAAATGTTGATCGTCAAGCCCAAGAGGTCAAAATAAATGTTGTATTGTCCATTTTACTGTCTAATACATTTAGTACTCTGCTCTGATTGGTCAGATGACCTAGTCTGTTGTGATTGGTCTGCTCTGATTGGTCAGATGCCCCAGTCTGTTGTTATTGGATGGCCGCTTACAGCATGTGTCGGAATCCAAACGGCCATTACCATATTTAAATTTCAGCTCTGAATCTTCCTCAGCACTTAATACACAGTGATACGAACAGTAACGATGGCACCGGTTTTACCGTATCAATCTCATCGCAGTGGATTTGCTTCGGCAGCAGAAAACAGCGTCTTCTCCACATGAGCAACACAAACCAAACTCTTCCAGTCTCAGATACGACTACAGTGTTTGATGGTCAGAGTAGATGCTGTTCACCAGCAGCCAGTGAAGACCATAGACGGGCATTATGCAAATTAGTTACATTGTTATATAGTTATGTAACAGAAAGTGAGACTGGAATTGCTAATGAGTCATTTCAGGCAGTTTAGAATCACTTCTTTCTTTTGGGAGACAAAAACTCCTCTGAAACCTTTTACATTCACAAACAGCCAGATTACACACTGCCTTAAAAGGGCATACAAATCCATAAATGGTGAGGAAAGAGTTCAAGAATGTTACATTTTTTGTATCAGGTAAAAATCATGCAGTAACAGGATTGCACATAAAAGTAGTGTTCATCAAAATTATGTTGTATGATATTCATTTTGGGATACAAGAAGATAAAGACCTCTGCTGTGTACCGCATTGGTGAAACTTCTTTTGTTTCTTCCGAGAATTCTTGTTTCTGAAAAGTCAGATTCAGATGTAATCTTATTAAATGGTTTTCTTTTATCTAAAATCTGTGTTCTTTGTTTTGGCTCTTTGATACTTTGCTCACTGTCCACAAATTCCATGACCATCCATTATGTTCACAGATCCGTAAACTGATTCAACCCTTACTAGCATTACAATAAATATCCTGCAATACTTAGGCTATATGGATACGAGATAAGGCATCAAAACATGACGAATTGGAAATGAATCTCCGACATCAATGTTGCGTTCAATCAGATTTGTACGAGCCCAGCCAACACACCCATGTGGGGCCCAAAGGGGTTGCACATGGGGTGATATCTGGGGCCCACCTGGGCTACCCAACTGGGTGGGACCCAGCTAATTTTGTCCTCAGTTTCCATGGAGGCCCCACATGGGTTAGCCCAGATGGGTTGATGATGGGACCCAGATAGGTGTTATGTAGGGCTCTTATGGACCACAACGGGTGTATATATATGGGCATAGCTATTTTCTGTTTGGGTTACCTTCTTTTACAGTAAACCCTGAAATACAAACATTACATACAATCCACTAAACTACACTACAATATTAAAGGTATTCAATGAACAGAAACCAGTAGTTCATGCTTTACTTTATTAAACAAGGTTTATTTGATTTAATTAGAATATGACTATTATTACATTTACAACTTTATAATACAAAAGAATCAAAAAAAAAAAAAGTTAAAGTGACGCTCCTGACAAACTTAATTTGACAAAACTTGTATTGTTTATATATGCATATCTGTACAAGATAATGTATTTCACAAACAAACAAAGAAAAAACAGTGCAGCTCCTCACTCCTCTATCATCACTCTCCCAACGGCCCTTTGAAAAAGACCAAACAAATGAATCAACCATTGTGTCACTTTTTTATTCCCTTTTTCCCAGTTAAAGCCTTTTGGTTCCCCATATCAAGTTGATCTAGATGAAATGCTCAGCAGGGTCAGACAAAAAGAGTTTCATTACTGAACTAGCTATTTATATATTGTTAAAAGAAGAAGTTTGGCAATTATATCAGTAGTATAAGTCATGGAGACACATGATGCACCACAAATGGCAGTCTCCTGAGAATGAGCCATTTGGTGCTGTGCCAGTCTACTGGAAAACAGCCTAAACATTTGGACATTCTGCCTCCAAAATTAGCTATGAAATATGAAAGAGCTAAAGATATTATAAAGTTAAACTGTTTAGTTTAACAACACTTTTTTAATAGTGTTATTTGAGCGTTTGAGGCATTTGTGCACCGTGGGTGGCAACCCCCAGCAATGGTAATGATTTCAACATGACGGCATTGAAATCTGTGTTTGCTATCTCTGCTGTGGGATTACCTGCAGGCTGACACTGATCTGAGTAAAGAGCCTTGTGATAAAGCTTTATTGCATTACAAATAAAGCATGGCATCAGTAAACTATCACGATGAAGCCCATGGTATTTAGACACTATTATGATGATGACACCATCATTGTTTTTGATGGTTACTATAAAGACATAACATACAAAAAAAAAAAAAGCTATTAAATATTCAAGAAACACTGATCTTTTGTGATCATATGCCTGCATATGGGGTAAGTTTTCACAAAATGAACCTGCTGTCTATTACCTTTTCGACTTGTCCTATCCTTGTCTTGTGTGACAACTAGCCCCAGTCTGCCCTATAATACTCTGCTACTTCCTTAGAAGGCTGCCCTTGTGAAAATGAACTACACTTTAGCATACTTGGAAATAGCATAGGCCTACTTTAGAAGAATATACTGCAGTTCAAATGTAATGCTCCATGACACTTTATTACGTTTTAATTAAGTATATAATTGTACATGTAATGTATAATAAATGCATTACCTGAACTTTTAAAGGGATAGTTAAAGATTTACTCACTGTCACAACCGGCTCAAAGCCATGACAAATAAAATGGAGGACATAGTCAGGTTGGTATGGTTGCAACAAAAAAAGGTTTATTAACTTAAATAGGAAAATATATAGAAGGAGAAATCAGCACAATCAAAAATCATTTCTGTCAGACACCTGATAAATCAGAACATCAGACAGAACCAAGTTCAATTAATAACAGAATTAAAATAAACAATTCACGGTCGAAATCAAGAACAACGCAACAACACCACGTCAACAGAGCCTAAGCTTTATAGAGGGAAGAACAGGTGGAGATAGTTCACTTGATGAGTCTCCCAGCCACACCCACTGGCCGGCTGTAGCAGGAAGAACAGGAGATTCGTCTCCCCTAAAAAAGAGACCAGGGGCCTCATTTATAACCGTTGCGTACGCACAAAACAGGCCCTGAAAGAGGTGTACGCCACTTCCAATGCACAAGTTGTGATTTATAAAAACAAACTTGACGGGAAAATTTGCGCACCTTCACGCAAACTCTGACCCATGCGTGCGAACTCTTACTAGAGTGAGAAAAGTAATGTTGTAAGAACAATTTTACATTTTTATTTTGATATACACATTTAACCTACATTAATGTTTCAATTTCATTAATGGTGATATGCACTGAATTTACATAAAATCATTACTAAAAATGATATGAATTTAGATGTGGATGTGCTACTTTTAATAATTTTCCCGTGACATGCTGTTTTAATGACAGCACAAATAACAGACAAACTCTGTTATGACACAATATGTTTAGCGAGAACGATGATCAGTGATGCTCACTAACGTCGATATTACAGACACTGCAGGATTCGGTCGGTGGTCGAACGGTCCATGTTGTAAAGGCTCCTTTAAGAGAGGGCTTTTATTTTGACATCACATTGCTTTTTTGGGTTGTGTAGTTTCGTGAGAGATAGCCGATCACTGAAAGGACATTTATTCCTGTTTAGTTGTATTATTTGCTGCAGCTGTTCCCACAAGGTGTTAGTCATTGACCTACAAACTAATGCCTCTATTGCCTGTAATTGATCTGAGGCATATCCCTTTACCAATACATCACCTAAACCTACTCACCTGTGTCCTCATCCTTTTATAAAACTGTGCTCTGACTGGCACCCTGAGGGGTTCACTCATCTAATTCCAAATCAGATCCTGTCAGTCAAAAGTCTCTATAACAGTCCATTGTCTGGTTTGAATAGGTCCAAAGATAGGCTAATAGCTTACTGTACAACCATAGCTGCACGGACACGGAGTGTAAAGACATCTTCACAAAATTAAAATTTCACTCTTAATTCTTAATTTTTTTTTTTAAGAAGCCCTGAGCCCATCAAGAGACCCATCATCAACCCATCTGCGCTAACCCATGTGGGGCCTCCATGGAAACTGAGGACAAAATTAGCTGGGTCCCAGTTGGGTAGCCCAGGTGGGCTCCAGATATCAGCCCATGTGCAACCCCTTTGGGCCCCACATGGCTGAGACGTCACACCCTGACCCCCATGCAACATCTCCTTAAATACACAGACCAAGAAAGAAAACTCTTTCAAATGTAAATGTGTTACCAATGGGATCAGTTAGCATTAATCAAGTCCTATAGATCTGTATTGACGATGGTAAAGACCAATTGGCCGAAGACACACCCATCACACATTAAGCAAAATATCTCTAAACTCTTAAAACCTTTATTATCTTTTGCTTTACTTCTGTGAGGATGAGACCTTTGTACCAGTCACACTGAGACATTTCAAACGATATTAAACATGTATAATACTGTATGATACTTCATGTAACGGAGGCCAGCTAGTAGTTGCTGTGCGAGTAAACCTCACTCCTCTGATCTCAAGAGACGGTCTAGTGACTGACGCTAGAGGTTGCAGCCTTTAGCCTCCTTGTTAGAGCGTCCGACTCTCATGCCGGCGGACCGGGTTCGAGTCCAGCTTGGAGCGGGCGGGTCGAACAGGAGGGGTTACATTCACATTAGACCATATAGATTTTGGGTGCATTTCAACATATAGAGAAGAGAGGAGAGATGAGGGAAGGGGGAATGAAATGTGAATTCAAGGCAATCTTTGGGTGATTAACTCAGTGTGACGTTGTCTCGGATGGAGACGCTAAATGCACAAGAGTGAGTTCAGATGTTAATTTCCTTTGTTGTCTCAGAGAGTTGCCATTTCTTATAGTTCTTACAGTTTCTCCAGTCTTACACCACTTATCAAAAGTGAAGTGGTTGACAATTCAGCATCGTCATCACAGGCAAAAGAACCTGTAAGCAGAACCGGCTTAATACAAGAATCAGGTATATCAACTTTGTCTTCATTTCTTTTAGTATCAGCAAACCATAAAAAAGCTTTAACAAATGTACATGACACACTCTAGTCTTCTTTCTCCGATCTGGCGTATTGATTACATAGTTAAGACCAGAAATCCTGCGAGCAACAGTTTATGGACCCGCAAATTTGGCCTAAAACGGTGATCCAACAATGGGCAGGACTTGATCACCTGACTGAAATGAACGCAATTCTGTACGCCGATCAAAAAGCTGTTTCAGTCGTTCTTTTGCGCTTCACATAAAGACACTTTTGCCAACTGGCGAAAATCACTCTGTGGCGA